>CM060658.1:29385080-29972580 GCA_030686955.1 Odontamblyopus rebecca
ACTACTACTACTACTACTACTACTGCTATTATTTTAACTAGTACTATTAGCTGCACAGTGGCTAAGTGACTCACGCCTCACAGCAAGAAGGTTCTGGGTTCGATCCCCGGGGCGCCTGGACCTTTCTGTGTAGAGTTTGCATGTTCTCCCCATGTCTGGATGGTTTTCCTCCGGTCTCCGGTTTCCCCCATCAACTCAAAAAATGCATTGTAGGTGTGAAAATGGAGTGTGTGTGAGTGTTAGTGGTGCTTACTACCATTGGGTCTGGACCGAATGAATCATGTTTTGTTAGTAATGCTCTGTAAAGTGTCTTTGGGGATGTGTCTGTGAAAAAGCACTATAGCTGCTGTTGTAATGCGACTTTGGGTGTCCAGAAAGGTGCCAAATAAATAAAAGGCATCATTAGTATGGCATAGCAATGCTCATAGGGTGTGCGAACTAACATGACGCGATGTGACTCACCGTAGTGACCAGGGACCCTCGCCATGACGGCAACAGAGGTTTCCGAAAATGCAGTTTGTCGGCCAAAATAAGCGGAACATTGTTATCGTATCAGAATATTCTTCTTCTTCTTTAGGCCCGAGTGCCAGAGGCTGGCGAAGGGCCTATTAGTATCGCATAACAATGCTCATAGGGGGCGGGAACTAAAATGATGCGACGTGACTCGCCCATAGTGACCAGGGACCCTCGCCATGATGTAGGAATGCACCAGAGGTTTCCCAAAATGTATAGTTTGTCAGCCAAAAAAAGCGGAACATTGTTCTCGTATCAGAATATTTAGGCCCGAGCCCCAGAGGCTGTCGGAGGGCCTATTAGTATCGCATAACAATGCTCATAGGGGGCGGGAACTAAAATGATGCGACGTGACTCGCCCATAGTGACCAGGGACCCTCGCCATGATGTAGCAATGCGCCAGAGGATTCTGAAAATGTATAGTTTGTCGGCCAAAAAAGTACAGAACATTGTTCTTGTATCAGAATATTCTTCTTATTTTTCTCCTAACACTCTCACCCATTTTTCACCCAGTGAACAATGACGAAATGTCATGAAATTTGGCCACGTGTTAGAGACTCCGGATGTCTAACTTTTGGACATCCGGACATTATTTGGACTAAATAAAATGGCTCATCAGCACCCCCTAACGAGACAAAAATGCATTAGGGAATGTAGAATCATGAAATTTAACACAGAAGTCGAAAATGACAAGACAAGTAAAACATTTTATTATTATTACATCTTGGATTAAAGTTTGCGAAGTTGAAACGTACTCCTCCGCGGGTGCTCACCCAAATGGCCTCAGATTTGGTCCACATTATCTCGAGGATGGGAACACCAAAAGTTATGCACATATCCCAAATTCGTTTGATGGTCTCTGAGCAGTGAAGCAACAAATAGGGAACACAAGTTTTGGAAATTTACAAATTGCTCCCACTTGCTCAAACAAACTCTGATTTCAATGAAATTTGATACAGTTCTTAAACTCTCTGCCCTAAAGCTACTGAATGTGAAAAAATTTAGTTTGGTGGGTTAGCGCCCCGTACAGATTGAAATAAATCATGACCCCCCAAACACATTCAGAAACTCACCAAACTTTGTCAAAAGTTCAGAAATGATGAGACATTCGAGAAAATATAGGTTTCATGTGTGGGGATCAAAAAATGGAGATAATACGCTACGCCGTATTAGGCTCCGCCCACTCCTATGCGAGCCGTCCCAGCTCAACTTTGTCGTAGAGCCACGAAATTCGGTACACACATTCGTCACGTGAAGACAAACAAAAAATATTATTATGGCCACGTTCTCTGACAAAGCAGAAGGCAGCCATCTTGGATTGAAATCTTCAAAATGCAAAGTCCGCATTTTGGCTCATATTGCGTTTGAACGCACTCCTCTGAATGCGCTCACCCACAGGGCTGAAAATCACATCATCTAGAGAAGTGCGGCTTCAAATGTTACCTCAATTTTTTTGAAAACTGTCACGGTTTACGTGTGGCGAAACCACAAACTTCAATCAAAATTTAGACAATATTCAATGTTAAGATGTATTCCAGTTGGCACAGACTTAGTCCGATCGTGCTGAAATTTGAGTCACTGATGCTGATCTCGGCCTGAATATAATACACTATAAAGCATATGAAAAATTACACTATAGCGCCCCCTAGACATGAAACATTAACATTATCGGATTTGTACCAAGTTTGGGAATTAAATTCTATGCATGACTACGAGCAAAAAAATATATTATGGACATGATGAATTTTTCACTGTTGGCCAGGAGGGGGCGCAAAGTCTCCTCAAAAATCATTTAAAGTTGCACTATGTCATTTTTCTGATGAAGGATGTGTTGGCCTGGGAAATTTGAATCACTAATACGTGACCTTGGCCTGAATATAACACACTGTAAAGCATAAGAAAAGTGTGGTTGGGGTTTATGGTTATTAGGGTTAGTGTGGGGCATGGTGGTTGCTGAGCACGGCATTTGCTGGGAGCAGAGTTTGCAGGGCGCGATGTGCTGGGCACGTCGTTTGTGGGGAACGGTGTTTGTGGGGTGCAGCGTAGGTGCATGCGAGGGCCGATCACCGTCGCTTGTGGCTATATTCTTCTTGTTATTATTATTATTTTTCTCCTAACGCACTCACCCATTTTTCACCCAGTAAACAATGATGAAAACTCATGAAATTTGGCCACGTGTTAAAGACTCCGCTTCTCTAACTTTTGGCTATTTCCATTTTCAATAAATAAATAACATGGCTCGTCAGCGCCCCTTAAGGAGAAAAAAATACATTAGGGAATATGAATGACACCAAAAAAAATTAGCACATAGAATCATGAAATTTAACACAGACGTCGATCATGACAAAAAAAGTAAAACATATTATTATGGCCACACCCCCTGATATACCCCTGATATTCCATCTTGGAATAAAGTTTGCAAAGCTGAAACGCACTCCTCTGCGGGCGCTCACCTGAACGGCCTCAGATTTGGTCCACACTATCTCCAGAGGCGGAACATCAAAAAATATCCACATATCCCAAATCTGTCTGACGGTCTCTGAGCAGTGACTCAACAAATAATGAACACAATTTTTGAATATTTACAAATTGCTCATATTTGCTCAAACTCTGATTTCAATGAAATTTGACACACTTCTTAAACTCTCTGCCCTAACACGACTGAATGTGAAACATTTTTATTTCAATTCAATTCAATTCAATTTATTTTTGTAGCACCCAAAATCACAACAACAGTTGCCTCTAAGGGCGTTCCAAGATTGAAGAAGAAGAGTAAAACATACAACACAGACATATCAAAACAGGAATAAACAACATTCATGTAAAGCAGCAAATGAAACATCGTCCAGTCATCCCCTGTCCTTAGATCCTCCTTCTCAGCAAGGAAAAATTCCAAAAAACCCAGGGTCCTGGGAAAAAGAAGAAACCTCGGGGAGAACTACAGTGAAGGAGGGATCCACTCCCATGGACGGACAGGCTATAGATGTCCAGGCCCGTGGGCCAGTTCGGTATGGCCACATCTACCCAGGTGGAAAGGAGCCGGGGAGGAGCCAGGTGGGGAGTTCTTCAAAATGCAGAGTTCGCATTTTCGCTCATGTTGTGTTTGAATGCACTCCTCTGAAGGCGCTTCACCCACAGGGCTGAAAATCATCTAGAGAAGTGCAGCTGCAAACGTTACCTAATTTAAAAAAAAAAAAAACTGTGACGGTTTATGTGCAGCGAAGCCACAAAGTGCAATCCAAATTTTAGACAATATTCAATGTGAAGATTTGCTCCCGTTGGCACAGGCTTAGTCCAATCGTGCTGAAATTTGAATCACTGATGCTGATCTTGGCCTGAACATAATACACTATAAAGCATACTGTATGGAAAATTACACTATGGTGCGAAACATCATCATTATCAGATTTGTACCACATTTGGGAATTAAATTCTGTGCATGACCACAAGCAAAAAAACTATTACAGACATGGGGAATTTTTCACTGTTGGCCACCAGGGGCGCAAATACTTCTCAAAAATCATTTAATGGTGCATTATGTAATTTTTCTGATGGAGGATGTCTTGGCCTGGGAAATTTGAATTACTAATACATGATCTCGGCCTGAACATAATACACTGTAAAGCATATGAAAAGTGTGGTTGGGGCTTACGGTTATTAGGGTTAGTGTGAGGCATGGCGTTTGCTGGGCATGGCGTTTGCATGGCATCATGTGCAGGGCACGTCATTTGCAGGGCACATCGTTTTGTTGGGCACGCTGTTGCAGGGCATGGTGATTGTGGGGCGCAGTATAGGCGCATGCGAGGGCCGATCATCGCCGCTTGCGGCTATATTTATCATTATTATTATTATTATTATTACTGCTATTATTACTAGTACTACTATTACTAATATTTCTAGTACTACTACTAATGGTAGTAGTACTAGTAGATCAAATAGAAGCAGTAGCACATAAGCAGGAAGAAAACAAGTCCAACATTCTGTCAATCATAGTCAGCCCCGCCCACTCATGTGCATTTTGAGCACTGATTCTTAACCACAGGGCCACGGGCAAATCTTGGGCCTCACTGAAAACTTTCAGTTTTGCACCAGTGGACCACGAGGGCTGTGGGACTGTGTAGGTTATCAGCGTTTAGCTTGTTAGCTCGCTTTACAGAGTCCAGAATCCAAATTTATGACATCATACACAATCATAGAGAATAATACCCCACACAAAAATAGATTTTTCCATTTTTTTGTAGAGTTTTAAAATAAAATGTTTATGCTGTGGCGTTGTATGACACATCCATTTTTGCAGCCCGTAAGGGTTCACGTTCACTCAGTCAGTCGGCCTAACGGTAATGTGTCAGTAATCTGGTTCTGCCATAGAAAAATGAATACTGCTGAAGCATGTGTTAAATGAATTTATTGATTATAGGCTATTATGTCATTTGCACTTTAACATTTTATTTAGTTTATTTAATTCAAAAATATTCTTTTGAATGTATTTATTTTATCACTTTCTTTTTATTGACTGATTGATTTGTTATTTTTTTTATATATATATATATATATATATATATATATATATATATATATATATATATATATATATATATATATATATATATATAATAATTATTATTATTATTATTATTATTATTAAAGCTATCTTTATTATTAATAATCCTGACTTCAGCGTTTACGTTTTTTCTAGCTTGATTTGTTCCATGAATTATTAGCACAAGTGCATATAACATATAAATATAAAAAATCTTTGTGTCGATCACATTTTATCATGCCATGTCATTATTCATTAAACTTTTTTCAGGGTTTAGCTTGTTAAACTGTGAGCGGAATTGATTTATTACTGAATACAAATGAGTGAGATCAATTCAGTCTATACAGTGTTCATATTTAATGGGCCCCGGGGCCACTCTGCTCTGGACAAATCAGGCCACAGTGTCACAAAGGTTAAGAGCCCCTGATTTAAAGGAAAAGTGGAAAAGAGTGAACGTGGAAATAAATGTAGAAATAAATAATTTTTACAAATAAATATACATACGTATATTCCAAATAAATAAAAAAGAAATGAATACAGAAATGTAAACAGAAGCATATTTTAGCCAGAATGTATGCATTTAATTCGAAATGTATTTATTTATGTACATGTATTTGTATTCACCAGTTAATTCAACACGCCAACATTGAATATTTCATTTATTTATTTCCATTTATGTCATTTCTGGTCCTCCACACCGGTGAAGACGAGTAGGGTTTAAAAAAAATGAAAACACTTCCTGACATATACCAGAAGGGGGCAGTGTTATAAAATCTGTGAGGCAGACACTAGATATGCTGAAATACACTGTAAACCCAAACATTCAAAGTAATTAAAAAGATTACATTGTGCATACTCAAAGTTTTAGAAATAGTCCTTCTAACTTAATTATGTTAAGTTGATGTAACTTGTTCTTCTTTTTGAGTAATTTCAACAAACATTTTTTTTTTTTTGATTAAAAGGAACTATAAGTGGGTAAGTGAACATAACTTAAAAAGTCATTAAACGCTGAGAATGATAATGTCCTGTTATTTCTATCAAAAGGTAAAAGTAGCGAGCTATCCAACCTTTAAGTTCTGGAAGATTCTGACTTTTAAGTTCAACTTAAAATAATTGAGGCCTTAATTTTTTTGCGTTCTGGTAACTTTTTTGAGTTTACTGCATATACACAACACAGATTCATGTACTGTATTTTGTAAACTCTTACAAATTGTGTTTTTTGTCTCGTAAAGAGGTTTGTGTATTTGTGATATAGACTGTAATCCTTTGTAGAACACATCTCCACTTTCTGTAAATTTCAACTACAACACAAACTGCCACTTGAATTATGTAAAACTATCATGAATATTGCAGACTGCAGAGAGGCAATTATGATTATTATTATTATTATTATTATTATTATTATTATTATTATTATTATTTGCTCAAAATTTTTTCCTGTATTTTAGCTAGAATTTTGTGCATTGGTGATAGAGGGAATCCATCCTAGGGCACATCTTCACTTTTTATTTTCAAATTTTCTTTACAAACTGCTACTTTAATGGTGTAAAGTATCATTAATATTTAGCACAAGTACTATCTCATCAAATGGAGTATGAATTAGAACAAAAATAAGAAAAGCTGTCATATGCATTTGAAATGTGTCCTTTGCATTTGACCCATCCGTCTGCTCAAACTTTACACTAAAACACTCTAAAAACATGTATGATCTTTGAGCTGCTAAGAGTTTGATATGTTCCACACTGAGAGGACAGGACCTACATGATGTCGCCCTTCAAAAACGCACCTGTCTGAGTGACTACATCCAAATATTACTTATTACCTAGTATCTTCAGTATAAGATGTTCCTCCTTCTTGGCACCTAATGGAGCCTAACTTGTATGTGCAGATAAGAACACGGCCTTATTAGCAGCTTTTGTCCATGTTCTGGCAGCTACATAATGAGTGGTTTAAAGAAATGTACATTTAAGGTCCCATAATTAGCATCTTCAGGCTTTTTGAAACAATTATAGACATTAAAGTGTTTAGGATAAACTGAAATATAGTATTTTTTAGGTGTTGAGCATAATCTTTCTTGCCCCAGTCCACTGATATATTGTCAAAATGAGACTAATTATAAAGTGTTTTGTTGTACAAGTATCAGGAAGTGCACATGAAGCATGCTAGTTAAAGTTGTGAAAAGTGCCATCATGGTGAATAATTACAATGCTCTAGATTTATAATATAAGTGAGGAACAACTCTGTGCTCTCAGGGACAGACCTGCTCCATCACACTTACGCTTTTCTGGGGCAGGGTTGCAGGGGCAGCAACCGAAGGAAGGATTCCTTCGGACTTCCTGCACCCCAGACACTTCCTCCAGCAGTTTTCTCCTCAGATTGGCTGGGCCCTCCCTTAGAGATAGGGTGAGGAGCTCGGAGTAGAGCCGCTGCTCCTCCATGTCGAGAAGAAGTAGCTGAGGCTCGGGCATCTGTTCCGGATGTCTCCTGGATGCCTCCCTCAGGAGGTGTTCCGGGCATGTCCCACCGGAAGGAGGCCCGAGGGAAGACCCAGGACACGCTGGTGGGACTATGTCTCTGGGCCTGGGAACAGATTAGTCTCTGGTTAGCTCATCTTGCATTGCACCAAAGTTATACGTTTTTAACATGTATCTGAATGTACACACACAAACCTCTATTGTCTCCTATTTTGTGTTGTCTCTTCTTATTTGTGCCTCTACATATGATATAATGACATGTTTTGTTTCAGGTTTGCCTATTTCCTTGAACTTGAACACACCTAGAAATCTGCTGAGAGTACTGGGCCATACGAATGATCTGTCTGACCTCTTTCTGTGGCCTCAGGTCCTGCCAGATTGCGCAGTATATAGGCCTTGTTTTTTTTATATTTTTTATCACTGTGTGCAGCGGCTATGAAGATGTCATAATCTGGTTTGAACTTGTGCCAGTTTTCTGGCTAGTTGGATGAATCCATATGCCATTAATCTCTTTGTGCAGACTTCAAACTTTTTTCTATGTTCAGCTTTACCATCTCCAGCTGCCTTCATGAACTGTGCAGCTTTTGTGATGTGTCCCACTTCTGACACTATGTAGATTTGTTCACAATAGTATACTCCTGGTAGTAGCATGTCTTAATGACTACTGGCACTGCAGACCAAATCAGATTCAGTAACCCATATGTGACCTGCATCTGATTTTTTCATGTTAGTGTGAACAGCTCAATACATTTTTTTTTTCAAATCCCACCTGTGAGTCCCTCAGGAGTGACCGCTTTATGAAAGAACCTCTCCATTCAGCCACAGAGTTGTGAGTTTCCTCAAGTCTTGAATTAAACTGTTTAATAATAGTAATAATAATGCATTTTATTAAATAAAAAGACTCTCAAGGTCCCCTTACAAAAAGCAATAAAAACACAAGGGTACAAGGTAAAAACATACAGAACACACAGAAAGACATGGAACAAACAATGAGCGGATGGATCCAGTTCAAGTGGATTTCAGTTCTGCAAACTTAGCCCGTTTTTATGTACAGGTGAATGATGTTCTTGGGAACTTTTCTGTTATGTGGTTATGTTCTTGTCATATCTGGCCTTTAACATGCACTGTCCCAATCAAATAAATAATTGAATATTTTTTTGTGTTGTGAAAATGGGAAAAAGTTACATCTAAAAGGTTTTATAATATATTATTGTAACAGTACAAGTGAGAATCAGGTCATAGAATTTGTGTGACCAAACCTTGTCAAAGCTTGATCCTGTCAGATCTGAGAAGCTCAGCTCGGGCCTGGTTAGTACTTGGATGAGAGACCACTGAGAAAATCTGGTTCCAGTGTGGGGCACCAGGAGCAAAAACTGTTAGTGTCCTTAGGCAAGACACTTAGCTCACATTGCCTATGACTGTGTGTGAGTGTTGGTGATGGTCGGAGGGCCGATGGTGCAGATTGGCAGTCCTGCTTCTGTCACTCTGCCCCAGGACAGCTGTGGCTACAAAAAGTAGCTTACCACTATGAATGAAGCATGATTGAAATTGTAAAGCAACTATGAGCATCTGCAAAAGTTCTATATAAGACCAGTTTTTAAAATAATGAAATACTTAATTATTTTTATTTTTTGGATAGTCAGAGTGTGGACAGTGTTCCGCTGGTCCTTGCACTGCTCTTTGGATTCATCTGTGCTCTCAACATGGACTGCCCTGCACAACTAAGGACCTTCTTTGAAATGTTTCAAAAAGTGTTGATGGAACTTGAGTCCAGGTCCTGAAAAACAGACTTACTAACAGACAATAATTGGGATTCTCATCTTTAAGACTTTTGTTGCCAAGACTCATGTTGTTCAGGTTGCCATTTACCAGACTAATGTAGTTTTGGTTCAAGTGTTGCTTTTAAATGTGTGAATGTCCGCATTGCTGGTCAGGCGGCTTCCTCTTGTTTTCGGTTTTAAAATCTAATAGCCCAGCTTTAATGTATACTGGTGATAATTGTTTGTACCTTGGTTTGTTTTGCAGAACCAAAATTGTATTAATTTTTTTAATAAATTATGCCATAACTTAACTCAAGGATCTCCAACCTGTTGCTCAGGGGCTACCAGTAGCTCTTCAACCCCTTTGCTAAAGAAAGGAGGAAGGAAGTCATTTCATTTAAAATGCTCTGAGCTGTGGAATAAAGTCATGGTGGTGTCCATGGTTTTTACTTCAATGTTTATTGATCACTATTGTAGAAAACAGTCAGCGCAATAACAAACACAAAGGGAGGTCCAATACACCTAAAATGTGGAAAGTATTGAAAATGTGTGTATGCTGGGAGTGTTTCATACAAATGAAATGTCCATGAGCCCTTTTATCTGTATTATTGCGCTATTGGGATATACCGTAACTCCAAAAAATGAAAAGAAATGTGACTTTCCTTGATATCCTTGTGACTGGCTCACTGGTATGAAGAATCCGTGGCAAGATTGAGTTTGTTGCATTTTTTGTTTTGGTTTACTGTAATTTTAAACAAAAAGGTTTTTCCCATGCTGATTCCTCCCATAAACATCCATTATAAATGCATAGTTTTATCTCACCAATAATTTATGGAGATTTTTTTCATTGAATGCACATTTTTTGCAGCAATAGTCTTTGTGAGATGAGAGAGGTTTTCAAAATTGCACTAAATTAAGATATTTTTTCCCAGCTCTCAATCAGCCATTTTCACATATATTTCCTGTGCCCCACCTCTCCCACACACCCAAAGACCAGGTTATTCTGGACTGAACATGTGGCCTCCAGTCCAAACTGTGCATTTGTGAAAATTATTTTCACCTTGATCAAATAATAAGTTTATAATGGAAGTCAATGGATACACACCTTTCAAGAAGTGAGGGAGGGAAGGGCTAAAAGTTGGTTTATTTTTGGAAAAACGAATAATTTAATTTAAGTAACTAATAAAACAAATATTCTTTACTCAGATTAATTGGGTTTGCTCCAGAAAAAAATTTATTTACACCAAAAATTATTTTCACCTTGATTTTTAAAGTAGTAATTTTTTCTTTCAAGCCATATTTACTGGATTTTTGATAACAAAAACATTTAACCATTTCTAAAGATCTGTAAGTGACAAATTGACATAATAATTAAATGCTGCATGGAAGCCAGGCTTAACCTCAAACACTGATCAAAGGGATAGTTAATCACACACACATACTTTTGGACATTATCCATCCATCCATCTTCTTCCACTAATCCGGGGTCAGGTCGCAGGGGCAGCAATCTAAGCAGGGGTTTCTTGCTGTTCTCTTTACTGTGCGTTGCCTGTAGCAGTAGCATTAGCCTCTAGCAGTAACATTAGCCTGTAGCAGTAGCATTAGCCTGTAGCAGTAGCTGCCAGTGCAGAGTTGGGGCGAGGTGGGACAGAGCAGCTGAATCCTCATAGGTCAGAATTGTGATAATGTTTCTAAAGACCAATCACTTGATTTGATTTCACCCCCACCCTGTGCACCAGGAAGTATTTTAGAGCTCTAATGTAAAGTAATGGGCAGAAGCAACGTAATCACATAAAATGTTCAGAGAAGTTCCATAGACCTCCATCAGGGCGCACTGACTTAGTGCACTCAAATACCAAACACAAGACTCAAATACAGTGATAGGAGCACATTTAACATGATAAAAACATGTCTATGCAGATACACGCTCAGTTTTAAACTAAATATTAAACATATAGCCGAATGCAAAATAACTTTTATTTGATACTTTTTTATGGTTTGAGAGGTCTTGTATCAAACTGGCTGAAAAGCTACATTACGCATCGCAAACAATTTGTGCAAATAAACGAAGTTAAGTCAGACCTGTCAGAAATAAAATATGGGGTGCCGCAAGGTTCCATATTGGGCCCTAAGCTCTTCCTAATGTATATAAATGACATATCTACCATTGCAAAATATATTAAATTTGTCACATTTGCTGATGATACAAATGTTTTGGCCACAGGAGACGGTTTGCAACAGACATTGAATTTGATTACACAGGAAAATCAAAAAATGGTGTGATATAAATAAATTATATTTAAACTTACAGAAAACTAAATTTATGGTGTTTGGACATAACAAGAAGCTTGGAAATATAAAAGTCAGTATCGAAAATGTAGAGTTAGAAAATGTTGATGTTGAGAAGATCTGCTGGAAACCTCATATAAACTATATTCGATCAAAGTTGGTGAAGTGTGTTGGGGTTATGAGCAAAGCTAGGCAGGTATTAACTCAAAGCGCCCTACAGACTTCATACAGCTCACTATTCCTGCCCTACCTAACTTATTGTGTGGAGGTGTGGGGGAACACCTACAAAACAAACCTACGACCCATAACTGTTCTGCAAAAGAAGGTTATTAGAATTATAAACAACAAAGCTTACAGAGAGCACACAAATATTTTATTCCTACAGTACTAAAATTTACTGATTTGATTAATTATAAAACAGCGCAAGTATTGTATAAGGCTAGAAATAAACTACTTCCAGATCATCTCCAAAAATTGTTCTTAGATAGAGAAGGAAAATACAATCTCAGAAGAAAAGAAAATATGAGAACACAGTGTGTAAGAACCACAATGAGGAGTTTTAATGTTTCAGTCGGCGGTGTTAAGTTATGGAATAACTTGCCTAAGAACATCCAGCAATGTGGTACTATTCTGCAATTCAAAAGTGCATTTAAAAATTATTGCCTTGAGGAGTACCGTAAAGAAGAGGTGACTATTCACCCATGATGTTTGTTTTTTTTTGTTTTTTTTTTCTCTCTCTCTCTCTTCTTCCATTGTGTGTGAAAGAAAGAGTGTTTCTGTTCTAAGACTGCCATACTACAGTGGTTGGACTTGATGTTGAGCCTATGTTCATCACTCATATTTGATTTTTGATTTGTAAATGTGGGGCAGGGCTCGATAAGCTTATGCTTCTCCCTGTTCCCTTTTGAACATGTGCACTTTAAGTTGATGATATGCAGGTTGCTCTGTACAAAAAAGAGCACTTGAAGTGAAATATTATTGTCATAATGACACATGTTTCAAAATAAATAAATTAATTAATTAATTAATTTAATTTTTTTTTTTTTATCGAGGTCAAGATAGGAGTGCGGTAAACTTGTGCCCTCTATTCACCTGCTGCCACTGACACTACATATATTCATATAAATTTTTATGATCACAGAGTTGTTGACTGCCATTTTCAGTAGTACTTTCGCCTGTCACAGACCCAGTTTGAGGATCTGCTTTCCCCCGTCGGGGACAGGAACACGTCCAGGAGACCAACTACAGGCGCTCTATACCTGCTGCAGTGCGCCTGTACATATCAATCAATCAAGCAAACTTTATTTATAGAGCGGTTTTCATACAAAAATGCAACACAAAGCGCTTTACAGTGATTAAAAAAAAAAAACAACCCCACATTTCCCACATTTCCCCTCCATCCTCCACCCTTCACAAAGCTAAACGAAACAGATGAGTCTAGAGATTACAATACCACATAAAGCTGAACTAAATAAGTGAGTCTAACTGGGACATAACTATCTTTATTTCCTATTAACTAAAACAGGAAGCTATGAGATTACTACCTGTGACTACTATCTTTCATAACTCTTTCTCTGTACTAACTATAATAACTGTAACTAACTACTACAGAGAAAAAGGAAAAGGGAGAAAGAACAAAAAAAGAACACATATATACATTAGGACATGACATTAAATTACGACACAACATTGCAGCGGGAGGAGGAGTCAGGGAAGAGGAATCAGGGAGGAGGAGTCAGGGAGGTGGAGATAGTCCAGGAGGCAGTGTCCAGATCCTGCAGCCAGGGGGCGCTGGCTACAGCAGACCCGCCCACCATGCTGGGCGAGGCAAAGAAGCTGCAAGGGCGTAGAGCAGGGGTCTCAAACTCAATTTATCTGGGGGCCGCTGGAGGCAGAGTCTGGGTGAGGGTGGGCCGCATAAGGAATTCCACACAAAAAAAAGTTTAAAAAAAAGTCCTCAAATGTCATTAACAGTTTTAATGATTTCTTCTGAACATGAAGTGTCCTGAACATGAATGGAACATTGAGTGAAAATCATGAACGGTTCTTCTGAACATGGCTTCTCTTGCCTACTCCTTGCTGCCAGAGACTTGACAGTGCTTCTTCTCACAAATCTGAACCACATTTGGCTTGAGAGAGGAAGCAGTTGAGACCCTCAGTATGGCTTGAAGATGATCATCAGTAAGTCTGGACCTGTACTTGGACTTATTGAAGTTCAAGGTGGAGAAGAACTTTTCACACAAATATGTGCTGCTAAAAAGGCACATGGTCCGCTTGAACATTCGGGAAAGCTCAGGGAAGTTGGGGGGCAATTCTCTCAAAAATTGCCCATGCTTGTCTGCTTTTCCACTCATCTCCCTGAACTTGGCTTTGAGGTCAGAGTTGCATTGCAGGTCAATGAGCTCCATTTGAAGTGTAGGAGGGGCATCTTGCACATCAAAGGTAAAGGGGTCCACAAAAATTTGAAAAGTGGCTCTGTACGTCTTGAAGTCTGCAAATCTGAAATTGTCTGTGCTCATCACCAACCTTTCTCTTCACTGCAGGCTTTGATGAAGACATGACTGGGGTATGACAAAATCGAATTGATTCCGCTTAGTGGCGCTCTTGTTTCACGATTCAAACAAGTGTTTAGCTAGCTAATTGCATACAGAAAACATCTTAACGCATAACGCTTTGTGACGGAGCGCGCCTTAACCGGGAGAGCGCTCCGTGCGCTCTGCCGCGCTCTCGAGCCAGAGCGAGAGGCGCCGGTCGGGGAATGTCAGTGCAGCTACAGGTGCTCCGTCACACGCTTCTATCTGTAACAGCAGCAGCAGCGTAGACGATAAATAGCCCGGTAACAGTCGCCGGTAGAAAGTACGATAGAAGGCAAGTGCTGTTGTTGCAAGCATGAAGTGCACGAAGCTGGTGTAACTTAGCCCAGCCCCAACCAGGGATGGCGCGCAGGAGCTGCTGATTAGCCCTTTGGAGGTCCACTTTCCCCGCGGGCCACACTAATATTATACTTTCATATTAAGGTGCGGGCCACAAAATATTGTACTGCGGGCCGCACTTGGCCCCCAGGCCGCGAGTCTGAGACCCCTGGCGTAGAGAAAGTGTAGGGAGGAGGAGAGCACCTCCCTGCTTCAGTCTCTCAGGGTGATAGATCAGATGTTTTGGCTTTCGGTCGAGCAGCTGCTCTTTTCACAGCAGCTCTGATTGTCTCTTGGTATCAAGGTTTACATATGCAGAAGTCCAAGTTTCCTCTAGATTTTATCAAAAAATTGCGATTTAGATCCACCAAGCATGTTTAAGCATGTACATCAGCGGTCAGTGACCGTGACGCCGGCCCATAGTCACAAAGTTTGAGTACTTGAAGCTCTGCCCCTCATTCCAATTTCCAACAGCCAAGTGGGGCTTTGAAAAGCAGACTCAGTATTTGAATTTTCGGAAAAATCAGGTCCATGCGTAATCCAATCTGCAAAGTCCCGTAATCCTGGTTCTGAATAGATCGATCCTCTGTGTCCGAAGAACACGCAGGTTCACCCGACCCTTCTTGTCTTGTTAAAGTGTCAATTTTGTTTAAAGACAAATTTATCGAATCCATAATTCATTTAGTTTTGGAGAAAAGAGCGGAGAGAGTCTCTCAAGGAATAAGACACATTAGACAAGATGAGACATAGAAACAAAGCAGGAAAGATAAGGGGCAGGAGAGGAGTGAAAAAGCGTCCACCCTCCCCAAGAGCCAGAAAAGAAAGTAAGTTAGTAAAAGCTTTGGTATCCATGAACATGTCTTGCCTTAAATGTTTTGACATAAACTAAGTTGAATTAAATTAGCTTTGGATGTGAATGGGTGTTGGTGGGGGGAGTAAACAGCATTATTTTTTACTTCTGCACATTTATCATTGTTCCAATCAAATGTATAGAGATATAAATATAAAATTTTCATTGTACTTAAATGTACAGAACTATATCAGTAGAATCAATGTCAAAGTCGTAGGGCACTATCTAGTGGGTTTAATTGGCTACGAAAACTACTTTAACTGCTGAGTTGTGCTGATTCACAAGGACTGATTTGACAAATTTGGATCAAGATTATTTGCTTTTCAGATATTTTTTGTACACTCCAGCCAAGAAAAGAAGTTTCAGTGTCACAATTAAAAAAGGTAAATGATGAGATATGACATATGACAGCAAACTATGGTTTGCTGTCATATGTCACCAAGGATTCCTTCGGGACATTTGCATACAGTTTTCGAGCGGGTGTCTCAACTGCCATTTGGGACTGACTTGAGGAGGAGTTCCTACCACTTAAGACTGGAGGTGTATAGCTGAGTTTCAGCAGAGGTGGAACTTTCTCTCCTGTGGGGCTGTGGACGGCAAGCACATCACCATCAAGGCACCTGCTCCGGTTTCCAGTTCTTCCCAGATTTTTCCATTGTTCTCCTGGCAGTTGTAGACGCCTGGCACTGGCGTAATTCTGGAGGAATTCTGGCCAACTCTTCTTTTGGCCAGGCACTGTGGACTGGCACTCTTCACCTGCCTCCTGGCTTCTGCCAAGGGGTGAGCACAGAGGGTCCCTGCGCCATGTGTTTGTGGCTGATGAGGCATTCCCACTTTGCCCCAATATGATGAGGCCATTCCCTGGACCCTCCCTTCCCACAGAGTTGAGGGTCTTCGATTGGTGGTGGAGAATGCATTCAGGATCCTGTCAGCACAGTGGCGGGTGTATTGGCGTCTGATTGAGGTCCGTCCTGAGCTTGTGGAGCAGTGTGTCAAGGCGACATGTGTGTTGCACTATTTCATGTGGGCTACAACAGGACCAGATGCACCTGCTATGACTCCCCACAAACCAATGAAGAGCTTTTTTCTATATTTTTAACCTACTTCATTTATACTTTAACTTAATATATTTTAAAGTAGTGTTGTGCGTTTCTTTTCTTTTCCACCTTCCACACAGCACAAAACACACAGCAGAACACACACAGCACAACACACACACAGTACAAAACACACAGCACAACACACACACAGCACACACACACACAGCACACACACACAACACACACAACACATACAGCACAAAACAGCTTTGGATTGTTTACGTTCAGGGTTTATGTAGGTTTCAATAAACAAAATTGAATGTCTTTTTAATGCCACATTTCCGTTAACTTTTTAACTTTTTATGTTCTGCTAATAATTAAGTAGATTAATTTACATATTTTGGGGAACAGTTATAAATTAGTTATAAATAAATTATTATATAGTTATTCATCCATGCTGATAATGAGTTTAATTGTTTTCAATTAGGAATATTATTCCAAATGTTGTTACAGATACCCCATGAATTGTGAAGAAAGGACATTAAAAGCTCCAAAAACATCCTGTATCCAATTAACTATTTCCCATTTAGTTGTTTTTCATTCTTAATTAAAATTCAAAAGAACAAATAGTACACGGACCCAAACCCAAACACATTTGATATTATACAAATGTCAGCATTCAGCTTTTCTCAAAGGATATTAATAAAATTTGTTTGGAACAAATGAGTGAATGTAGCTCATGAGCCTCCTGGGATCAAACTGAAGCTGAGTATCAGCGAAATGAGAGTGAAAAACAACTCTGAATGACTATATGGATGATTGATTTAGACACATGAAAAGTGAAGATTCTCTTAATCCAAAGGAGCACACAGAGACACTGAGGAATATTCAGAACAGAGTAAGAATCCAGGGAGCAGAGGCTGAGTGAATGTGGTGTTGAAGGTGTGGAGGTGGGTCAGTTCGTTAGAGGAGACTGTGTAGAAGGAAAGAGAGCCAGCAGGACAGTCCACAAACACTGCTACTCTCCCAGAAGAGGAGGACCAGGGCTGAGGGATGCGGGTTTGGTTGTAATCATGCCAAACAGAGAAATCACCTTTAGAACACTCCAGACTCCAGGACTGATCATTCCATCCAAATAAACTGTAAGCACTGTGTTCTTTCCTTCTGATTCTTCTGTAAGACACTGATACATGAACTTCTCCACTCCACTGGACCTCCCAGTAACAGCGACCAGTCAGAGCAGTGGAACACAGAATCTGATGACAGTAGTCAAATCTGTCCTGATGATCTGGATACGGCTGCCAGTATCTCACATATGTCACCTTTTTGTTGTTGTCTGACAGTTTGAGTTCTCTGTGAGCTGTGTTTGGATCCAGAGTGAGATCACAGAAATCTGATGGAGAGAAGACACAACACAGCAGCAGTTAGTCCCATGTGGAGACACCCATTTTATCAGAGTTTAATATGGACAAATGTATTCATGAAAGATGGATTTAAAGGCTTTCACTTATTGATGAAAATACATCACATACATACACTTTCATATTTAAGTATGGTGCTGGTTACAATGCCGTTGTTGCTTCTATGAAGACTAATTACACTGACAAAGTTGAAAAAATGACTGAGAGAGAAGTTGCCTCCTGCAGCCAATGCTAACCGTAATCAAGCAGTAAGCAGCAATAAGAGTTTTACAACCGAAAGTAGCATTTGCTAATGTGCAACTAGTGATGATGGCTTTGCAGGTGAGGTGGGCGGTGTATATGTCTTGAAGGGAGGAGAGTGCACTAGTGATCTAGTGATGGCTGTGCTCACTATGCGCTGCAGGGTTCTCCTGTCATTGTCAGTGCATCTTCCGCCCCACACAGTTGTGCAGCTGGGAAGGATGCTCTCAATGGTTCCTCTGTTGAATGTGGTCATGATGGGTGGAGAGACACTTGCCCGCTTGAGTTTTCTCAGTAAGTAGAGGCACTTCTGGGCTTCCTTCACCAGTGGTGCAGTGTCGGTGGTCCAGGAGAGGTAATTACTGATGTGTACCCCCAGGAATTTTGTGCTGCTCACTCTGTCCACAGCAGCACCGTTGATGGTCAGTGGCAGGTGTTGGGTGTGGCCCCTCTGGAAGTTGACAACAATCTCCTTAGTCTTTGCAACAATCTCTATAATCTTCTTAATCTTGCTGACATTCATCTGCAGGTTGTCCCTGCACCATGTGGTCAGAAGTTCTACCTCTTTCCTGTAGTGACTTTCATCACCCACCAGAGTTGTGTCGTCCGTGAACTTCACGTCGGTGGTGGGTGCTGTAGGTTGTTGTAGGTTGTCATGCAGCCTTGGGGAGCCCCCGTGCTCAGAGTGATGGTGCTTGAGGTATTGTTGCTTGTGGTCTCTGGCTAAGGAAGGGTGGTGGGGCTGTGGATTTAATGTGAGACATGACTAGCCGTTCAAAACACTTCATGATGATGGTGTCAATGCCACAGGGCAGTAGTCGTTGAAGCAGGATGGAGATGGAGTTTCTTTTTCATAGGTATCATGGTGACGGCTTTGATGGAGAGTGTCCTCTTCAGTCTGAATCCAGTC
Organism: Odontamblyopus rebecca; assembly: GCA_030686955.1. Taxonomy (NCBI): domain Eukaryota; kingdom Metazoa; phylum Chordata; class Actinopteri; order Gobiiformes; family Gobiidae; genus Odontamblyopus; species Odontamblyopus rebecca. The sequence goes on from CM060658.1 coordinate 29,404,030, forward strand.
ACTTGTGCTTGTGTCTCGACAATCCTGTGCTGAGTCCAACAGCTGTGCCTGTGTCACAGGCTCCTCCTTTGCTCCAGCGCCACTAGTTATGATTAGTTTTGTCACCATGTTGAATTTTCAAACTCAAAGTCTTTAAATCATTCTATCACTCTATATTTGCTTATAGCATTTAATGTGTAAAAAAGCCTTTATTAATGTCTACCCTTTTAACCTGTCATCCAGACTAATCCATAGATCTACTCCTCTGATAAACAACTACTTTTGGTGTTAACCCTGATCTTAATTTTTTAATATACTCCTGTTCCTCTCAAGTTCTAACGAGTCTCTCTGGGCTTGAATCTCACCTAAATGCAGTCAGAGAGCATGTGATTAGGAACTTTATACATAACAGCAGCTGTGTTTAGGTCAACTCTGTCCTGTAACTTATTTATTTAATTGAATAAAGAAAGGGTTTGTTGGGGCATAATATTTGGTGCAGTTAACAATTTGTATGGCTTTTTTCTGCAGTATAAAGATGGGTTGAAGAGTTGTTTTGTAACTGTTCCTCCAAAGTTCTACACAATAATTTAAATAGAGCATTATATAATAGACAAAGTGAACTTTGATTCATAATTGTTTTTACTTTACACATTATACCAATAATTTGATATATTTTTGTCTTCAAATAGGTCTTATAAGGATTTTTCAATTAAGCTTTTCATCTATTTTAATACCCAACATTTTTGTATTATTTACTGGAACTGTAATTTACTGTAATCTGTAACCTGTCAATTAGCCCCACTTCTGGTTATAACTTTACTTACTTTAAGTTCCAACATCACTTGTCACACTCTCCTCTAGTGCTACTCTCAGTCTGGCTGAATCACTTGGGATGAAAAAGATTAAAGAGGAACTCCAGCACTTTTGAAGCTAATTTCCTTTTGATAGAGGTGGTGGAATTCTGTCAGAAACCAAAAAAAAAAAACGGTACAGATCAGTGTTGCCTTGGCGGAGACCTCGCTGTGGCAGTGAGTCTGTCATGGTAACAAACTAATGTAAAGAATTGGGCAAGTTCTTAACTTCCACATAAAAGGTCAATTTGGACACTGAAGAAGCTTAACACCATTTTAACCCATCTAACAACATCCACGAGTCTAACAAACAAAACGCTCTGCATGACTCACTAATTAGTGGTGTGGAAACAACTTTATAATCAGACTTAGCCTTATCTTTGTTGATTTACCACTGCGCATGCGAAAGCCCAAAAGACTCGATTCCTGATGTTGTTTCTAATTCCATTTATTTATGAGTGAATTATATTTTTATTATTGAAAAATGAAAAAAAAAAAAAAACAAAAAAAAAAACATTCCCAAACCATTTTCTTTCAACAACTTTCAGTTTCTCTTCTTCGCCGTCAGTAGTTGACCTTCACTTGTTGCTTCTGGTGGCTAATAAGCAAATGGACGGATGGATGCATATTTTTAGGACCTCACAAATATAATTTATGCAGTGTCCTGTGGGACTCCATGTGTTCAGAATTAAAACTGTTCAGTTGTACATATTGCTCCCTATTACTAAGATATTGTTCAGCCAGTTGTGTGCAATGCCTCTAATTCCATACTTTTGATTTTAACTACAGCAGTTCATGTTCTTTAATATTAAAGGCCTTGCTTACATTGATAAAAACACCAACAGTGTCCTCTCTGTAGTTGTAATTCCCTTCCTTTGAGGTCGATCTATTTGACTTAAAAACAAACTGGTAATCAGTCATAAGATTGTATTTCAGGTATTCTTCTTTTTTATTCAACTTAAACAAGAGTTATATGTTTGCATTAACCATTTGTATTAAAGTAGCTTTAAGCTCATGTTAGATGATTGTTTTCAGGACTTGAAAAACATTCTTTTCATCTTAAGAGATTTATTTATTCAAGTCCACCTTCCATGTCCACTTTGAAGTTTTGAAAATGAGGAACCGGACACAATCCAGTTATAGGACGAAGAAATTTTCCCAGTATTTTTGCATGTTTTTTGTAATTAACTCCTCAAGGGGAGTAAGATTTGGAATATGAAAATATTGATTTTCCACTGAAGAAAGAAACTTCAGATTTGCAAATATTTAAAAAAAAAAAGTGCTTACGTGGTAAATCAAATTTTGTCATTCCTTCTTCGAAAGATATCATTGTTCTCTCAGCAAAAAGATCACCTATTTTCCTAAGACTCTTCTTTGCCCAAAACTGGAATTGTGCATCCATCCTTCCTAGTTTAAATAATGTATTATCCCAAATAGGCTAAACTGTGAAATAACCCGGTCAATACTGATTCATTCCTTTACTGTGCATCTCAGTGCTATTTTGAACTATAGAAGTAGCAGTTTGGACCTTGAGATGCTTTGGTTTTGCAGAATACAAAAATAAATCCAGTGGTAATGCAACAGAACTTGATTCCATGTTCACCCATGAGGGATTATTCTGGAGGAGCAATAAAACAAAACTGTCCTTGAGATGAGTTGCCAAACACCAGTAAAGGTCGGGACATGTAAACCCCCTGCATCAAATGAAAGATAGAATAAAAGTGAATTTGTGAACATTTCTTGTTCCAAATAAATTTCTTGATTAACTCTGACATTTTAGTAAACATTCCTGCAGGTGGCACCAAAGGGGTATTTTGAAAAAGATACATGAAATTGGGTAGTTCTTAAATTTTTAGAATATTGATCTTACATATATGTGATATTGGTAAAGTTAGTCACAATTCCAAGTCTCTAGGGGTGGATTCTATTATTCTGTTTTAGTGAAGTGACACAATATCTTCTAGCAGAGGCACTATTGGAATGCTCAGATATGTAATGCTCAATATTACACATTCTGGGTTATATTTAGATTAATTAACATTAACATTGTGTTTACTCTATAACCAGAGAAACTACCAAACTGGTTGATCAAATCCCTGATTGTCGGTGGTTTGTAGCTGTGTTAAGAATAAGACCACATCATCAGCAAATAGAGCCATTCTATGTCCAATCCTAACCCCTTGCAATTGCTCATTAGACATGACTGTTGCTAAGGGTTCAACAGTCAAAATGAACAGAAGTGGTGATAATGGTGAACCCTGAGGACATCCTCTCCTGATGTTGAAAGCCTCAGATATAACTTCTTTTGTCATAACCTCAGGTACAGGACAGCAGTGTAATCATTTGACCCAAAGTAGGGACGATTTACCAAGCCTACCGATAGCATCAAGGAGATAGGCCCACTAAATTAGAAGGAATTCGAAATCAAAGGCCTCCGCATCAAGCGAGTGGAAGTCTCTATCACTTTCCCCATTTTGATTATGCAGAATATTCAGAACTATTCTTCTAGAGTACCCATTTCATCATGGAATTTGCACTTGAATGACTAAATAGCTTTTATCAGGTCCATGGTGGAGGGCATGTTCAAGTTTGTGGTTTTGACATCTGCTTGTTCGAGCTCAGGCAGCTCGAAGAACACATCTTGATCTTCCTCGTCCACAGGGAAATCTTCAGGGAAACGTTCAGTCATTTTTTTACTGCCCCTTTTCAGCACATCTGCTGTCACTTTTGTTTCATACACAATTTGTGTCAAATCTAAAGCTTGGTTGTAGAGTTTAATGAGTATTTCAGAAAATAAAAGGTAACCAAGCATGAGAAACAGCACAACTGCTCAGCCACCATTACCAGAAGTCGTTTTTGACAGCCTCAGTTCTGATGGGGCTTGATGCTCCTCCTTTGCTCCAGCAGCAGTAGTTCTGATGGGGCTTGATGCTCCTCCTTTGCTCCAGCAGCAGTAGTTCTGATGGAGCTTGGTGCTCCTCTTTTGCTCCAGCAGCAGTAGTTCTGATGGGGCTTGGTTGGCAAGGGGTTGGTTTAAATATACTGTCTTCAGAGGAAGAATGAAGATCTCTGTTTTACACGTCTGAGCTGAAACATAAGTGCAGTTCCACAGCTCCAGACTGGACTCTTCAGAATCTGCTTTAAGAACAACTCTGGATTCAGTCATGGAAGTAGAGTTGGACTATCGCTGATAATAAAACTATAAAACTGGACAATGAATTATTCATGCATTTTTAATGTATTAAATGCTGAGACACATAAAAAAAGCGTAACTGTATTTATTGAATACGTACTCTTCCACGGGCAGACTGTTAACCAGTGATCACCTGCAGGCTCCAGTCTGATGGAGAAAACAGATGTTTCATTACTGTGACTCATTAAGGCTTTACTTTTAATCTCTTAAAATGGGCTGGGTTAAGTATCTGTATGATACTAGTGTGTATGGTACAGTTACTGCTTCACAGGAGCCACAATGTGAGGACAGGTATCACTGCCCCTCAAGCACCTTTGATTTCATCTGCCACTCCCTGTGTGGCCACCTCCTTCCCCTCCATTTTTTTTTGTTTGTTTCAGGAGTAGAGACAGGTGTGCTGGAGCTATCCTCAGCTGAACCCACTCTGTGAGGGTTTAAAAGCCACTCAAGCTAGCTCAGCGATGCCAGATCAGAATGCTAATTCAGTTAGTGCTATGTTCCAGCTTCATTTGATATACCTACCTGTAACTTGAATTATTTACCTTTTGTCCATCTGCCTCAGATCTTCGTGTTCAAGTCACCTGCTCCACTCTCCCAGTCCAGTCTCTAACTCCAACCTGCTCTAGTGTCCTGCTCATCCTGCTCTGATCTGTGAAATTCCTAGAAAGATTTCTGTAATTACCCATTTATTCCCTTTGACCTGTGTCTGCTCTTGGGTTCTTTGGATTCCATCACAGTATGATCTGGCCAAGATGCATGAACCCAGCAGACTCTTACCCACTTAACCGGACACTATCTGCACAGTGTAAGTAAGGTAATGTAAGGTAACTTTATTTATATAGCGCTTTTCACAGACACATGTCCCCAAATATGCTTTATAGAGCATTATTAACATAGTATTCTTCATTCACTCCATACCCGATGATGGTAAGTTACTGTTGTAGCTGACAGAAGTGCGGCTGCCAAGCCAATTGGTGCCATCGGTCCTTCCACCATCACACACCACATCACACCTACGATGCATCTTTTTGGGTTGATCGGGGAAACCGAAGTGCCCAGAGGAAACCCATCCAGACACAGGGAGACATGCAAACTCCACACAGAAAGGCTCAGGTGACCTGGGGATCGAACCCACAACCTTTTTGCTGTGAGGTATGAACATTAGCCACTCAGCACTACTGAGATGAGGTTTTTGATCACCCTGTCAGTGCTTTCCCTGCGTCAAGGACACCGTAGTGTTGCTGAACTGGCCATTGAGTTTCGCATGCTTGCAGCTGAAAGTGGTTGGAATGATGAGGCTCTTCAGGGTGCCTTCCTAAATGCATTGTCTGACACCCTTTAAAGACAACATGGCTTGCCGGGATGAGCCAAGCAACCTCAATGACCTCATTGATCTCATTGATCAAGCTATACGAGTGGATAACCACATTTTGGAGCACCGGTATGAAAGAGCTTGTAAGATTTCCCTCTCTAGTAAACAATTCCTCTTACCTTCCACTTTTCCCCCTGCCACCAATCCTGCACCCCCTGCTGTTCAACAGTCTACAGTTGAACCTGAACCTATGCAACTAGACCATGCCCACCTGAATCCTGAAGAGAGGAAATGCCGTTTCAACACATGGAGCTGTCTCTATTGTGGCCAGTTTTGACATTTTTTATCCTCCTATTCTACCCAGCCAGTAAAAGGACTGGCTCAGCAATAGTGGAAAATATTCTGTTGAGCCAAACCAACTCTTCAGCTCCCTTTAAACCGAATCTTGAGGGCACGCTCAGTTTACGGGACTGTAATGTAATGTTTCCAATACTCTTTGACTCTGGGGCATTATGGATCATAAACTAGGACTCTACATGAACAGCTTGTGACTGGCAAGATGGCGCATGCTCCGCTGCGACAGCATGAGCTGAACTCGGTTTGAATTGTCTGTATTTTGTTTGGTCTTCGTATGTTACGTCAAGTTGCACTTAGACAGATGAAAAATTAACTATTAAAGCAGGCCCACAATAATTGCCCTACTTCTATTGTCATGGCTGATTTATGGAAGCATCGCCCATCTGACAGACGGCAGCAACAAGTTACTTACCTATAGCCGTGATGATCTCCTGTTAAATCAGACCTCTCTGCTGAGTACTCTACTCTGCCACCGGAGCTCCGACCAAAAAAGCGGTGAAGATGTGGTGGTGTCCGGAGCAGGATTCAGAGACATCCATTCAAGCCTCCTCTCTCATCCATCATTCTATCAAATGTCCGTTCACTCTGTAATAAAATTGATCTTCTACACACCAGATGCTAACTAGAGAGTGCTTTCAGCGGCATCTGTGTCATCGCCCTTACGGAAACATGGCTGGATGAGTTTATCGCCAATTCCGATGTCAGTCTGGATAATTTTACCATACTGCAATCTGACAGGACTGAGCAGGCGGGGAAGAAATACAGTGGGGTTGTGTGCTTATACATCAATCATAGATGAACATCAAAGTCTATCATAAGTCCTGCACACCTGACCGAGAAATCCTGACTGTGTTCCTCCGTCCTTTCTACCTGCTGAGGGAATTCCCTGCTATCGTGATCAGCTGTGTTTATGTCCCACCCAGTGCAAACAACATCATGGCAGCCGAGCTCCCACAGTGGTCGGGGGAGGCCATTGCATGTCTTCAGGGTTCACTGGCATGCACAGACTGGAAGGTTTTTTCAGGGGGACATTGATCACAAGGTCTCTGTGATCACTGACTATATAAACTTCTGCATTAGCAATTGCATTCCCATAAACACAATTAAGAATACCAATACTAATCCCTGGGTTACTCCCCAATTAAGACTAAGTTTGAAAAATAAATATGAAGCATTTAAGGAAAACAATTTGGCTGACATGAAACTGGCAAATTGTGAGGTAAAAAATATGGTACTGAAGGCAAAACTGAAATACAAGGATGGATTGGAAAAGGAGTTCAATATGAACACCAAACAAGCATTCCATAAAGTACAAACATTATCAGGTTATGAACCCAGACTCAGCACAGACAGTTACAGACCCAGCACAGTTTGAGACAACTCAATACATTCTATGCAGGCTTTGATGGGGTGGATTATTCTCCTGATTGTGAGAGACTTCTGAAACTTCCAGCAGTTGACCAGTATGCACGACTCCCTTTCACAGTGAAGGACATGAGGCTCCAGTTCAGCAGGTGCAAGCTGGGCAAAGCCCCTGGCCCTGATGGCATCTCAGCCAGGGTGTTGAAGAAATGTGCACAGGAGCTATTCCCTGTTCTTCACTCCCTGTTCCAGGAAGTTTTTCTCACAGCCACCATTCCAACCATCTGGAAAACATCCATATTAATCCCTGCACCAAAGAGCTCAATCACTACTGACCTGTGGCACTCACCTCCATCATAACGAAGTGTCTGGAGAAACTGCTGTTGAACACCATCTTGCCGGTTGTTAGCCCGCAACTAGACCCACTCCAGTTTGCCTAGGAGGGGTACGCGCCTGTCTGCTGCTCCTCCTCCTCTAGCACCTAGACTCACCAGAACACTTTGCCTGGATCCTCTTTGTAGACTTCAGCTCAGCCTTTAACTCCATCCAGAGGCACCTGATGATCCAAAAACTACAGCAACTCAATATTCCCTCCAGACAGATCCACCTCATCCACAACTTCTTGAGCAACAGACAAGTTGTACGGCTGGGTGTGACCACATCCTCTGCCCTCACCATAAAAATCGGTGCTCTGTAGGGATGTGTACTTAGCCCATTTCTTTACACTCTTTACACAAATGGCAATATCAGTCCGTCCACAAACATATGTCAAAGTGACAAAACCGACATCATAATAATTGGCCCAAAAACACTCACTAAGTCCTCCTCAAGCTTCTGTCTAAATTTGGATAATTCCACACTCACTCCATCCCCACTCATCCGAAATCTTGGCATTCTCATTGACCAAAACCTCTCATTCCAATCCCATGTAAAGCAAATAACCCGGACTGCCTTTTTTCATCTCAAAAACATTGCACGCCTCTGCCCATCACTCACCTTTTCAGCTGCAGAAACTTTAATCCATGCATTCATCACATCCAGAATATCTACTGCAATAGCATCATCTATGGCACATCCACAAAAACACTTATCAAACTGCAATATATACAAAACTCTGCTGCCCGCCTCCTTACATGCACCCGTTTGAGTCACCCCCATCCTCCAAAACCTCCATTTGTTCCCCATCCCTTAGCGAAATCAGTTCAAAATTTTTCTTATTACTTTCAAAACTCTCCACAACCTGGCCCCCTCCTACCTCACAGATCTGCTCCACCACCACACTCCCTCTCGCTCCCTCCACTCCTCAAACGCAAACCTCCTCTCCCTCCCCTGCAGGACCAACCTCCGAACCTGGGGAGACAGAGCCTTCTCCGTCGCTGCCCCCACCCTCTGGAACTCTCTACCACAACAACTCCGAGACTGCACTGACCTCACCACCTTCAAAAAGTCCCTAAAGACTCACCTGTTTAAATCTGCTTTTAGTCTTTGATTATTATGAGTGTTGTTTTTAAATGTTTTTTTATCTTTGTACTTTTTAATTGTTCTTCTCTGTAAAGTGTCTTTGACTATCTTGAAAAGCGCTATATAAATAAAATGTATTATTATGTATTATTATTATTATTATTATTATTATTATTATTATTATTACGTCAAATACGCAGACAATACTGCCATCCTAGCCCTGCTCAAAGACAATAATTCAGTTATGGACTATCACAACACAATCATAAAATTCACTAAGTGGTGTAAGGACAACCATCTTCATGTCAGTGTCAGTAAAACAAAGGAACTTATTTTCAGCCCTCCCTGACCACAGCCACCAACCATCATCAGCAATCAGACAGTAAAGACAGTGGACACTTTCAGATATCTCGGGGTCACAATAGACAAGGGATTTACATTTTATCAGCACATTACGGACATTTACAAAAGAAGCCATCAACGACTGTCAACAATCAGAAAATTCAAAGGACTCTATGTTTCTCCACATTTGCTATTACCGCTGTACAAATCTATCATCCAGTCCATCATGTTGCATTGTTCCACCTGCTTTTTCAATATGCTCACTGTTAAAAACCAGTTGAAACTCACAACAGACACAGCTGCTAAAATCATAGGACTCCCCACTACCAACTTGGCGGATCTTAATAACAGAGCTATTAGACGCATTGCACTTTCCATAGAACAGGACCCCACTCACTCATTACGGGATCACTTCCCTCCTCTCTGACTGAGGTACACGGCGCTCAGGTGCAGGAGGGCCTGCTTTGGCAGAAGCCTGATCCCCTCGGCTAAAGTCTAGCTTGTCAGGTGGGACTGGACACACAACCACTGGAAACACCCCTGGAGTCTAAGGTGCTCAATGTCCAAGTCCTTGCTCAAGTTCAGGAAAATATACTCCCTCATCTACATCTCTCAGGTAATCATAAGGAGCGTATCAGTTTTCACATTTTTGATTGTAAACACTCACTTCTTGTGTTGGACTTGCCGTGTTTAAAGTTGCACAACCCATATATTGATTGGTAAACTGGGAGAATAGTCATCTTCACCAAATTAGATCTCTGCAATGCTTATCATCAGAATAGGTGCAGTACTGTCTCACTGCTGTCCCTCTGATAAAAGAATGTGTCCTTGTGCATACTTTCCTCACAAACTTTCTTCAGCAGAGAGAAACGATGACATAGGTAAGCTCCTGGCACCACTGGCTTTAGTGTTCCAACCATCCCTTTCCTGTCTGGTCCGACCACAAGAACCTGTCATACATCCAGACTGCCAAGAGACTAAATTACAGGCAAGCAAGGTGGGCCCTCTTTTTTGATCAGTTTAATTTTCCCCTGACATACCGCTCAGGATCTAAGAATGTTAAACCAGACTGCTTGTCTTGTATTTACTCTGCTGATGTCCCTGCTCCAGAGAGTGACTTGATTTTACCTGCATCCCGTTTTGGAGCCAGTTCCTTGAGAAATTGAGTCCCATGTCAAACTAGCACAGCATAACCACCCTGACCCTGGCAAGGGCCCTCCAAATTCCTTGTTTGTTCCTGATGCTGTTCGGTCCAATGCTCTTCAATGGGCTCATTACACACTTTTGACATGCCATCCTGGAGTAACCTGCACCCTTTCTGTAATATGCCACAGATTCTGGTGGCCATCTATGAAGAGTGACACTAAAGTGACACTTTTTCTGCCTGTTCAGTATGCTTCCAAAACAAGACCTCTAATAGGCCACCATGTGGTCTTTAGCAGCCATTACCCATCACTTGGCGCTAGATTTTATAACTGGACTCCCTGCTCCTAACAGCTATTTGGTTGTTCTTATCATTGTTGACAGGTTTTCCAAGATGGCTCACCTTGTCCCTCTGGTTAAACTGCCCTCTTATAGAGAGACTTTTTAGTAGAATGTGTATTCAAGTTGCATGGCATTCCTATGGACATTGTATCTGACTGAGGCCCTCAGTTCACCTCTCAGATATGGCAGGGTTTCTGTTCTGCTTTGGATATTAATGTCAGTCTCTCTTCAGGAGACCTTCCCCAGAGTAATGCCCAAACAGAGTGAATTAACCCACAGATGATGGTGGCAGATGATTCATCTGCCAATCCTTCTAGTTGGAACACACATCTTCCGTGGGTGGAGTATGCCGATAACACCCTCCACCCTTCCAATTTCTTCCGCTTATCTGGGGCCGGGTCGCGGGGGCAGCAGTCTAAGCAGGGACTCCCAGACTTCCTTCACCGCAGTCACTTCCACCAGCTCCTCCGGGGGGACCCCAAGGCATTCCCAGGCCCAGAGACATCCCTCCAGTCCCTCCAACATGTCCTGGGTCTGACTCGGGGCCTCCTTGCTGCCTGGAACACCTCCCAAGGGAGGCGTCCAGGAAGCATCCAGAACATATGTCCGAGCCACCTCAGCTGGCTCCTCTTGACGTGGAGGGGCAGCGGCTCTACTCCAAGCTCCTCCCATGTGGCCAAGCTTCTAACCCTACCTCTAAGGGAGCACCCGACCACTCTGTGAAGGAAACTCCTTTCGACCACGTGCATCCGCGATCTTGTCCTTTCAGTTATTACCCATAGCTCATGACCATAGGTGAGGGGAGGAACGTAGACTGAGGTAAATCGAGAGCTTTGCCATTCGGCTCAGCTCCCTCTTCACCACAATGGAAGGAAAACAGCGACCGCATCACTGCCAACGCTGCACCGATCCACCCGTCAATCTCATGCTCCATCCTACCCTCACTGTGAACAAGACCCCGAGATACCTGAACTCCTCCACTTGAAGCAGAGACTCCCCATCCAGAGAGGGCAATCCACCTTTTTCTGGTCTTGAACCATGGCCTCAGATTTGGAACAGCTGATTCTCATCCCAGCCGCTTCACACTCAGCTGCAAACCGCTCCAGTGCTGCAGGTCCTGGCTCAATGAAGCCAACAGGACAACATCATCCGCAATGAGCAGAGATGAGATCCTGTGGTTCCTAAACCGAACCCACTCCGGCCCCTGGCTGCACCTAGAAATTCTGTCCATAAATACAATGAACAGAACTGGTGACAAAGGGCAGCCCTGGCGGAGTCCAACATGCACTGGGAACAGGTCTGACTTACTGCCGGCAATGCGAACACAGCTCCTGCTCCAGTTATACAGGGACCGAACAGCCCTTAATAAAAGACCCCGGACCCCATACTCCCAGAGAGACCCCCACAGGGCACCACGAGGGACACAGTCGAATGCTTTCTTCAGATCAACAAAGCACATATGGACCGGTTGGGGAAACTCCCATGAACCCTTGAGCACCCAATGAAGGGTGTAGAGCTGGTCACTGAGTGGCCACCTCCTTCCCCTCTCCTTTTTGTGTTTCAGGAGTAGAGAGTAGAGAGGTGTGCTGGAGCTATCCTCAGCTGAACCCACTCTGTAACCAACAGGGTTTAAAAGCCACTGAAGCTAGCTCAGCGCTGCCAGATCGGAATGCTAATTCAGTCAGTGCTATGTTCCAGCTTCATTTCATCTACCTACATGTAACTTGAATTGTTTACCTTTTGTCCATCTGCCTCAAATCTCTGTGCTCCAGTCACCTGCTCTAGTGCCCTGCTCATCCTGCTCTGATCTGTGAAATTCCTGTAATAAATACCTCTTTATTCCCTTTGACCTGTCTCCGCTCTTGGGTTCTTTAGCATTCCATCACAACAGGTCCATACCTGAGAAAGTCCATTGTGCACTGGGGGTCCTCCTGCAGAGCAGACAAGAGTTTTACTCCTTTATATCTTGGTTGGTTGTAGCTCAGATCGAGTTGTTTTAGATGGGAGGTGTTGGACCTCAGAGATGAGGCCAAAGAAGCACAGCCTTCCTCTGAGACCAGACAGCCGGACAGTCTGAGGACACATTATTGTAATCAGTCAATTCATTAGTAACGTTTAAACCAACTTAGTTACTTTAATTAACTGTAATTTTTGATTTAATAATAGTTAATAATAAGAACCCCTCTGACCTGAGCTGTTCCAGTTTACAGTGAGGACTCTTCAGTCCACCAGACAACATCTTCAGCCCTGAATCCATCAAGTCATTGTGGCTGAGGTCCAGGTCTGTCAGACTAGAGGACTGGGAGCTGAGGACTGAGGACAGAGCTTCACAGCTTCTCTCTGACAGGTTACAGCTGCTCAGTCTGGAGGAAGAGACAGGGGCTTATTTGAAAATATTTTAGAACACTAATGAGTGTTGATACATTCTGATACATTCTTACACTCCCAATCTCAGCAGGCGAACTTAAAAGAAACAAATCTGTATGTATTATATTTTATTTATGTTGCTACTCTTTAATGATGGACAGTTAGTTATTCATTTCATGTTTTATACAAAAGATTAACAAAGATCCTGAATAATATTAGATAAATGTTTTTGAGTGTGACATAACCCTAGATTTGTCTGGACTGTCTATAAACAGTAATGAATCAAAATATAAGGGTAAAAGAATAAAAAATAATCTCTGGATGTTTCTGACCTGAGCTGTTCCAGTTTACAGTGAGGGCTCTTCAGTCCAACAAACAACATCTTCAACCCTGAGTCCTTCAAGTCATTGAGACTGAGATCCAGGACTGTCAGACGAGAGGACTGGGAGCTGAGGAATAAGGACAGAGCTTCACAGCTTCTCTCCGACAGGTTACAGCTGCTCAGTCTGGAGGAGGAGACAGGAGCTCATTAGAAAAGACATTGGAATACATTTGAGCAGTTTGGATGCATTCTTTCACTCCCAATATCAGCAATAGATCTTCAAATAAACAAATCTGTTTCCTGAAGGATAGCTGCTGTCTTGCTATTTAATGATAAACAGTGAGTTATTCATTTCATGTTTTATACAAAATTACAACAAAGATTTGGAATAATAGCAAATGAACTTTTTTGAGTGTGACAGAAATCTAGGTTTGTCTGGACTTTATATAAAGGGTAACAAAACAAAATATTAAGGTAAATAAAAATGTCTGCAAGTTTCTGACCTGAGTTGTTTACAGTTTACAGTGAGGACTCTTCAGTCCAACAGACAACATCTTCAGCCCTGAGTCCTTCAAGTCATTATCACTGAGGTCCAGGTCTGTCAGACTAGAGGACTGGGAGCTGAGGACTGAGGACAGAGATTCACAGCTTCTCTCTGACAGGTTACAGCTGCTCAGTCTGGAGAGAGAAAACATTGTTTAGGTCAGGGGTGTCAAACTCAAATTCACAGAGGGCCAAAATTAAAAAGAAGAACATTGTCGAGGGCCAAACCAATTTTTTTTATTCATTTATTTATGTGTTTATTATCTTTGAGATACAGTAAACTACTGTATTAACCATTTTAATATATTACAACTGAATTTTTGCTTAAATACTGAACCCAGAACAGGTTTAAGAAAATAATAAAAACAAAAACTGAAATAAATATCAGGCCTCTATATCTTTAACTTTATTCATTTTAATTGTAACCTAAATATTTTCATCACAGGCCATCAAGGCCAACACCTAAAAAATGTCTCTTTCAACTTTGAACAGACCATGCCTTCAGTAAATAAAATAATATTTATCCAGTTTAGTTTTTTTCACTGTCCATTTACTCTGATGATGCACATGGGTCCAAGCCAGATACTTGGCATCGCTTTTTAAATGCAAGTGCATCAATTTCTGGAGTCAGGCTCTGCGCAGAGGCAATCCTCAGGACTGAATGAAGGTGTTCATCAGTGAGACGACTCCTATGTGGTGTTTTGTTCATTTTCATTAACGAAAACAGTTGCTCGCACAGATATGTGCTGCCGAACATAGAGAGCATTTGCACAGCTTGGGCACGGAGTTTGGGCAGCGTGTCAGGGAGGTAAGGTGGAAATTGCGCAGCACCGACAGAGTCATACTTTGACTTGAGCGTGTCATTACACTGTAGCTCAATAAGCTCCATTTGGAGATTGCTTGGTGCATTATTCACATCAAACGCAAAGGGGTTGCTAAAAAGTTCAAATCTACATTTTTGGGCTTCAAAGTCGGCAAATCGTCGGGTAAACTCAGCGCCAAGTAGAATGAGTTTTTCAGCGAACTGTGCAAAAGGCATCACGGCGGTAGCGATCTGCTCTTTCATGACTTGGCAGCACAAAAAATGAGCCAGGTTTCCCTGCTGCACCTGACTCTCCCACAAGCGCAACTTGGTTCTAAAAGCCCTCACGGCGCTGTACATGTCTGTGATGACGTGCGCGCGCCCCTGAAGATTCATGATGTCACATAGAAATGCAAGCTCACATTGAAACTTTTCATCCCTGAGCTCTGTTGTGTCTTTCCCTTTGCTTTCCATGAAAAGACAAATTTCCTCACGCAGCTCAAAAAATCTCTTCGCAACTTTTCCTCGGCTCAGCCACCTCACCTCTGTGTGATAGGGCATGTCACTGTGGTCCGCACTCAACTCCTCTAGGAAAGACTTGAACTGACGGTGATTCAAACCTTTTGCTTTTATGAAGTTGACTACTTGCGTTACAGTGCTCATAATGTCATCCATTTTCAAGGCTTTGCCACACAAGGCCTCTTGGTGTATGATGCAGTGGTAAACTGTAAGCTCACCTGCCTGCTTTTCCCGCATCTTCTCTCGCATCCTGCCGACCAATCCACTCTTTTGACCGCACATCGCGGGTGCTCCATCAGTGGTCAGTCCCACAAGCTTATGCCAAGGCAGCTTCATTTCATCGACACATTTGGATACCTCCTCAAAGATGTCTTTTCCTGTTGTTGTGCCATGCATGGATTTTAGTCCTAAAAGTTCCTCTGTAACGCAAAGATTCGAGTCCACTCCACGAATAAAGATTGACAGCTGGGCTGTATCGGATGTGTCGCTGCTCTCGTCCACAGCAAGTGAGTATGCAACAAAATCTTCTCCCTTTCTCATCAGCTGTTCTTGTAGATTGGTGGCAAGTTCACATGCACGCTCGGCTACAGTATTTCTGCTCAGGCTTACATTTAAAAATGCCTGTTTTTTTTCCGGGCAAACGACCTCACAAATTTTGACCATGCACATTTTTATAAATTCTCCCTCATTAAAGGGCCGGGCTGATTTGGCGATCTCCTGCGCCACAATAAAACTAGCCTTTACTGCAGCCTCACTTTTGGATTTTGCTTTGGTGAACATAGTTTGCCGTGACATCAGACCTTTTTTCATCTCTTCCACCTTCTTTAGTCTCTCATTTGCGTTCAGATCCTTATACTTGTCATGATGCCTCGTTTCATAGTGTCGTCGTATGTTATATTCTTTTGATACAGACACGTTGGCGCCACATACAAGACAGACAGGTTGAGTTTGACATGTCTGTGTAATGGGTATATTTAAAGTTTCGTGAAGAAACAGACATCCCCTCAATTTTTTTTGTTGTATGACAATGTGCCTTTTATTTTGGGGTGCAATGCACACCCCGACCAGTGGGTGGTGCCGTAGCGCTCCTGTGGGGACTAGAGGGACACAGAGCAGGCGCAGCTGCAGAAGTAAACGGGCTGTGGCTAACATAACGTGTCTCTTTCGTCTGTCCACAGGTATGAGTAAAAAGTAATTATATTAACTCAGACTTAGTCAGGAGGTATTTGGATAATTGTGTGGAAGTTTCTGAGAGTTTGGTCAGTGTTGACAATGTGTTTTGTGCTGCTTCATGCGGTCTGATTTCTCGCATCCACTATGTTCAATGTTAAGTTTTGTCGGATTGAATAGTAGTAGTAGTGACAATTCCGAGCTGTATTTGGGCGGGTTCATTGGTGAAAGTACTTATTGACATGCTCAGGTGCCGTTGTACCGTTTTCAGAGCAGATAACTGCTAGATCCAGGTGTAGGACAGCCGCTGTTTATGTTTTGAACCGAGTCTGTTTTGCCGCGATGCGCAGGCGCTTTTCCTTTTATGTTACCGACCCGCTTGAGTGATGTATGTGTGTTTACAATTTTATGTATAACTGTATGTATTTATTTGTATTTTATGGTTTATTTTTATTGTCTATCAAGTATTTGTTTATTTATTGTCATTTATTATTTTATTAATTATATGATTTTGGAGAGAATGAACCAGTTGAATGAAGCAGAAGTAAATGAGCTGTGGCTAACATAACGTGTCTCTTTCGTCTGTCCACAGCGACACCACACCTTTAGGCTACACAGTCTAACCTTAGCTGTGTGCCACTTGCTACTGGCCAGCTTTCCCCTAGGGCTGACGCCGGTAACATCTGGTTTATGTAGAAGTTGAATCAAACCATCCTCTGTTATGCATAAATGGGTTCAAAAATGACGCCAAGGTTTGTTATTCTTCAAAATCTTTGAAATTAAAAGTGTTTATATTTTCATATTCTAGGTATTCCTCATAAAACATGTTTGTGACATGAGGCCATTCAATTTTTTTTCTTTAATTTTACATACATTTTAAGAAATTGCAACTTTTGTATCACTACCCCTCTTTTCCGCAAGCGGGCTCAAAAATAACCCCAAACATTTCCTATTGAATCTCAAGGGTTAGCCCTCGGAACTTTGATTCTTATCAACTGTGAGTGTCAGTTTACATTTACTGTGGCACTTACACATCTGATGCCAGCAGTCTCACCACCCAGGAGGTAATTTTTACACAGCAAGATACAAGTGTAATTTTCATTTATGGCCAGACCGGCTTGTCAAAGCCTGATCTCTTCAGATCATCATCAGGCCCTCCAACCACCACCACCATCACTCACAGATTGGAGTCTCACTTCTGTCAGTTTGCTCCAGGGCAGCTGTAGCTACAACATTATCTTACCAAAAATGAAATCACTCTTTTGTTGATCAAAATGTAATAAAAATCATCATATGTACCCAAAATGAAAGAAATTTCTTAAGTTTATTGCAAAAACGCATTGATTCTTATTGCGGTAATTTTTGGCCCCATTCATGGAGTAGTGTAGGTATTGGTAGGTTGTGCATCCAAGGGTTAAACAAAAGTTACTCACAGAGCTTTGTTGGAGGCCTTGACCACTGGCAGCAGCCTCAGGAGAGCCTCCTCTGAAGCAGAGTATTTCTTCAGCTCAAACTGCTTCAGATCTTCTTCTGATGACAGTAAGATGAAGGCCAGAGCTGACCACTGAGCAGGAGACAGTCCATCTTCAGACAGACGTCCTGAACTCAGGTATTGTTGGATCTGCTCCACCAGAGAACGCTCATTCAGTTCATTCAGACAATGGAGCAGGTTGATGCTCCTCTCTGCAGACACATCCTCACTCAACTTCTTCTTGATGTAGTCACCTGTTTTCTGATTGGTCTGGGAGCTACTTCCTGTCTGTGTCAGCAAATCTTGTAGACGGTTCTGATTGGACGACAGTGAAAGTCCCAGGAGGAATCGGAGGAGCAGGTCCAGGTGCCCATTTGGACTCTGTAAAGCCTGGTCCACAGCTGTCTGGTGAAGATGCTTTAGATTTCTTTTAACACTGAATATTGTAGACTTCTGTGTTTTGTCTGATAGCAGGTTAACCCCGGTCTTGATGAAGTTCTGATGGACATGAAGAGCAGCCAGAAACTCCTGCACACTCAGATGGATGAAGCAGTAGACCTTGTCCTGGTACAGGCCTGGTTCCTCTCTAAAGACCTGTGTGAACACTCCGGAGTACACTGAGGCCGCTGCAGCGTCCAGCCCACACTCGCTCAGGTCACTCTCGTAGAAGATCAGGTTTCCTTTCTGTAGCTGCTCAAAGGCCAGTTTTCCCAGAGACATCACCATCTTCCTGGTCTCTGGACTCCAGTGTGGGTCTGTCTCAGATCTTCCTTCATATTTAATGTTCTTGACTTTGGCCTGAACCACCAGGAAGTGGATGTACATCTGAGTCAGGGTCTTGGGCTGCTCTTCTCTCTCTCTGCTTTTCAACACATGCTCCAGGACTGTAGCAGTGATCCAGCAGAAAATTGGCATGTAGCACATGATGTGGAGGCTTCTGGACGTCTTGATGTGGGAGATGATAGTGTCGGCCTCGCCTCTGAACCTCTTCCTGAAGTACTGCTCCTTCTGTGAGTCGGTGAACCCTCTGACCTCTGTCACCATGGAGACGCACTCAGCAGGGATCTGATTGGCTGCCGCAGGTCGTGTGGTTATCCAGAGGCGAGCGGAGGGAAGCAGGCTCCCCCTGATGAGATTTACCAGCAGCACGTGCACTGAGGTGGACTCTGTGGGGTCAGTCAGGGCTTTGGTTTTGGTGAAGTCCAGAGGAAGTCTGTACTCGTCCAGACCGTCAAAGATGAAGAGCACCTGGAGGTCTTCAAAGCTGCAGAGTTCTGCTTGTGTTTGACTAAAGAAGTGATGAACAAGTGTCACCAAGCTGAAGCTTCTCTCCTTCAGCACATTGAGTGCTCTGAAAGTGAATGGAAACAGCAGCTGTATGTCCTGGTTGGCTTTGCCTTCAGCCCAGTCCAGGCTGAATTTCTGAGTGAGCACTGTTTTCCCGATGCCAGCCACTCCCTTTGTCAGCACTGTTCTGATTGGTCCATGTGTGTGAGCTGGGCCTTTAAACATGTCTTCACATGTGATGGTCGTCTCTGCTGTGCCTGATTTCCTGGAGGCTGTTTCCATGTGTCTGACCTCATGTTCCTGGTTGACCTCTGAAGGCCCTCCCTCTGTGATGTAGAGCTCTGTGTAGATTTGATTCAGAAGGGTGGGGTTTCCTGCTTTAGCGATGCCCTCAAACACACACTCAAACTTCTGCTGCAGGTTCGACTTCAGTTTATGCTGATAACCTCCAGAATAACTCCCTGAATGAAGACAACAGATAGAGGCCTGAGTCTCAGGGAATCTAAAATGACTGTGAGCACCTTGTTAAATGTGTTAAATGGTCCTACTGCTCCACAGACGCTCAGCCAGCTCCTTCTGCTTCATCCTCCTCAGGAAGTTCAGTGTGATCTTCAGAACAGCCTCACTGCTGCTCCTCTGCTCTTCATCCTCCACAGGCTCTAAGCATTCTGGGAAATCTGTACTCAGAACCTTGTGGATCTTCTTCAGCTCCTTCTGGACAAAAGTGAAGATGTCCTCCTCCAGAAGCTGAACAGACACATTATAAACAACACAAATGCAGTCAGTGTCAGATCTGTGTCAAACAAGTTCTCATTCATCTGAATATTTCCAAACTTTAGTGAATGACAGACCTTAAATATGGAGTCTAGCTGTGTCTGATGGTGCTGACCACTGGAGACCTCTGGACCCGTCTGCTCCACTCTGTGAAAGAGACACATTAAACTCTCATTTCAGTCCTATTGTTTTATTCAACTCTTGTGGAAACTTCAACCTTTATTATAGTATATGTTCAGAGAATGAAAAAAAAAGTGTAAAATTATTATTTTTTTTAAACTATGAAGTCATTTGAGCAAATAATTTTTTTTTTTTTTTTACTACAAACTGATAAATATAACTTCTACTTAAAAAAGTCTGAAGTGTCTGAGTACCTGAATACATGGTCAAATTGAACATAGACTAGAGGGTTGTTTTAGCGATTTTTCAAGTAGACCCTATCTTGGTGAAGCTGATACTCAAAGACCCTATATCAGATGGACATCCCACATCTTTGGCAACAAGCTAATGCCCGAATAAAGTAAAATCTAAAATAGGAAGATGTTCAATGCGTACACTTTTTTCTGTAGAGCCCCGAATATTTTAGGAAAAAAGTGCACAAATTCACAAATGGCCATTTCAACAGGGTATAAATCCCAAAATATACCATTTAGCACAATTTTGGTGATTTTTCCTGAAAAGACGGGTGGTAGATATTGAACAGACTAAATTTGAGCCCTGTACATGCAGCACCGCTGAGCTACAGCTCTGTGAAAATGAGAGAAAGCCCAAAAATCACTTCCAAGCAAAATAAGGAGGTACAACACCTGATTTTGTAAAATGTGTTTCTCAAAATATTAGGAATTAGAGCAAATAACTTGGCATGTGTTCATTACACATGTGAAGGATCTCAAAGAAAATTAAAAAATCATCAAAATCTGAGAAGATTCTGACAATTTGGGTGATTTCTCTTTCATTTACTCTTGGTTAATTCTTTATGTATGGTACATAATAAGTACCGTAAATTCCGGATCACAAGCCGCTACTTTTTTTCTACAGTTTCAACACTGCGGCTTGGAATATGAAGCGGCTTTTTAATTTTTTTTTCCATTGCGGGAAAAACATGGACCAATAAAATGAATAAGTAGTTCACTGAGGTCCAATGAAATTGTATGATTAATCACAACTTCCTTATTTCAGTCTTTCTGCTAACCCTCATCAACATGGAGAATACCAGACAAAAAGCGTATGATGCAGCTTTTAAACTAAAAGCGATCAATCTGGCAGTTAAAGAAGGAAATCGAGCTGCTGCCCGTAAAATTGGCATAAACGAGTCGATGGTGCGAAGGTGGAGGAGTACGAGTAGAGGCATGATCCATGAGACACAAAGTGCCGGAGGAGGCATATGCTGTCTATATGTCCACGCAGTGTAGGCCTATGCGAGAAGACCCGATGCACGGGAGGAGGCACGGTCCTCGCTTTCTCAGGTTTATGACAATCATGAAGGTGGTGTTTGTGGGTGTTTATGGATGTTTGTGCATGTTTGTGGGTGTTTGTGCGCGTTCCTTCATGTCACAGATCACTGTATGACAGTACTGGAGATATCTTAAACTTATGCATGTTGTTTTCACCATTGCGACGCAGATGCCGGAGGAGAAAGAGCAGGTACACCCGTCTGTATTGAAAATGTTCTGAGCACATCTTTTTCGGGCACGAGGCTACAATGCTCATACTGGGAACCGTGGAGACCGTGCGGTGCACAAACATCCCGAACTGTGACAAGTGAACCAAACCGAACCCTGTCTGTGTGTTGGTTTTCTGTATGTCCATGAACAGGTAGTTTGGGGTGGGAGGTGTGGGGTTGAAAAGTTTAAAAAGGAGTAAAATGTTATTCTCACTGAAACCTGTATAATTGCAATAATTGATAACTGAATAAAAATGTCATCACTTGTTGAAACTCACGACTCGGTGGAAAATTCAACGGGATGTCCCATAGACCAATCACTCCTGAGGGACTCACAGCTGGGACCAGGTTCAGATGGAGGATGTTTCTGGTGGATCCTGAGACACAGAAGAAAACACACTTCAGTCACAGTAAAACACATGGGACTGTTCTGACTCAGGTCAGATACTTCAGGAGGTTCTATAGTGTTCATGAGGCCTTCACCACTGACGCTTCAGTATGATGGTTTGAAGAAAGAAACACTATTTATTCTTTCATTATACAAAAAATGTAAAATACTTACACCTTTATTTTAAACCTCAAACTTTTTCATGTTCCAGGTTGAGTTCTGACAGTGACACTGAATATAATGGATGCTTGTTACACCAATCCACTCTTAAAATCCTTTAGTGTCTATGTATAAATGCACACTTGGCATTTAAACAGGGCGTGATGTGGCGCCTTCAGTGAATTGCCCGAATCATAAAAATAAATATCAAACTAGTCCACTGAAAAACAACACCCTCGCCCGCCTCCTGTATCGGCTTAGCACTGTTCTATAGTTTGGTTTGATCTGGAGCTGGACCATAGACTCTAAGTCAGGCATGTCCAAACTATGGCCCGGGGGCCAAATGTGGCCCATATTACCACAAGTAGTACTTTTACTGCATGTTTTTGAAATGTACCTTGATCAAGCAAATGTAGTGTGTCCTTCTGAGGGTCTAAGCCTGAACAAAGGTCTGGAGGGTCATTCAAACCTGCACGGATTTGAATTACTCACCATTTTGATCATCAGTCTATGACCCCCGATCGGCCCTCACGCTGGTCTGTGTTTTAATATGTGGCCCTAGATGAAAAAAGTTTGGGCACCCCTGCTCTAAGTGCTCTAAGCTAACCCGTTAGCCGCCGCATGCCAAACAGGCAGTGCTCCAGGAGGCTCGTCCAGCTCCTTCTCTCCCTTTTTCCCCATTGACTTACATTTAGAGCTTGTCGCCCCTCTCTCCTGCTGTGGCCTTGTCATTTTGGTCTTAAAATGTTCGTATGAACCCGCTCTACATGATTCAGATTTTATTTTTATTTTTTGCTATTTTGTCCGTTAAAAAAAGTTATTCATAACATAGAGCCTGGCTCCAGATTCGCTCCTGTAACCGTGGCATCATGAGCCTCATTTGAGCGGCGCTGAACGCTGTGGGTAACATCACACATGAGCTGTCCTAAAGTGTGTTTTCTTACCCTGTCTGTGGTTCTAATGCTGCGATGTCGTAGATAACTGCACGGAGCCGTGGACCGTGGCTGGACTCTGACATTCACTGACAGCTCAGGGTTGTGACAGCGGAGGGGAGCAGACGTATGAATCACGGGGATGGGCAGCGTATGAGACACTGGTCTGCTTTTGTTTGTGGGAGGGAAACAAAATGAGGAACGCAGAGAAAACTAAAAAGGTTGACGTGTGCATGTGCATGTTGCCTGTTCAGAACACAAATCCACTCAGTTCTGTCACGGCTCATCCAAAATACTGTATTCCTGGTGCCTCTACTGGTGCGTACTTGCATCGTGAGGCTCTGGAGCTGTTTTATTTATTTATTGTCCCATATATATCTCTTCCCCACAGCCATCTGTGCTGCTGTAATGAGGCAAAGACATTACAGACATTATCCACACGGGCAGTGCTTTTAAATGCCACAGCGGGCACAGACTGGTTTAGATGCCATCACCATATACAGTATGTACTTGTACCATCCCACTCCAGCCTCCAGCAGCGAAGGACAGTCTAACCTGGACACGCCCCCTTCTTAGCGCTAGCACTAGAGCTAAGATTGGGGGCAAGATATGGCCCCTGGTGTTTTCGCAGATTTCTTTAGTCCATGGAAATACACACAACAGTCACATCTAATCATTGGCTCAGACTTACTGTGGACCAGGCTCCTTTTTAAACTCCTCATATCGTCCAGTAGAGCGTTCACTTCCCAACGCCGTCCTTCTGGTGGTGGGACGAGCTGCGTCCTCTCTGTGCTCTCTCTGATCCATGCTCAGTCCAGAGTCCTACAGAATGACATCACAGTGTTTGACACATTTCTGTGTAATATCACATAGTTTGAGTGTCCATAAAGAGAATGTGAGAACACAGTGTGTCACAAACTGTAGCAGGGCAGTGTGGGAGGAGCTACGTACTGTCTCTGCTGCTGCTGGAGACGAGAGAGCAGCTCAGACTCAGGCAAATGGAAAGAAATAATCAAATCATTATCAGGAAAGGAAAAGTCTGACAGTGTAACTCCCTTACATTCAAGAGTTAAGAGTAGACTGGCTATATTATGAAATATAAAACACTCTGAGAAAGATCTATTCTTATTGTCACTGAATTAAAACCCTAAGCTGTGAATCATTGAACCAAATGAACTTTTACTTCACACATAAACTACATCTCATATATCCAGTGAGATGGAAATGTCTTGTCTAATTGTACAGAAAGAAAACTTGCTTTATAAAAGTACTGTCGGTGTGTTTAATATTCTTTCAGTTTCCCTCAGTATATTTTTTCATCAAATACTGCAAAACTTCATCTGAAATGGCTCATGTGTATGTTTCTTTCCAAACTTAATGTGTAAAATTGTGATTTAGACAAAAAGCAAATCTTTTCCAACCCCAGATTCACATGTGTAAAGTGTGAACCCCAGTGTGAGACTGCACTAAACCACTGCTTTTCTGTGCTCCCTGAGAGCAGGACTAAGGCTTCTGAGCTACGTTGAGGAAGGCTCGGCCAGTGGCTTCCACAGCTCCAAGCTGAGCTGTCCGTCAAACATAAATTAGCCAATGGGAATTCAATCATGGTAATCCCACCCACCTGTCACGTCTGTTAAAACTGCACCCAAAAAGTCATGGAGCACATACGAGAGAGATGGAATAATAACAAAATAAAAAAAAATAAAAAAATAGCAAGACGCGCAACAAAAATAAAAGGCAAAGATATTTTACACGATTACACAAATAACTGTATTGCAATTTTATATATATATGTTTGTTTGTTTTATTTGGTATTTTGATTTATATTTTTTTGCTAGATGTTTAATAAAGGTTCTTTGAACTATATTCATTTATTCCACATAAGAGTATAAGATCAACATCACAGTCTACAATCTGAAAACCTGGGATTTCTCTGACATTTTCTGTTTCTCTTAAAAAATTATTCACAAGAAATGTGTTAGTAACTTATTACATATGTACCTCTTACCTGAGCAGCCAGTCCCTTCTAATAACAAGGCTTTACTCTTACAGAGCGCTTTTCCAGACACTCAAAGTCACTTTGCATTTTGATGCATTCTTCATTCACTCCACACTCGGTGGTGGTGGCTACTGTAGCCACAGCCGCCCTGGGCCAACACTCACATACACAACACTCTCATAATGGGCAATGTGGGTGAAGTGTCTTGCCTAAAGACACAACAGCAGTTTTTTTTTTACCTCTGGTGCCTCACTGTGGTACCTGGAATTCCCAGTGGTGTCCCATCCTAAACTACCCAGGCCCTGCCCTGCTTCGCCTCTGAAATGTGACAATGAGCTTTGGCCTTTCTACATTCTGTCTGGAATCAGACCATAGGCTCTACGGCCTGACAAAGCGCCACAGCCACAGCTGTTCATTTGTATCATATTTCTCAAAATCAGAAAACATCTCCTTCTCTCTCGACATTCAGAGCAAAATACAATATCAGTGATTCTTGAGAGTCAGGACTAAACAGGTTTTGGAAATGATTCTACACTGAGCAGAGTTCTATAACTTTGTAAAGTGACAAATGCAAAGGAACAGATTCTGAATAAAAACATGTTTTTTTAAATATTTTTTTTCTAAAAAGCCATTTCTGATATAACTCATTCATTAACTCTGTCAGACACAAAAGCACATCAAATTAGATTTATTACAAACCAATTAAAATGTTCACTTGCAAACTCAATTTAATAATGGTTATTTATCATTGTGTCCAGTCTATCCCAAAACTTAAGATGACATTAAAGCCTGATTTTTGGATGGAGTGAACTCTATATTTCGAAACTCTATGTAACCATGTCAATCCAGAACTTATTTTCTACAGCTCAGTTCAGACCAAAACTAAAGAAAGTCTCATTTTAGCTCAATCCACAACTCAAAGTTCAAATCACTGCCAGAAGAATGTTAAAGCAAATCTAACCCAGGACTGAACCTGGTCTAAACAGGAAGTAAATACAAGGCTAAGCCAAGACTAAACCAGGTCTAAACGGGGTCTAAAACAGGGCTAAAGGAGAACCCACACAAAATCATCTTCCATGTAACACACGGTAAGTCTCCCTTTTCTTTCTGTGTGATTTATAAAGACACGGGTCAAGCACAAAGAGCACACTCCACATATGAGATCAGGACTTATTAACAAGTACGATTAAAAGTCCCGTCTGAAGCAAAAATAAATAACACAAATAGTTCAACATGAAATATGGAACAGTGGGAGTTTAGAGCAGAAAAACTACACTGTCATTTACAACCACAAAAACAACACAGCCACATGAGGAAACTCAGAGGGACAAGAAAAGAGACACAGCCCATGTGTCTGAGCACTTAGTCTGAGTAACATGGAAACAAATCCATACATCTATTATGGACAAATAACCAGGAAATAAACCAGAGTTAGGCCAAAACAAACGTAGACTCACTTCTCCTTTTGGAACTGACATCAGCAAAACAGCTCTCACAGAATCCTGACCAGGGTTTCACTTCTTTAAAAATGAACTCAGGAAAATACCATAACATTTCCCAAAAGCAAAGATAAGCAACAAAGCCCCAGAATGTTCCATCCCACTGGACACATGTGCTGTATCACACTCATGTCTCTATATTCAGGAGAGTTTGTGCTCACGGCTCCAGCTCTTCTCACTGTGGGATTCATGTGGCTCAAAGTCCTCACTAGGCTCAAAGTCCTTCATCATGTGTGAACAAGCCTATAGTGTGAAAAATCAAGGTGAATTCAGTGAGCGTGTGTGTTTGTGTGAGAGCCGTGTCAAGTGTTCTGAGAAAGAGCCTGAAAACTATGTCAACTGATGACAAATGTCCCAGTGATATGACCACCAAAAGTACGACTACACAAATGACAGAACAAGGACTAGAACCAGGACTAAACCAGGACTAACTGAGGTCTAAAAGAGGACTGAACTAGAACTAAACCCAGTGTTGAACTGAATCAAACTTGTCATACCTGAGCGGATCCAAAAAGTCCAAAGTGTCCCAGAGAAAAGTGTGCGTCTGAAAGAAGAGGTTTGTTTGTGTGTTCTTCCTGGAGCGACTCAGAGGAGTGACTTCTCTATCAGAGGCGGATCCTCCTTTACACAGACAAGACAAGATGTGCTGGATCCCACAGCACAGAAGGGCCCCACAGCAGAGAAGGGCCTCACAGCACAGAAGGGCCCCACAGCAGAGAAGGGCCCCGCAGCAGAGAAGGGCCCCACAGCAGAGAAGGGGCCCACAGCAGAGATCATTCTTGTAAAACATGATTCTGTGCTACTATTCCTGTACGCCACTATTTAGACATCAATGTCTAATGTGGAAGTAGTGGCATTAATATTATTTTTCAAGTGTTCAAGTGTTTTATTTTTCATTGTCTGAGTCGTATCACTTTACTAATTTTCAAACATCCGCTTTTCCAACATGAATAATATTAATGTGACCGTCTATTATACTTTGCACTCCCGTATATCAAAAGATGTTTGGGCCTGAGTTTGGGCAGTTGATCAGAGAATACTTCAGCCACAGAGGAGATCAGACAGTGGGGAAATGTCCTCACTAATTGCCATGGGAACCAGTCATGCATTTTAAAACAGACCAGAGGCCTTTAGGAAAAATATTTCTTAGCTTGGCTATGCATTGCAATTTGTACACTCCACCACACCACGACAGGACACATAAGAAACTTCGCCTGTAACTCTGTGGGAGGATGTTAGGCTGAAAGAAGGGGGCAAAAGGGCTGTAGGTAAATGTTTAGACCTAAGGATGTCTGTCTTATATAGGCTAATTATATTTGAAAAAACAAAAAAAAACAAAAACAAAACAAAACTACCTACTTGCTTATTGATCGAGATGCCACATTCAGCACCATGGACAGCAGCCTGAATATGCACAGGTGACGTATTGGAACAGCGACACTAAAAAGTGTTGGAAAAGTGGAACGTCTAAATAGTGGCATGTTATAATGAAGGGATGTTGGAATAGGCAGCAGACCCCAGCCTACACACTCACAGGATGGAGTTCACGTAGAAGCTTTAGTGGCGTTTGGGACTAAAGCTCCTGGATGATGGAGCAAGGAGAACGTGACACAGTGCGCACATGGTCTGGATGTCTCCGTCCAAGTGAGGAGCTTTGTTTTTGGTGGGGTGTGCGATTTGTGCCTTCTTCACGCTGGAGCATCATTTGTGTGGTTCAAATGTGTAGTTACAAAACTGTATTCATAACGTTTCTGTTCCGTGTGCACAGGACACCAGGCACCTTTTTCTCATCTCTCTCTGTTTTCATTTGGTGTTTACTGCATAAGGACTAAAGTTGTCCTCTTTGTGCAGGTCACACATGCAAATACAGAAGTCCTGTGCCCTTGTTTGTTCATCAGAGCTACAGAACATGTTTTAGGTGAGACTGTGATGGGACCTGACCCACCTGCACCCACTTTACGTCTTCTCATTGAGTTTTCCGACCCACCTGAACCCACAGGGTACAGGTCGACCTCACATCACTAGTGACCACGACCTGAACCCACAGGGTACAGGTCGACCTCACATCACTATCATGACCACACCTAAAGAGGACCAATTATGAGTGAGCAAAAATCTGTTTAAATGTGGACGGAAAATAGATACAAATCTAGGTCAAGTATAAAAGATGTTCAACTGTGACAACATAGTCCAATAGTAGATTCAGACCACTTGAATGTGTAAAATAAATGTAAAAGTATCTCAAGTTATAATGAGATGAACGACATAAACAGGCCTATAAGAGGTAATAAACCAAGACTATCTCAGCTCTAAAGTAAATCATCAACTAAACCCAGCACTAAACCAAGTCTAAGGCCGGGACTATGGGATCAATACAGGGTCATGAAAACGCACAGTTGTAATAAAGTTTTGCAAGAGAAATTGTGTATGTGCAATTACATTTTGTACCTGTAGAAATATTTTGTACATGTGTGGGTGAAAAACGTGTACCCGTAGAAATATTGCAAGCATGTGCAAATCAATGTTATACCTGTAGAAACATTTTGTACGTGTGGAGGGAATTTTGTAACTGTAGAAATATTTGGTGCGTGTGAGAAAAACAAAAGTGTATGTGTACAAATATTTTGTACACGTCCCTGCTCGTGACTCAAAAGTTCACGCTTGCGAAACTGATCTACAGATGTACGGATTTTTGACCCGAATTTTACTGCCATCTTAGGAGAGCCAATCAAATCATTGCTTACTGAAAAACAATCAGTGCTTCCCGAGGACTTGGGAACACACCCACATCCTTTAACGCGGCCTTGGTAAAGTTTCTTAAAGTTAAGTAAACTTTATTACAACTGTGTGTTTTTATGACCCTGTATTTATCCCATACAGGACTGACCTTGACTAAACCAGTATTAAACGAAGTCTAAATCCAGGACTAAACCAGGATTAAACCAAAACTAACCCCAGTGTTGAACAGAATCAAACTCGTGATACCTGAGCCCATCAAAAGAGTCCAAAGTGTCCCACAGAAAAGTGTGCGTCTGAAGGAAGAGGCTTGTTTGTGTGTTCTTTCTGGAGCGACTCAGAGCCACTCCTCTATTGGCTGCAGTCCAGGTGGGCGGGGCCTCGCACAGGTGAAGTGGTGTGATGCTGCTGTGATTCTAGGGCACACACACACACACACACAGAGAATGCATTTCTCAACTAGTCAACTAACAACTACTTAGAGTATACATTATCCTGACAGCTACAACTAGAAATAAATTAATTGGGAAAAAAGATGCTTTACTATGACAGATGAAGAGTGGGGACATGTACATACAGCGCTGTATTGTGTTGCCTGTAGCTGGAGAGGCTGTGGCTGTCAGATTGTCCATCATGTTCATGTGTTTTGGGACTGTCCTACTGCTCTGAAATAACAACTCACATCTTCACTCAATAAAATCTGATCATCTGACCTCCAATCTAAGAGTATAAGATCATCGTCATGTTCTAAAATCTGAAAAGCATCAATACTAGTGCTGGGATTTCTATAACAATTTCTATTTTAAAGAATTATTCAAGAGAAAAATCCACAAATGTACCTGATTATTTACATTAGTGACATTCATCTATAGTTCATAATCCCAATAAATCCATTCCCTGAGCACCAGTCCCTTCTTCTCCATTGTCAGAATCCAGAAGGCTCTGGAATGGGAACATAGAGTGAGACAAACCTCTGTCCAACCACAGCCGCTCATTTGTGTCACGTGTCTCCTAAATACAGAAGACATCTCCTCTCCAAAACGCTGCATCATTCAGAACAAAATCTCTCCCATATTTGAGCTGAGATAAAGAAGAGTTTGGTGCTTCCATTGTTGATTCTACAGAAATATGCTGTTTCTCCACCAGATCCTGTATCTCTGACAGGTTCATCTGCCTGTCCCCTCCACCACGATTGGACAGTGATGGTGTTTGTTGGTGAAAGTCTCCACCAAGTTTGGACAAGTTAAAGCTGCACTATGTCACTTTTCTGCTGGAGTCCCACCACCTGCTTGTCTCCATGGAGATGTTATTGCTTTGACTGGTATGTTCCACAGTATGTCAGCCTGCCATTCTCCATGATGATAAGAGGTGACGGCACATAACCTAGTTACAGGTCAGATCTGTGAAGAAGTGACGCATTCACAGTAGAAATGTGTCTTTAAGTCATTTATTTAGCCTTAAAAACCCCTGTTAACTGGATAAATGTCTAATACTGTACTGTGGAACGTTTAAGGCATGTTTTGTGCCATCTGCTGGACACTACACACAGTAAGTTTCCATCTGATGGGGAAAACTCTAAACATTTGATTCTGTTCCAAGTGATGGATGGTTCCAAAGGGCAGGTGTGTGCCGAGGTGCATGAGGAGCTGATTTTCAAAGTGTAAATGGGCAAAGTGGGTATTTAAATGATGAGCCTGGACTCTAACTGGCCCTGTCTCTCGCAAAGCCTTTGGCACATCACTAGTATTCACATGCATGAGTTTTCACGTGTGCTCAGCTTCAGCACTATTCAGATGGAGAAGTGAAGCCGAGTGGAGCATCCTCACACAGCCAACATGCTCTCATCCCAAAATGGAACAGCAATGTATCAGGCCATTTCATTAGGGTTTGGGATCAATAAATACATGTTTCACTATTAGATTTCACTACCACAAAACAGTCAGGTGCCCCAGCTTTAACACCAGTCTGTGTTAAAGTGGGACTAAACACCTAAACTCCACCCACAGCCTCATTTCTAACAGAGCTGCTAAACTGGGCAGAAACTGGAGAACTTTACTTTATATTCGAATAGACAAAATGTAGAAATCCAGAATGGCCACAGGTTGAGTCCAGTGCTCTCTCTAAGTTACAAATTGTAAAACTTTCTAACTCATAAAGAGAACAACAAATACGTACAACTTTGGTTCCTCAAAATGACTTTGTTTCAGTGTGAAAGGCTGGAGAGACTTTACCAAAAGAAAAGATGTTTTTTGTTTAGTCAGAGAAAAAATGTTGATGTCATTTTCCTTCAAGAAACTCATTGTGTAGAAAAAGACAACATTTTGGAAATCTCAATGGGGAGGATAGTGTTACTTTTGACACGGTACCAACCAGTCAGCAGGGGGTGCCGTTTTATTGAACACAATTAGGGGAGATACTATCTAAAGCATTCAATGTGAAGAGGGCAGATGGATCATTCTAACCCAAAGAACTGATCATGTGCATTGGATTCTATGGAATGTTTCTGGGTAGAACAATCATGGAAACTCTCAGGGAAACTGGAAATGAAACAAGAATCTCTTCACTGACCAAAGCTCATCAAAAAGACAGCAGAGCAAAGACGTTAACACATGGATCTTCATCATGTCCAAAAGTGGGACTGTTTGAAATGTAAAGCGAGAGAGGTCACTATAAAAAGAAGCAAAGAGATGAAAAGAAACAAGACAGCGAGAGAAATCAACCTCATGAATGAACTTAGTGTCCTGGTCCTCTGCCCTAGTCCCAGTGTGGAAGACGAGACCAAGATGAAACAAGTGAAAGAAGAAATGGACAAAAATTCTATTGACATGCTAAAGGGGCATTTAGAAGGTCAATGGATAGAAAAGGACAAAAGAACACGAGCTGTTTTTATGCTCTTGGAAAAAGGAAATAATAGAACCATATTAAAGAAAGGTGATGAAATCCTTTCAAAGCAAGAAGAAATGTGTAAGTATGTGGAGCAATTCTACACTGATGTTTATAGATCAACTATACAACCTGATGTGTCTGAGGCCTTCACTGAATCAATAAAAAGATATTCGGCCTATATCGGACACTTTCAAATGGCACTGGGAGTGAACAAGTACAAAAACAGATGCTGCCGGTATTTTTACCGACTGTAAGAAAGCCTTTGGTACTATCAATCACTCAATATTACGACATAAACCTGAACAATATGGTATTAGAGGCATAGCTGGGAACTGTTTGAAAAAATATTTTACAGAAAGAGGGCAAGATGTTCAAATGTACATCAAAAACCTTGACATTGCTTGTGGTTTCCCCTGGGGCTCTGTTTTAGGACTAAAACGGTTCAATATATACATAAATGATAAATTTACTGTATCTCAGTTACTAAAACTTATACTCTTTGCAGATGACACCAGCATATGTTACAGTAGTCACAATCATAATGAACTCAGTACTCTAAATGAGGAGGTAAACAAAATAAAAAATGTTGATAGAAGAATTGATATTAATAAATTGTCATTAAACTTGAATAAGACCAAGGCAGTGATGTTTGGCAATCACAAGATTAACACAGAGTTACCAATTATGATTGAAGGTGTCCAAATAGAAAATGTAAATATATTACTGGGAGTTATAATAGACAGTAAATTATCATGGAAAGACCACATTAGACATATAAAAACAAACATTTCTAAAAGTCTAAGTAAACAAATTGAAATATTACCTTGATCAAAATGCCCTTCATACATTAAACTGTTCATTGGTTCACCCACATACTATGCTGAAGTGTGCGGAACACTTACCAATGTACACACTACATCCATTGATCATATGACAGAAACGAGCTTTTCAAATTATCCAATAAAGTCTTTTTTTTTAGAACACACCCACTGACTATTTATTCAATCCAAGCTGGATTCCTGATCTTGTAAAATATTATACACTGGTAATTTTTTTGAGCAAGTAATCTCCAAAGCTTGTTCAAAATAAGAGACAGAACTCATAACTTAGAGGATATGGAAATTTCAAATTGCCCAATGTTCGAACTACCCGTAAAATTTTCTGTGTCTAAATGTGGTGTAAAACTCTGGAACAGTCTGGATACACATATTAAGCAATGCCAAAATATCCATAAATTCAAGTTGTTCTATAAACATATGGTCTGGTCACAGTTTATAAAGAGAGGGTCTTAATATCAGAAAATTACTGCCTTCTGTAGTGCCGGTTTATGCTTGTTGTTTCCTGACCATTGCTGTATGTGACAATTGTTGGTATCTTTAATTCACTTACCATTGTTGGTATCCTCGTGCATTGCAATATGGTGATAGTTATGTTACCAAGCTAGAACAGTAACTCATCGTCTGCACTTTGAATGTTTGTAAAGATTGTGTGCTCCTCCATTGAGATGTATAACCTGTATATGTCCCCACTCTTCATCTGTCAGAGTCAAGTTTCCTCTTTACCATTTACTTTATTATTAGTGAGTGGGGTCGCCTCTCCACAGATCTGACCTGTAACTTGGTCACATTTTTATATAGCGCTTTTCTACATTTCAAGGCACTCAAAGCGCTTTACAACAAGGAACCACTCATTCACACACCAGTGTACACAGACACTGGGGGCAAGGTGGGTTAAGTGTCTTGCCCAAGGACACAACGGCAGCTTCATCTGTGGGAGCTGGAATCACACTGCCAACCTGTGGGTCAGTGGATCTGACCGCTCACCAATGATGTTTTTATGTGGAGAGCGGGATTCAAACCGCCAACCTTCAGATCAGTGGACAAACGCTCTACCAACTGAGCTACTGTCGCCCCTGTTAGTAGTGTCTATCAGGATAATGCATATTCTAAGCAGTTCTTATAACAGTAGTTAAAAAGTCCATTCATTTTAGATTTTTCTGTGTCCGAAAATCACAACAGCATCACCTCACTTCACCTGTGCGAGGCCCCGCCCACCTGGACTCCAGCCAATAGAGGAGCGGCTCTGAGTCGCTCCGGAAAGCACACACAAACAAGCCTCTTCCTTCAGACGCACTCTTTTCTCTGGGACACTTTTGACACTTTGGATCCACTCAGGTATCACCAGTTTGATTCTGTTCAACACTGGGTTTAGTCCTGGTTTAGTCCTGGATTAGTCCTGGTTTAGTCCTGGTTTAGTCCTGGTTTAGTCCTGCTTTAGTCCTGGTTTAGACTTGGTTTAATCCTGGTCTAGTTCTGATATGATAATGATTAACTTTAGAGCTGAGATAGTCTTGGTTTATTACCTGTTATAGGCCTGTTTACATCTCATTATAACTTGAGATACTTTTTATTTTACAAATTGCATTTATTTTACAAATTCATGTGTTTTCAATCTACTATTGGACTAGATGTTCAACTGTTGTCACAGTTGAACATCTTTTATACTTGACCTAGATTTGTATCTATTTTCCGTCCACATTTAAACAGATTTTTGCTCACTCATAATTGGTCCTCTTTAGGTGTGGTCATGATGTGAGGTCGACCTGTAACCCTGTGGGTTCAGGTGGGTCAGATAACTCAATGAGAAGAGGTAAAGCGGGTGCAGGTGGGTCAGGTCCCATCACAGCATCACCTAAAACATGTTCTGTAGCTCTGATGAACAAACAAAGCACAGGACTTCTGTATTTGCATGTGTGACCTGCACAAAGAGGACAACTTTAGTCCTTATGCAGTAAACACCAAATGAAAACAGAGAGAAGTGAGAAAAAGGTGCCTGGTGTCCTGTGCACACGGAGCAGACATGTTATGAATACAGTTTTATAGCTACACATTTCAACCACACATATGATGTTCCAGCGTGAAGAAGGCACAAATCACACACCCCACCAAAAACAAAGCTCCTCACCTGGACGGTGACATCCAGAGCACTACACACTGCATCAGGTTCTCCTCACTCCATCATCCAGGAGCTGTAGTCCCAAATTCCACTAATGCTTCTCTGTGCACTCCATCCTGTGACCAGTGAGCACAGGCCATAGAAAACAACACAGTGCTTGGATTCATCTTCCAGAGTTTATTATAGTTCTACGGGTGTCGCCTATTGGGTCCATGGGTGTAGCACTTTGGTGGCTTTCATGCATATTTTGAATGACAAAAATATTAAAAACATTTTATTTGAATGTTACAAGATTACCATTATCTACAAATTTAGAATTAGATTGAAAAAAAAACAAACTAAAATAAAAATACATCGTAATTAAATACTCATGGGTTGATGACCTCTGGTCTAATGCAAAGTCAAATATGTCAAATCATTAGTTTCAGAATAAAAACTTCTGGAGGGAAGAGGAGAGGGAGAGGAGAGAAACACTGGAGGAGCACTGGAGGAGGATAAAGGGTGGATGCAGACTGAGGGGCCGTTTACATGAAATTGAAAATGCTCCACCCCGTTGTCGCTGTATAAACGGTTGAAATCGGAAAACTGCGTTTTCGTGGGGGGTAGAGATTATGTCATGAGCACGAGCTTCAACTTGGGTTATATGCAAGGGTGTAGTGGGTGTGGTACATGGGGGTATGTCTTCCGCCCACTTCTCCTGACGTGAGATAGAAAAAAAATAACAAATACAAAATAACATATACAATGGTAATGTTGAAAACAACCTACATAGGTCATATAAACCTGAACTAAACCAGGTCATAACAGACTAAGCCAGAACTAAACCAGGTTATAATACGCAGGCATTTGGTCTTGTGGTGCTGCCAGCTGCAAGTTTTGTGTCTCTGTGTGCAGCAGAATTCCCCAGCTCTCGTAAACGCAGAATAAGAGTGATAACGAAAACACACTTTTACATTTTTGCTGCAGGTTTAGCACTGTCTGGTCAGTGTTAAACCTGCAGCATCTGTTTTCATCTGGATTCAAACATATTTGGTCAGTTTTCAGCAGTGTTCACACATTTTTGTCGACTCTGTCAGATCAATGTGTTTGGAGGGTGTTTTTTGGGTCATGTGTAAAGAAACTTGACATTTGCAGTTGAGTTTGTGTGGTTTATGTGGTAAAGGGCACTGACATCTACAGCCTGTGTTGTCTTCATTATTTACACAAATGCATTTTATGATATTAAGGCGAGACACTGCAGGGAAAACTGGATTCTAATAGAATGTAGAAGGGACTTGCTGCTCAGGGAACAGATATATCAAGATTATGGACTTACTAATGTTACTAATGTAAATCTTCAGGTACATTTGTGTAAATTAGTCATCTGTTTGTTCTATTCATCACTGGATTCAGTCCTGGTTTAATCTTGATTTAGACTGGGTTTGGTCCTGATTTTAGTTCTGAACTTTACACCTGGTTTGATAATGATTGACTTTAGAGCTGAGTCAGTCTTTGTTTCGTGCCTTTTTAGGTGTGGCAGTGACCACATAAGACAGACTGTTGTATCTGAAGTACACACATTAAATGCACTGTGGTACAATGTGTAACAAATGTAGGCAAGTCTATGCAAAGACCGTCTATTGACCTGTGCTCCCGTAGTGTTATATAATGCCTATATCAAAGTTTAAAAAGTTAAAAAACAGCCTGTCAAATCTTCATATGAAACACATAAAGAATCAAAATTGGGAAATTTGAAAAGGGGCCAGGAAATTCAGAAACAGGTACTTTAAACAGGGAAAAATTCAGAGTTGCACAAAAGGCAAACAGCAGATTTCAAATACAGAGTTCCAGATACAGAGCTTGAGTGTCTGTCCTGACAGGTCAACAATCTAACAAAGACTGAATGAGCAGGAGGAGTATATAGAGACTCCCCTGGGATGATGAGGGAATGACAGGCAGCTGTAGGGAAACAGGGAGGCAGCAAAAGAAGGGCTGGAACACTGACGATAAGCATGTAAACAAAAGGCAGAACTGCGACAGTTCTTTGGGGAGACTCAGATTCCTGCTTCCTGCAGCCTGGTGGTTAGAGAGGGGAGAGAGTTCAGCATCCTAACAGACTGGTGGATGAATCTGTTAGGGAGTCTGGTGGTGTAGGAATGGAGGCTCCTGTACCTCCCCCAGGAGGGCAGGAGGCTGGACAGATTGTGTGCAGTTTGACTTTTTGGATTTTGGATTATTTGAATCTCCTGAGCCCAAAAAAACTAAAACAAAAAGTGCATATACTTTAATATAATTACAAATATTCTCACTATTCGAGCTAATATAATACGTTCAGAGGGGCAGTAGGGGGGTGTGACTGGTCATCAAAAATCTCAGGGGGTACGTGATGACTAAAAGTTTGGGACCCACTGCTCCCAGAACAGTATTTTAAAAGGATCCTTCGGTTATGGGTGCTTCACACAGGCTGAATGTGTGTCTTCATTCGTTTCTTGTGCATGTCTCAGCAACATTATAGTGAGTCTGGGGCAGTCATTTATCTGAAAACAAAAGATATTTGGTGGAATTAAGTTCAAATCTCCCAGTGATATTACAGTAAATATGCTTTAGAAATGTTTTGAATTATAATAACTATCTGTAGGTTCTTGTCATTCACAAAACAATCACTTTGACCAGATGAAAGCTTAAAGGTGCTCTGTGCATGTTTTCTGGTGGAGGGTCCATCACCTGATTATTTCTATGGAGATGTCATTGCGCTGCCTGGAATGTTCCAGAGTGTGACATTAAACAGCTCTAACTTGTATTTATTCAATTACAGGTGGTTTTATTGCTCAGAAATACTTATAGAAAAAACAGGTCTTCAGACTCTGAGCGGGCTCGCCTCTCCACAGATATGACCAGTAACTTGAAAAGTTTAATGCCATACTGTGAAACATTCCAGCCAAAGTAATATAATTTCCATGGAGAGAAGCAACTGACAAGTTATACAGTTACACAATGCACCTTTTCACATCTATTAATGGCATTAACAATACTGAATAGTGACGTTAAAAAGGCATTAAAAAATATTACATTTGGTTTGTTGAACTCTGCATAAACCCTGAGTTTTGTACTGTCAGTGGTCACTTCTATTGCAAGCCTGTTATAGCCTAATCATATTTTTTACATACATACATACATACATACATACATACATCCTCTTTGGCTTGGGTAGGAACGCCAGTTCCTTTGATAAGCCGCTCTACTTTAGGTGACTGTCATGCGCTGGGTCACGGGGTTGTCCAACGCACGATAGTCGTAGATGACCGGGTGGTCCTTGAAATGGTGGTCCAGGCGATTCTTGAATGAGTTCACTGAGGGGGCCTCAACTACGTCTTCGGGAAGATCATTCCACCAATCGATGACTCTCTGGGTGAAAAAGTACTTGCGCATGTTGCTTCCAAAATACTGCTTTTTGAGTTTCTTACTATGTCCTCTAGTCCGCTTGTTGTAATCGCGTGGAAAGAAGTCAGGTCCCACATACATACTTGTATACATTTATTAGATCCCCTCTCAATCTTCTATACACCAGGGTTGGTAATTTCAGCTTTTTTACATGAGCTCTTCAAAGGCTCTAATGCAAAGTCAAACATGTCAGATCATGAATATCACACTCAAAATTGGTGGAGGGCAGAGGAGAGGAAGGGGAGAGTGTGACGGAGCAGACCCGTCCCTAAGAACGCTGCCCCGGGGGAGAGCACGTGAAGATGCGCGCACCCGTTTCACGGCGTGCCCCGCGCGCCAAACTCTTTTTACCGAGCATACACAAACCTTTCCATAACTTACCAGCGGGTTTTGTCACGCCTAAGGGTGCACACTTAGAGCGTCAGTTTTGTCCAAAAAACCCTTGCTAAAATCGGTCAATTACTCACCCTCACGCTGCCGTCTTCTCCCTCCTTCCGTGGTGCGGGCTGGCAAACCCGGACACATCCGTGCCGGTAGTTTAAATCCTCCCGTTGCGCGGGTTCCGGTGTCATGTGAGCCAGAAGTGATTCACATGCCCAATTATCTATATTCTCACTTTATTTAATGTGATTTCATGTGTTGTATTTATGTTAAATAGGAGCTGTTGTCTATGTGCTATTTTGGACCCCTAAGTTAGTACCCATTTAGTGGTAAGAGTGGAGTAAAGAATGTTTCAGGTGGGGAATTATGTAATGTGGGAGGGGCAAATGGGGGTATATAGGTGCGCTCTGCAGCTCAGCTCTCAGTCTGGTCTTGGTTACAGCGACGGTAACGTGCAGTAAGAGCAGAGGAGCGAGAGAACTAGCGAGAGAACTAGCGAGAGACTTAAAGGGAAAGTCTATTCTGTTTTTTTTTTTTTTTTTTGTTGCCTGTAAATATTGACCTTTGGAGACCGTGTTTCACTGTAAATAATTTGCAGTTGACTTTGTGTGGTTTAGGTTGTAAAGGGCACTGATATCTACAGCCTGTGTTGTCTTCATTATTTAGACAAATGTATTTTATGACATTAAGGCGAGACACTGCAGGAAAAACTGGATTCTAACAGAATGTAGAAGGGACTGGCTGCTCAGGGAACAGATATATTGGTTTTTTGATTTACTAATGTTACAAACACATTTGTGGATTTTTTTTTTTTAATAATCCTTTAAGACAGAAAATGTCATAGAAATTCCAGCACTGGTATTGATGCTTTTCAGATTTTAGAATGTGAAGATGATCTTATACTCTTAGATTTAAGGTCAAATGTTCAGAGTTTATTGAACGAACATCTGAGTTATTATCTGATCTAAGAGTGAGGCCACAATATTCTAGTGAAATTCAATGGGATCCGGGGTCAGAAGGAGCTGGAAACGTCCGTCCTTTTTGGAGCATGGCAGCTAGCGTGTTAGCTATGTCCATTTATACAGAAAGTTTTTGGGAAGAACACAAACAAGCCTCTTCCTTCATACACACACTTTTTTCTGCGACACTTTGGAGTCTTTGGATCCTATTATTTTTGATTCTATTCAACACTGGGTTTAGACCGGGTTGGTACAGATGTAGTTTAGACCTGAGTTAGTCCTGGTTTAGTCCTGGTTCTTGTCCTTGTTCTGTCTTTTGTGTAGTCATACTTTTGGTGGTCGTATCACTGGGACATTTGTCATCAGTTGACACAGTTTTCAGGCTCTTTCTCAGGACACTTGACACAGCTCTCACACAAACACACACACTCACTGAATTCACCTTGTTTTTTCACACTATAGGCTTGTTCACACATGATGAAGGACTTTGAGCCTAGTGAGGACTTTGAGCCACATGAATCCCACAGGGAGAAGAGCTGGAGCCATGAGCAGAGACTCTACTGAATATAGAGACATGAGTGTGATACAGCACATATGTCCAGTGGGATGGAGCTGTTCCACACTCACTACAGTAACTACAGTGTTCAAGTGTTTGTTCTTCTCATGCATCTCTTCTTTATGTGAAATTGACTGAACAAAGTCCTGTCCAGTCTGCAAATCTCTACTGTGCACATGTTTAAGATATAGCCCTGTTCAAATGTACAGAAAAAATATGATCCATATCCACAGCTCTTCAGTCTCATGTGAGTAAAGTGTGAACCCAAACGCAGACTACACTAAACCAGTGATTCTCTGTGCTCACTGAGAGCACGACTAAGGCTTCTGAGCTGCTCTGACCAATGAAAGAGCCACAAAAACACCACACTATTAGGATTTGGATTCAAGAGTTTTGTCAAAGTGCATTTTTCGGAGTTCAGATGTAGAATCTTTTGAATGGAGAAGTGTGTCACAGAGATATGTGTGTGGCTCTGGAGCTGTTCTCTCCCTGTTTTTTGTTCATAATTTGGATTTTAACACTGTTCTGTCTGTCTCAGTGCCAGAACAAAGACGGAGTCTACAGCAGAGGTATTGTGTTCAAAAATAAGATTTAATTTAATAAATGAAGTACATTTACAGAAAATAAAGTATTGAGAGATAGAGAGAGAGAGAGAGAGAGGAGGAGAGGTGCAGGAGGGCAGAGCCTCACAATCCAGGCTGGGCTGAAATATTTACACTTTATTGAACCTCTTAAAGTGAATAGAAAAATATGATGTGCTTCTTCTGAAAGTTCACACTTCACTGTGATTGGTTTACCCTTTTGTTCAGTCACTTTGGCACATTTCTCAGTTGAAAATGAACATTTACAAAACAGCTCACACAGAATCCCAGAGTTACAGTTTTCCTAAAGAAACTTGAATCTGAGCAAAATGCAGTTTCACATTCGAAAGCAATCATGTCCAAGTCTGCTGTCAGACTGTGCTCATGTGTTTTCTGTGCTCTTTCATTCATTTGACAGAGCAGCTCAGAAGCCTTTGTCCTGCTCTCAGTGAGCACAGAGAAGCACTGGTTTAGTGCAGTCTCACACTGGGGTTCACATTTTACACATGTGAATCTGGGGCTGGAAAAGCTCTGCTTTTGTCTCAAGTATGATTTTGCACATTATGTTTGGAAAAAAAATGTACACATGACCCATTTCAGATGAGATTTTGCAGAATATGATGAAAGAACCCGCTGAAACTGAAACTGGAAAATGAAAGAATATCAAACACACCAACAGTACTTTTATAATGCACAGTTTCTTTCTGTACAATTAGACGAGACATTTCCATCTCACTGGATATATACTGTATACAAGCCTATCCATACAGTCTGTGCTCTGCTCAGGACATTCTCCCTGTTGAACTCATGTGTCAAATCCTTTGCTCTTAGATTTGAGGGGCTCACAAATTTTATTTTTGCCGTTCTGTTTGAGTTGGTATATTGAAAGTGACAGAGTTTAGGCCAGTGTCCTTTAGCACATGAGAACCAGCCTGTAGTAGTGAAAAAAACAAGGTGAATTCACTGATCATGTGTGTTTGTGTATTAAGCTATGTCAAGTGTTCTGAGAAAGAGCCTGAGAACTGTGTGAACTGATGAGAAATGTTCCAAAGGATTTGACCTGTGGCCCTGTTTAGATCCATGTTTGAACCAAACCATCAAAGTCTGGTTTTATTCCCACTTTTATTCTATGGCTTTATTTTATTTTTTATTTCTTTGGATATATTTTATTTGTATTGTGCAGCACTTTGGAAACTGCATTGTGTATGAAATGTGCTATGTAAATAAAATGGATTGGATTAGATTGAATATATATTATATATATATGTGTGTGTGTGTGTGTGTGTGTGTGTGTGTGTGTGTGTAAGTATATGGGTGCTAGGAGCGAGCCTACAATTGCCCACCTACTGCCCACCTCATACAATGATGAGAGGTGATGTAACTTACGAGATGCTGGCTCAGACGTCGCCCGGCCAAACAAGGTCTGTGTCACGTGTCAAGGATCCAGGGCACACTTGATGAGAAATAGGCTACTGGAACAAGGATGAAATGGCCGAGATGTGAGAACCAGGCACTGTTGGAATGCTACTACTCCAGTAACCCTAGTCAAAGGGGTTACATGAACAGGATGTGGGAGAAATGGTTACTACGATACACACAGTCCAAGCTAATGGCCAAACAAGTAGTAGCTCAGTGTTCCAACATCCACAAACGGCAACTGCTATCACAACTAGAGATTGACGAAGTACAACAGGAGAGCACCTAGCAGCACAAATTAACCAGCTGCTAAGGGATGGGACTCAGCCTGAATGGCTAACCCAAGTGCCTACGATCCTGATTCTGAAGGATCCCTCAAAGGGTACAGTCCCATCCAACTATCGGCCAATAACCTGTCTCTCCACAACTTGGAAGCTCGTATCAGGCATCATCGCAGCTAAGATAAGCGGGTACATGGATCAATACATGTGCGCAGCACAGAAGGGCATCGGCAAAAACACCAGGGGAGCCAAACACCAACTCCTGGTTGACCAATCGCTCTTGACTGTAGAACCTGTCAGACCAACCTGTGCACTGCCTGGATTGATTACAAGAAAGCCTACAACTCAATGCCACACACATGGATCACTGAGTGCCTGGAGCTGTACAATATCAACAGGACTCTAAGGGCATTCGTTGCAAACTTGATGCGGTTGTGGAAGACCACCCTTGAAGACAATGGGAAGCCACTTGCACAAGTGTCCAACAAATGTGGCATATACCAAGGAGACGTACTGTCCCCACTGCTGTTCTACATAGGTCTGAACCCCCTCAGCCAAAAAATCGACTGCACTGGCTATGGATAGCGACTTAGGAACAGGGCCACCATCAGTCACCTCCTCTCCATGGATGACATCAAGCTGTATGATAAGAGCATGCGAGACATCAACTCACTGATCCACCAGGATCTACAGCACAGCCATTGGAATGTCATTCGGGCTCAAGAAATGTAGTAGGATGGTGACAAAGAGAGGGAAGGTAATACACATAGAGGGGGTCTCACTCCCAGAGGGAACAATAACAGACATTGAGGTCAGTTACAAGTACCTTGGTATCCCACAGGCAAATGGCAACCTTGAAGAGGCAACGAGGAAAGTGGCTTTGGCCAAATGCCTGCAAAGAGTATGGCAGGTCCTAAGAAGCCAGCTCAATGGCAAGAACAAGGCCCAGGCAATAAACAGCTACGCCCTGCCAATGATCAGATACCCAGCAGGAATCATGCACTAGCCAAAGGAGGAGATACAGATCACAGATGTTAAGACACGGAAGCTCCTCACCATACATGGAGTGTCCCATCCCAAGTCCAGCACACTGAGACTGTATATGAGCCAGAAGGAAGGAGGCCGAGGACTAGTGAGTGTGGGAAACACTGTCCAGGCTGAAACATCCAAGCTCCACAAGTACATCAGTGACAAGGCACAGACTGATGACATGCTCAGAGAATGTCTCAGACAGTGGGGCACAGACGAAGAGGTGCTGGAGGGACCATCAGTACCTCCTCCTGGAGGGCAGGAGGGTCCTGTACCTCCTCCCGGAGGTTAGGAGGCTCCTCTACCTCCTCCCGGAAGGCAGGAGGCTCCTACACCTCCAGCCCTACATGGGGCATACCACCGAAACATAACTGAAGTGGCTGATATCAAGAAATCCTCCCAATAGCTGGAGAAGGCTGGTCTGAAGGACAGCACAGAGGCACTCATCCTGCTGCACAGCAGCAGGCCTTGAGCACCCGAGCAATAGAGGCCCAGATCTACCACACCAGACAAGACCTAAGGTGTAGGTTGTCCAAAGAGGCTCCTGAGAAAGTCTGGCACATAACTGCAGGTGTAAGATGCTGCAGGGAAAGCATACATGGAGCAACATAACCAAGTGGTGGGCATAGTGTACAGAAACGTCTGTGCAGAGTACGGGCTGGAAACCCCAGGATCAAGGTGGGAAACACCTCCAAAAGGTAGTGAAGAATAACCGAGCCAAGATCCTGTGGGACTTCCAGATACAGACTCACAGAATTGTGATGGCGAACCAGAAAAAAGAACACGAGAAACTAGAGAAATACCAGGAGCTCAAGGAAGAGCTGGAGAGAGCCTGGAAGGTGAAGGTATCAGTGGTGCCTGTGGTGATCGGAGCACTCGGGGCCATGACCCCCAAACTGGATGAGTGGTTGCAGCAGATCCCAGGAAGGACAACTGACATCTCATTCCAGAAAAGCGCAGTACTGGGATCAGCAAAGATACTGAAGA
Organism: Odontamblyopus rebecca; assembly: GCA_030686955.1. Lineage (NCBI taxonomy): Eukaryota > Metazoa > Chordata > Actinopteri > Gobiiformes > Gobiidae > Odontamblyopus > Odontamblyopus rebecca. The sequence continues at coordinate 29,448,454 of CM060658.1, forward strand.
ATTCTCAAGCTCCCAGGCCTCTGGTACAGGACCCAAGCTGATGAGGGTGAGAAAGACCAACCACTGTGGAAGGTGAGAAACACGTTTTTCTTTAACTATATATAACGTGTTTAACTTTTTTTGGTAATACAAAATAACAATTATATAATACAAATTAAATAAATAAAATACTATAATTAGACACAGACAACAAGGCTACTAAATGAAATAATGAAACACATCTCATTTTAAGAGGCTTTCTGAAAAAAATAACTCCAGTGCCTGATCTTAAGGTACCTCCTTGGATTCTGGCCCATTTATTTTGTAGGGGAACAGCCCAGGCCAGGGCCCCGGACCACGCCGGGCTTCGTGTCAGGATGAACCTGGAGGTTCACCCGTGTAGACACGAGACACCACCTCCAGATCACACTTTGCAGACACCTGCTTCACTCGCGGTCCCGTCCATGGAGCTGCAGGAAGAACAGTTTCCCATCCCACTGTTGCACCGCGGTCCAGGGGTAGCCTGGCCCGGGAAGAGAGTCGGGTCCCGAGAGCAAATAGTGCAGGTGTTTTAGTGTAGCTCTCTGACATGTATGTGCGCTCTCTCTCCTTCTGCGTATGAGTGAGAATGTCAGAATTGCATTGGAGAAAAAAAAAGAGCGGAAACAATCTGTGCCGCTTGGTCATCAATGTATGTGGGAAACACTGATTTCTGGGCTAGCCACAGTTTGTGCATAACAAACACCATGTTCGAGCACAAGGAGGTCCATCAGTGCACATAACATCAAGACACCCTAGACTGGAGATCGATGATCAGCTTTGTCGTCGTGCCATCTGACCTTCGGCCATGTGTCTTGGATACTCGAGTGAGGAGAGGGGCAGAGCTGTCAACTGATCACCACCTGGTGGTGAGTTGGGTCCGCTGGCGGAGGAGGAAGCCGGAAAGACCTGGCAGGCCCAAGAGTATCGTGAGGGTCTGTTGGGAACATTGGGCAGAGGTCTCTGTCCGGGGGACTTTCAGCTTGCACCTCTGGGGGAGGCTGGGGACATGGGCTATGTTCTTGACCTCTATTGTCGATGCAGCCGCTCAAAGAAGTGGTCATAAGGACTGTGGTGCCTGTCACAGTGGCAGTTCCCGTATCCGGTGGTGGTCACCGGGAGTAAGATGGTAGAAGGAATAGTTTGAGGATTTCCTCAATCCCACCATCACCTCTTCCGAGGAGGAAGCAGAGGATGGGGACTCAGAGGCGGGGGACTCACTCTGGCTGAAGTCTCTGAGGTGGTTGGCAAGCTCTGGGGGTGGATGAGATCCATTCTGAGTATCTTACGTCTCTGGATGTTGTCGAGCAGTCTTGGCTGACATGTCTCTGCACCATCGCATGGCAGTCAGGGACAGTTTAAGAAGGGGGACCGGAGGGTGTGTTCCAACTACAGGGGAATCACACTCCCTTTGTCACCGGTTCTGTTCATTGTATTTATGGACAGAATTCCTAAGCACAAACAGGGGCCGGAGGGGGTCCAGTTTGGGGACCACAGGATCTCATCTCTGCTCTTTGCGGACAATGTTGTCCTGTTGGCTTCATCGAACCAAGGCCTGCAGTGTGCACCAAGGCGGTATGCAGCAGAGTGTGAAGCGGCTGGGATAAAGATCAGCTCTGCCAAATCTAAGCCCATGGTTCTTGACCGGAAAAAGGTGGATTGCCCTCTCTGGATGGGTGCGAGTCTTGTGGGTCTTGTTCACAAGTGAGGAGAGGATGGAGAGTGAGATTGACAGGCAGTTCGGTACAGTGTTGGCAGTGATGCGGTCGTTGTATCGGACTGTTGTGGTGAAGAGGGAGCTGAGCCGAAAGCTCTTGATTCTGTCTCATAACCTCATGTTTTTCACGGACAAATCAGTTCACTGCTGTTCACCAGTTGTCTCTCTCTCTTCTTCTCAACCGCTCCCCTTGGGGAGCCCCTGTCCATCTAAACCTCTGCTCTTTATAAAATGACTGGTTACTTCAAAGCTCTCAGGTCCGAAGGTGCGCTGCATGGCCACAGATGGTTGGCAAAAGTGTCTGGAGAGAATTTTCCCATACTGCACCCACTGGTGGGTTTTTTGTTCTCTGGCACCAAGGACTGCATTGTTCGTTGAGACTGAGGATTGGAGAATGTGTTTGCTGATGTCAATGCCAGACTATGTGTCCATGTTTATTCACTGTGAAGCCCAGTGGGGCAACTCTTGTTGTTATTCTGGACTATATAAATAAAATTTTATTGAAAAATTGAATTGATTTACCTCAATCTATGTTCCTCCCCTCACCTGTGGTCATGAGCTCTGGGGAATGACCAAAAGGACGAGATCACGGATACAAGCGGCTGAAATGAATTTCCTCCACAGAGTGGCCGGGCACTCTCTTATAGATCAGGTGAGGAGCTCGGTCACATGGGAGGAGCTCGGAGTAGAGCCACTGCTCCTCTACATTGAGAGCAGCAACTGAGGTGACTCGGGCATCCGCTCCAGATGTCTCTAGGGGGCCTCCCTTGAGAGGTGTTCCGGGAAAGTCCCACTGGAAGGCGGCCCTATGCAAGACCAAGGACATCCTGGAGGGACTATGTCTCCAGCCATGTCCATCAGCGGTCAGTGACCGCAACCCTGGTCCATAGTCACAAAGTTCGAGTTCTCAAAGCTCTGCCCCTCATGCCAATTATTGGGCAGCTAAGTGGGTCTTTGAACAGCTGCCTTGGTATTTGAATTTTCAGAAAAATCAGGTCCATGCATACTCCAGTCTACAAAGTCCCATAATCCTGGTTCTGAATCGATAAATATATTCTGTGTCCTCCGCAAAAGAACACACAGGTTCACCCGATCCTGCTTCTCTTGTTGAAGAAAATGTCAATTTTATTAAGAAACCAATTTATCGAATCCATAGTTAATTTAGTTTTAAAGAGCAGGGTGGAGAGAGTCTCTTGAGGATTAAGACACTTAGGAGTAAGGAACAGGAGAGGAGAGAAAACATCCACCCTCGCCAAGAGCCAGAAAAGGAGAATGTTAAGATTTGGGGGAGCTTGTTCCAAAGTACTATTGTTCTGCACATAACAGTTCTTTTTAGGGCATTAGTCCTGGGCAATGGAAGTATAAAATGGCCCTGTGAAGTATGTCTTGTGTTAAAACCATGCTGATAACTAGAGGGCAGTAATTGTGCCCGGCAGACTCAATAGCCTTTGTAAAGTACACACATTTTAACGAAACAATTATGCATTACATCTAGAATCTCCACAAGGACCACATCTCCACACCTTTTGGATCTCAGTATTGTCCAGACCAAGTTCATTCTACACTTGTATTTTCTAACATGCTTTGCTCTTTTGGCGTCTCCTCCTTTACATTTGGATTTGAAAGTCTCTTTATGGAGGCACTTCACAAAACTATATGAGATGAACCATGTGACCAGTGGGCGGGGCTAAACATTGTGATGTGATTCTTTAGGACTCTGGACTGAGCATGGATCAGAGAGAGCACAGAGAGGACACAGCCCCTCCCACCACCAGCAGGGCGGCGTTGGGAAGTGAACGCTCTATTGGACAATATGAGGATTTTAAAAAGGAGCCTGGACCACAGTAAGCCTGAGCTAATGATTAGATGTGAATGTTGTGTGTGTTTCCATGAACTAAAGAAATGTGATTAGCAAAAACACCAGGTGTACATTTGTCGCTTCAGTGTAAGATGTCTTGTCTTTCTGAAAGAAATCACCTCACATCAGATTTTACTGTTTTAAGTTACATTTCAATGATCTGAGAATTCCAGAAATCAAATTATAATTAGATTGTGTGAATTTAAACATAAACGCTGAGGGATTTTAAGAGTGATTGGTATAACAAACAGCTGTTATATTCAGTGTCACTGTCAGGACTCTACCTGGAACATGAAAAACTTTCAGATTTAAAATAAGAAGGTGAACATATTTTATCTTTTCTGTAATAATGAAAATGATATTGTAAAATACGAAATGTATTATTTCTTTGTTCATACCATCGTACTAAAGCGTCTGTGGTGAAGGCCTCATGTACACTTTGTACAACCACGTGAAGTAACTGACCTGAGTCAGAACAGTCCAATGTGTTTTACTGTGACCGAAGTGTGTTTTTTTCTGTCTCAGGATCCACCAGAAACATCCTCCGTCTGAACCTGGTCCCAGCTGTGAGTCCCTCAGGAGTGACCGCTCTATGGCGCCTCCCATTGTTTTTGCCACAGAGTCGTGAGTTTCCACAAATGTTGAATAAAACAATTGGATTGAAATGAGAGTTTACTGTGTCTCTTTCACAGAGTGGAGCAGACGGGTCCAGAGGTCTCTAGTGGTCAGCACCATCAGACACAGCTGGACTCCATATTTAAGGTCTGTCATTCACTAAAGTTTGTAAGGCTAAGACTAGATGTTTCAATCCCTTTGGTAAGTGGGTAACTCTTGAGTGTAGCAGTTGGTAGCAGTTGAATCTATATCTATATATATATATATATATATATATATATATATATATATATATATATATATATATATATATATATATATCGAGCGTGTGTATATATATATATGTGTATATATATATATATATATATATATATATATATATATATATATATATATATATATATATATATATATATATATATATATCATTGAGGTCATCAGGTGGGCACCCTCCTTCATCACGTTTAATTGATTTGCACAGCGTCTCCAGAGGGTTCAACGGTCCCAGGTACACCCCGCTCTATACCATACCCTCACTACTATCTGACCCTTACATCCTTTGATGTTATTTGGTGTTCTTGAGATTGACCTGCTGTTAGAAACTGTAGGAAGTGGACTTCTCCAGCTGATATTTGGGGGAGGTTATTTGTGGTTCACCTCCAGTGTTGATGCAACACTGGAGGTGAATGCTCTCTGACTATTTGGTAATGCGGCCAAGTATAGCGTCCTTGCGTAACACTTGTGGTGCACTCTGATAAGATGTGCTTCAGGGATGCAGGTGCTCCACGCAAGGAGCAGGCGGGATCTTCTTCATACCACAGTTTCAGGTTTTCAGGGGAAGGCAGCAGGTCATACATGGCTCTGATGATAAAACACAGTCGCACTCCCTCCATCCACCAGAGGTCATGCCATCTTAGCCTTTTCCTCTCCGAGTTGTCCCAATTGGTCCATCTCCCCTGTCTAGCCATAGAGTCTTTTGCATGTCACTTCGCCTCCTCCTGTTTCCTGATTTCTTCTACCACAAGCTGTTTCTTCTGCACTGATGTTGCTTGGTGCCATAATGCCTTACTTCCAGAGGTTGCCATGCTGTGGTGAAGCCTGATGATGAGAAACAAAACTGTAGATCATGGAAGTAATGGTTTACCAGATTTGTTATTTCCTTGGGCACTTGGAAGAAACCAAAGGCTTCCCACAGTAGTGTATGAGTGGCAGATCCATATGCATTGGCCAGATCAAGGGATCTTTCCAATGCATTCTTAGACATGCAGCTCCAATTTCCAACCTTGAGCAAACTGTAAGATGCTTACATCCTTTGGTGTTATGTGGTGTTCTTGAGATTGGCCCACTGTTACAAACTGTAGGAAGTGGACTTATCCAACTGATGTTTGTGGGAGGTTATTTGTGGTGGTTCGTCTCCGTTTGGAAATGTTCAGATGAATGAGAACTTGTTTGACACCAATCTGACACTGACTGCATTTGTGTTGTTTATAATGTGTCTGTTCAGCGTATGGAGGAGGACATCTTCACTTTTGTCCAGAAGGAGCTGAAGAAGCTCCACAAGCTTCTGAGTACAGATTACCCAGAATGCTTAGACCGTGTGGAGGATGAGGATGAAGAGCAGAGGAGCAGCAGTGAGGCTGTTCTGAAGATCACACTGAACTTCCTGAGGAGGATGAAGCAGAAGGAGCTGGCTGAGCGTCTGTGGAGCAGTAGGACCATTTAACACATTTAACAAGGTGCTCACAGTCATTTTATATTCTCTGAGACTCAGGCCTCTATCTGTTGTCTTAATTCAGGGAGTTATTCTGGAGTTTATCAGCATAAACTGAAGTCTAACCTGCAGCAGAAGTTTGAGTGTGTGTTTGAGGGCATTGCTAAAGCAGGAAACCCCGCCCTTCTGAATCAGATCTACACAGAGCTCTACATCACAGAGGGAGGGCCTTCAGAGGTCAACCAGGAACATGAGGTCAGACACATGGAAACAGCCTCCAGGAAATCAGGCCCAGCAGAGACGACCATCACATGTGAAGACATGTTTAAAGGCCCAACTCACACACATGGACAAATCAGAACAGTGCTGACTAAGGGAGTGGCTGGCATCGGGAAAACAGTGCTCACTCAGAAGTTCAGTCTGGACTGGGCTGAAGGCAAAGCCAACCAGGACATACAACTGCTGTTCCCGTTCACTTTCAGAGCACTCAATGTGCTGAAGGAGAGAAGCTTCAGCTTGGTGACACTTGTTTATCACTTCTTTAGTCAAACACAAACAGAACTCAGCTTTGAAGACCTCCAGGTGCTCTTCATTTTTGATGGTCTGGACGAGTGCAGACTTCCTCTGGACTTCACCAAAACCAAGGCCCTGAGCGACCCCACAGAGTCCGCCTCAGTGCACGTGCTGCTGGTAAACCTCATCAGGGGGAGCCTGCTTCCCTCCGCTCGCCTCTGGATTACCACACGACCCGCGGCAGCCAATCAGATCCCTGCTGAGTGCGTCTCCATTGTGACAGAGGTCAGAGGGTTCACCGACTCACAGAAGGAGCAGTACTTCAGGAAAAGGTTCAGAGATGAGGCCGACACAATCATCTCCCACATCAAGATGTCCAGAAGCCTCCACATCATGTGCTACATGCCGATCTTCTGCTGGATCACTGCCACAGTCCTGGAGCATGTGTTGAAAAGCAGAGAGAGAGGAGAGCTGCCCAAGACCCTGACTCAGATGTACATCCACTTCCTGGTGGTTCAGACCAAAGTCAAGAACATCAAATATGAAGGAGGATCTGAGACTGACTCACACTGGAGTCCAGAGACCAGGAAGATGGTGAAGTGTCTGGGAAAACTGGCCTTTGAGCAGCTGCAGAAAGGAAACCTGATCTTCTACGAGAGTGACCTGAGTGAGTGTGGGCTGGACACTGCAGCGGCCTCAGTGTACTCCGGAGTGTTCACACAGGTCTTTAGAGAGGAGCCAGGCCTGTACCAGGACAAGGTCTACTGCTTCATCCATCTGAGTGTGCAGGAGTTTCTGGCTGCTCTTCATGTCCATCAGAACTTCATCAAGACCGGGGTTAACCTGCTATCAGACAAAACACAGAAGTCTACAATATTCAGTGTTAAAAGAAATCTAAAGCATCTTCACCAGACAGCTGTGGACCAGGCTTTACAGAGTCCAAATGGGCACCTGGACCTGCTCCTCCGATTCCTCCTGGGACTTTCACTGTCGTCCAATCAGAACCGTCTACAAGATTTGCTGACACAGACAGGAAGTAGCTCCCAGACCAATCAGAAAACAGCTGAGTACATCAAGAAGAAGCTGAGTGAGGATGTGTCTGCAGAGAGGAGCATCAACCTGCTCCATTGTCTGAATGAACTGAATGAGCGTTCGCTGGTGGAGCAGATCCAACAGTACCTGAGATCAGGACGTCTGTCTGAAGGTGGACTCTCTCCTGCTCAGTGGTCAGCACTGGTCTTCATCTTACTGTCATCATCAGAAGATATGGAGCAGTTTGATCTGAAGAAATACTCTGCTTCAGAGGAGGCTCTCCTGAGACTGCTGCCAGTGGTCAAGGCCTCCAACAAAGCTCTGTGAGTAACTTTTGTTTAAAAGAGGATTGTTTGATTCAACTTCTACATAAACAATGTTTTCTCTTTCCAGACTGAGCAGCTGTAATCTGTCAGAGAGAAGCTGTGAAGCTCTGTCCTCAGTCCTCAGCTCCCAGTCCTCTAGTCTGACAGTCCTGGACCTCAGTCTCAATGACTTGAAGGACTCAGGGCTGAAGATGTTGTCTGTTGGACTGAAGAGTCCTCACTGTAAACTGGAACAGCTCAGGTTAGACCAGTTTATATGATTTGCTATTATTACATGTCCTGTTGGTATTTGCAATGGAAAATTAAAATGACTAAAAGTAACATAAATATATGGAGCTAGCTATTTGCATCATTTGGTTTAAATATTATAAATGAAATGTCTTATTCCAATAATGTGTGTCCTCAGATTGTCAGGTTGTCTGGTCTCAGAGGAAGGCTGTGCTTTTCTGGCCTCAGCTCTGAGGTCCAACCCCTCCCATCTGAGAGAACTGGATCTGAGCTTCAACCATCCAGGAGACACTGGAGTAAAGCTCCTGTCTGCTCTACAGGAGGACCCCCACTGCACACTGGACACTCTGAGGTATGGACCTGTCCTCACATTGTGACTCATGTGAAGCAGTAACTGTAACATACACACTGTAACATACACACCACACAGAATCAGCCCATTTTAACAGATAAAACATAAGCCTTAATGAGCCACAGTAATGAAACATCTGTGTTCTCCTTCAGACTGGAGCCTGCAAGTGTTCACTGGTTAACAGTTTGCCCATGGAAGAGTAAGTATATATATATATATATATAAAAAACAGTTATGCATTTTTTTTCTCAGCATTTAAACACACTGGATATATGGAGACTTCATAATTCTACCAAACAATACTGGTCATGTACCCACAGAGTATCTTCTAGAATAGATTATTTTTTGGTATCAACAGAGCTTGTTCCTTATATAAAATATTGTCAGTATAATGGGACAATGCTCTCAGATCATGCAGTTTCAATAACCTTTATAGAGCCAAAACTGATTCAAACTCTTTTCAAGTGGAAATTTCAAATGAAATGGATGCGAGACAGACAATTCCTTGAATTACTCAGTAAATCTTGAAGAAACAATAAAACTTCTAGAGGGGAAAATCTCACAAATTGGGGAAAATATGTATGAAAAGAATAGTTATTGCTTACAAATCATTACAACAATAACAAATGAAAAAGCTAATTTACAGAATCTGAAGTAAAAGTTGTGTAAATTGTTGGTAAATCTTTCCTAATTGGATCAAATGAGAGGAGGTTGTAACAAATGAAATCATTTCTGAGCCTTTCAACATCAGGAGAGGATGTCCTCAGGGTTCACCATCATCACCACTTCTGTTCATTTTGGCTGTTGAACCCTTAGCAACAGCCATGTCTAGTGAGCAAATACAAGGGGTTAGGATTGTAGCAAGGAACATAGAATGGCTCTATTTGCTGATAATCTGGTCACTGAACCAGCAGGGATTGATCAGTTTGATAGTTTGTCTGTTTATAAAGTAAACACAATAAAATCAACTCTAATGTTACTTAATCCAAATATAACCCAGAATGTTTTTTGCTTCTGTAACCAGTATGTGTGGACCATGTCAGAGCCTGGTGCTGTCCAATTTTTCATGCCTGAGACTCTTTTCTGGATGTCTGCCACTGTGATGGTGACTGGATTCTGCTCAGGGAGGTTGCTGTGATCTGCTCTCAGAGCCACCAGCCACTGTGCATCGGTGTCATGTGATACCTCCCTCACCCATATGCCTTTCTAGTATTTTTCAGTCTTCATCCTTGGGAGTCTGCTTCCATTGAGTGTACACTTTTTCAGGTTGTGTTGTGAACAGGCAGTTCATTTGTCTGGCTTCATTAGCTCACGTTTACCTATTTAGGCAGCTGGCCAAGGCTTGGAGCCTTTGTTTGGCAGTTTCGAGTGCTTCAGGTAGGGCATCTGGCTGTACCTTGTGGGTGCTTGCTTTTTCATTGCACCTTTCCTATGACAGTTGGCTCACTTCTCTCTGCGCTTCCTTGGTTTTAGCCTCTAACCGTCTTTTCCATGGTGGGTATTATATCTCGTGGCTCCCATGGTTGCTCTTATTCGTGTTTGCCAGTGGATCCAACAGATCAGTGTATGGATGCAAAACAACTTTCTCCAGCTAAACTCAGACAAGAGAGAAGTCATAGTCTTTGGCCCACAGAAACACAGAGACAGAGTCAGCATCACCTCCAGTCTCTCTCTCTAAAACCTTCAAATCAGGCTAGAAATCTAGGGGTAATAATGGACTCAGATTTGAACTTTAACAGTCACATCAAATCAATCTGCAGCCTTTTACCATCTAAAAACATAGCAAATCTCAAAGGTCTACTGTCTAAAGCAGACTTGGAGAGACTTCTCCATACTTTTGTCTCCAGTAGGTTAGATACTGTAACAGCCTCTCACTGGCCTCTCCAAAAGAGCTGTGAGAGCTGCAGAAGCTGTGAGAGCTGCAGAACATCCAGAACGCTGCAGTTCGGGTCCTGACTGCAACAGGAAGTCTGAGCACATGAGTCCTGTGCTCAGGTCTCTGCACTGCCCCCTGTGGCTCAGAGACTTTAAAGTGGCTCTCCATGGCCGAGCACCAAAGTCAATCTGTGACATGTTAGTGCCATATGAACCATCTGCACTCTGAGGAGCTCAGGGCCCGGCCTCCTGCTGGTGACCAGGGTCAGGGGAGTCAGTGTTCGAGATTCTTGCAGCTAAAACCTGGAACAGTCTCCCTGAACATGTGAGATGGGTCTCTACTTTGACACTGTTTAAATCCAACCTAAAATGGTTCTGTTTAGCTGTGCATATGACTGAAAGGTTTTCATTTCTCATTCCACACTCTTCTCTCTCATTTAATGTCTCTCTCTATTTTAAAATTTTATGGTTATTTATGTTTTGATTTGTTTGCATTGTGATTTTGATGTATTTCTTATTCTGTAAAGCACTTTGAATTACTTTGTGTACGAATTATGCTATACAAATAAACTTGTCTTGCCTTATAGCCCAGCACCTCTAGGATCACTGCTGCTGAAGTGTAGATCAGCTCATTGGCCTCAGTGATGGTTGTGGTAGGGATCGATCTCAGTGCTCTATTCACGTCTTCCAGCAGAGTTTTAGATGATACTTCACTTAGCCTGTGTAACTGGCCTCGGGGTTGCCTTGTGTTCATCCGGGCCATGATCTTATCTTTCAGGCCAGTCGCTGCCTCGGTCAGCGTGATACTTATTGGGGCTTCCTTCCCAATCTCTGGTTGGGGAGTGAGTGTTAACTCCCCTCGGACCTGGCATCCTGGCTCCTCCTTGCCGTACCATTTGTGTTGTACCTCGTCAATCTCTAGTTGTGATAGCAGTTGCCATTTGTGGATGTTGGAACACTGAGCTACTAGTTGTTTGGCCGTTAGTTTGGACTGTGGATATTGTAGTAACCATGTCCTGTTCATGTAAGCCTTCTGACTATGGTTACTGGAGTAGTAGTAGCAGTCGTAGTAGTAGTAGTAGTTCTTCCCCAGCACCTGACGCAGACCTTGTTTGGCCAGGCGACATCTGAGTAAGTGTCAGGGTCTCTCATCATTGTATGAGGTCAGCAGTAGCATGAAGGGTCTCGCCCAAGGACCCACACTGGCTTGCTCATTGTGCCCTCGAGGGGGATTCAAACCCGTGTGAAAGTCAAGTGATTTACCAGTTGCATGTGAAAAACAAACCAAACTGACTCTTTCAGTGCCTGCCCTCCAGCCTGCCAGTGTATTTGCTAATTTTCAACAAAGTGTGTGTGTGACTGTGTGTAAACTGTATCCCAAAACAAAGAACATCTGCTGGTTATGGAGAATGCCCCTTCCCCACACACACAAAAAAAAAAAAACAGAATGCAGTATGTTTGAAGGATTACATTACTGGCTGAAGTTATTAGATACATTATGACATTTTTTTTCCTCTTCCCCAGCCAATCATGGAATAACCAGCAATCATGGAATAAATGATGGGCTCACTCAAGTTATTAGGTTATTGGCCATTATTACCTTATTGGTTCCTAAAAGGGTCTTGGGAAAATAGGTGACCTTTTTATAATATTTGCAAATCCAATATTTTCTTTCTTCAGTGCAAACTCAGTCTTTTCAAATCCCCAATCTACCTTCCCTTGAAGAGTTAATTACAAAAAAGTGCTTTAATACAGGGATGATTTCTTCATTCTATAAGTGGATTGTGTCCGGTTCCTCGGAAGCATCATTTTCCAAGCTTGAATTGTGGAAGGTGGACTTGAATGAACAAATTTCTGAAGATGAGTGGGAAACTATTTGTCTTAAGTCTAAAAATAATCATCTAACATTAGCTTGAAGCTAATTCAATACAGTTGGAGAATGTAAACATATATAACTCCTGTGAAGTTGTATAAATAAAAGAGCAGAATCATGTTTTAAGTGCAGAGAGGACATTTGTTCATTACAAATGGGAATGCAAAATAATCCAAGATTTCTGGCAGGAGGTGATGAACAAAACCAGCCAAATGAGCTGCGATCAACCCTTTAGATGCCAAGATGATATCACATCTAGTAAAAAAAGTCCCATTCACAACAGAAATTAACCTTTTCCAGAATAACTTAGAACAAGAGCACATAGACTAGTATACGCCCATGGAGCACTATGGAATGAATTGTGTGTCTCCACATTGGACTAACTGCTGCTGTGTTGTGTCTTCTCTCCATCAGATTTCTGTGATCTCACTCTGGATCCAAACACAGCTCACAGAAACCTCCAACTGTCTGACAACAAGAAGAAGGTGACACGTGTGAGACTGAAGCAGCAGCATCCAGATCATCAGGACAGATTTGACTACTGGCCTCAGATTCTGTGTTCCACTGGTCTGACTGGTCGCTGTTACTGGGAGGTCCAGTGGAGTGGAGGGGTTTGTGTATCATTGTCTTACAGAAAAATCACAAGGAAAGGAGGCGGTGCTGACAGTTTGCTTGGAGGCAATGATCAGTCCTGGAGTCTGGAGTGTTCTAAAGGTGGTTTCTCTGTTTGGCATAATTACAACCAAACCCCCCTCCCTGAGCCCTGGTCCTCCTCTTCTGGGAGAGTAGCAGTGTTTGTGGACTGTCCTGCTGGCTCTTTGTCCTTCTACACAGTCTCCTCTGACCAACTGACCCACCTCCACACCTTCAACACCACATTCACTCAGCCTCTTCTCCCTGCGTTTAAGCTCTGGTGGTCTGACTCCTCAGTGTCTCTCTGTGCTCGGACGGACTCACTTTCCTCGGTGTAAAATAGTCCAACATTTTAATAAGCTTTAATAACATTTTATAACATATATTTTTGCATCATTGAGCAAAAAAAGTGATGTTAATTGTTGAGTTTGACAGACAAAGGCTGCAGACATGAGGCTTCAGAGTCTGGATGAAGATAAATGTCTAGTGTGAGAGATCTGTGTGGGGGTTTTATGTGTACAGGACAAGAACTTTATAAAGTGGCATCAAATATTTGAGGAAACCCTTCTCTCTGTCTCATCTGAACTTCATGTGTCCTCGATTGAGGGACTAAATCACTTCAGCTCCAAATTCAGTAGAAAAAACACAACTCTTTTCTGTGTTTTTTTTAAGAGCAAAAGAAAATTCAATTCCTTCACTGGACCAGAGTTTCAGATGCATGTTAGATGGTGACACACATTAGTAAACACTTGAAATCATCTGAAAACTCAAGAAAAAACACTCTCTCTCCTCACCTCTCTCCTCTCATTCAGTCCATGTTTAATTTCTTCCATCTCTGCTGTTTTTCCTGCTGTGTGACTGAGCTGGGAAACCTGTAACCTGGTCACCTGCTGGTTTCCATGGTGATGTGTATCTGTGATGATACCCTGAAGGACATGTGTTAGCCATCAGAGGTGTTACAGGAGCCACAAACTGTGCACAAGTAAGAGACTTCAAAATGATATGACTCAAGTAGAAGTACAAAGTAGAGGTCCAAGAAATTATCCAAAAGTATTTGGGAAAAGTACTACTCAAGTCAGAGTCACTTAAAGAGGAGCTGTTGGGACTGTTCTGGAAATCTTTCCATCAGTGATCTTTTCCTGGCTCTAGGCTCATCATAAATGGTCCATCAGATGTCGACTGTTAAGCGATGTTCCATCGATGTCCATCGTTTGAGGACAGTGAGGTCCAGATCTGAGCCAGAGAATAAAACTGATTTAGAGGGGTGATAAAGAGGATATTTTTGTTAGGAAAGACAAACCATCCTTGAACAGAAATGGAGACCTCAGTCATCATCTGTCTCCCATTTACAACTCCATCCTCAGACCTAAAATTTAGAGAAGAACAGGGGTAGCCAGGTCAGGTCCAGAGGTGTGAAAACACCCATCAGTGGCCTGAATGATTACGTTAATATGACCCCACACCCAGTGCAGTTCAGCAGACATAGTTAACAAACAGAAACTGTGAAAAAGTAGATGTGTTAGTTTCAGAGTATTTTCTGTGTAGTTAGCTCCCCTTTCAGGCAGATATACAGCAGTGTACTCCAGTGTCTGAGCAGAACTGAAGAAATAACTTGGATGAGCTGAAAAACATATTCGACCAAAATAAACTTTTGTCCAGTTGACAAATTGAATTTCTTCTTTGCCAAGCACTCTACCTGGACGACTGGGATTTTACACACATCTAGTTTGTTGATGTCTCATTGTAATTTTAACTATTCTCCCACGTCTACGACACTCTGGCCTTGTGCTCCTCAGACCACTCTATTGTTTGTATCAGTCCAAGCTTGTTCTTCTCCTGAATGTTGACCCAGCCTTGTGTGGACCTGTTCTGGATGAGACCAGGTCTTATCTTATGTGTGTATCATCCCTGTGTCTTCTGCCCCCGTGGGGTAGAAAGACTCTGGATGCATTCTTATGTCACAGTTTAGAGACAGATGTCTCTGTCATGGCCAGGGAGTTTTGGGATTGTGCACAATTGCTTCAATAAATCACACTCCTTGACTCCATAAAAGTTTTCAGTTCTTTTTTCATGTTTGCAGTCTAGAAATTCAACAACAGGACGTAACATCTGAATTACACTGAACAAAAATATAAATGCAACACTTGTTTTTGCTCTTATTTTTCATGAACTGGACTCTAAAACGTTTTCTACATACACAAAAAGCCATTTCCCTCCGATATTGTTCACAAATTTGTCTAAATCTGTGTTAGTGAGGATTTCTCCTTTGTCGAGATAATCCATCCCACCTCACAGGTTTGTCATATCAAGATGCTGATTAGACAGCATGATTATTGCACAGATGTGCCTTAGGCTGGCCACAATAAAAGGACACTCTGAAATGTGCAGTTTTATCACACAGCACAATGCCACAGATGTCGCAGGTTCTGAGGGAGCATGCAGTTGGCGCTGACTGCAGGAATGTCCACCAGAGCTGTTGCCCATGAATTGAATGTTCATTTCTCTACCATAAGCCATCTCCAAAGGTGTTTCAGACAATTTGGCAGTACATCCAACCGGCCTCACAACCGCAGACCATGTGTATCCACACCATCCCAGGAACTTCCACATCCTGCATCTTCACCTCCAATATCGTTTGAGACCAGCCACCCGGACAGCTGCTGCAACAATCGCTTTGCATAACCAAATAATTTCTGCACAAACTGTCAGAAACCGTCTCAGAGAAGCTCATCTTCCCAGAGATACCGTGACGAGATCCTGAGGCCCATTGTTGTGCCGTTCATCCGCAACCATCACCTCATGTTGCAGCGTGATAATGCATGGCCCCATGTTGCAAGGATCTGTTCACAATTCTTGGAAGCTGAAAACATCCCAGTTCTTACATGGCCAGCAAACTCACTGGACATGTCACCCACTGAGCATGTTTGGGATGCGACAGCGTGTTCCAGTTCCAGCCAATATCCAAGAACTTCACACAGCCATTGAAGAGGAGTGGACCAACATTCCACAGGCCACATCAACAACCTGATCAGCTTTATGCAAAGGAGTTGTGTGTTGCACTACGTGAGGCAAACGGTGGAACACCAGATACTGATTGGTTTTCTGACCCCCCAATAAAGCAAAACTGCACATTTCAGCGTGTCCTTTTATTGTGGCCAGCCTAAGGCACATCTGTGCAATAATCATGCTGTCTGATCAGCATCTTGATATGCCAAACCTGTGAGGTGGGATGGATTATCTGGACAAAGGAGAAATGCTCACTAACACAAATTTAGACAGATTTGTGAACAATATTGGAGGGAAATGGCCTTTTGTGTATGTAGAAAAAGTTTTAGATCTTTGAGTCCAGCTCACAAAAAATGAGAGCAAAAACAAAAGTGTTGCTTTTATGTTTTTGTTCCGTATATAATCTGAAGTGAATGTCATTTGATAAAACATTAAATAAGTCCCAAAATCTGGTGTTTTCAAAGGACAGACACAAAAAGGAGACAAACTAAACAACAACAAACTAACCTGCAGTGTTGTGGCACCTCTAGTGATGAGGCTGGAGACTGCACTGTTGTGGCATCTCTAGTGGTGAGCCTGGAGACTGCAGTGTTGTGGCACCTCTAGTGGTGAGCCTGGAGACTGCAGTGCAAACATCTAAAGTTGTGGTTCTCCCTGACATCAGCTCTGCTCCTGAAATGCCAAAAAGTCATCTAGAGATCTCTCCTGGGCCCTATTCAAACCTCCTTACTGACCGTCCAGCGAACAGTGGAATGTTCCACGGTATGTGTCGCTGGGCTCAATTAAAACTCAGGCAAGATTGATTTTCCAAGTGCAGGTGGAATTTATTGTGCCAGTGTCCCAAGTGAAAAAATTCCCAAACAGTGCAAAAATAGTCGCAGACTGATTGGCAGCCAGGAAGGGCTCCCCTTTATACCCCTTTGCTCCTCCCACTGAGCAATATATAAAAATGATTATAGAAATAAACAATTTCATTTCAAACCTACATCATATCTTCTTCATATGGCAAACCGTAATAGTGTACATTAATAGACAAAAATAAAGGCGTAATAATGCATAAAAAGTCATCTTACATAACGTGCATCACATGGTCAGCACCACGACGCAAACAGCGCCTATTTCAGATACCGGGAAATAGTAACTTGGTTTGGCAGAGGCGCGCCGCGTTGGAGGAGAGAGACGGCGACAGTGAACAGGTAGGAGCGGCGGTATAAGATAAAGTAGTCTAATGCGCTCAAGTGTTCACCCTCGGTAAATTAGTAGTGGAGGAAAGAGGGGAAAAAGGTAGTGATGGTGAAACCAAAACCTCATGACACATTGAACCACTATGAGACAACTGCACTGAAAATGACACACTGCTTCGAATTATTTGACACAGTCAGAAGAGCGACATCTGGTGGATTTGTCTGTGTAATGCATTTGTGTGGATGTGACGTAAAGCTTTTGTGAACCTCACTGTGACTTTTATCTGGATGAAATGTATCACTTCCATTTTATTTTTTATTCTCATAACTTATCCTTCTGTGTATCAGTATTCAGTATTTTGTGTCAACTTGTGTTTAAATTAAGGTGCTTTTCCCACTTTGGTGCAACTCATGTTTTTAAATGTGCTAGACCAATAAAATGGCTACTTTCTAATAAAAAAAAGTACTTTTCAAACTGGTGTTTTTGTGTCCTATGTATGTATTAGTTGTACTCTGACTTGGCCAACTAAAGAGTTTACAGAGGCATCCATCCATCTTCTCCCGCTTAATCCAGCTGTGGCTGACTGTTGCCACTCAGCCAACGTGCTGGGGGAAATGTGAGATAAGGTATTTGTAAAGTTTTAGAGATTTTTATTCAAGAAAAGAATCATTTGAACTGTGTTGGGTTTTAATCTGCTCCTCTCTCTGTCACTGACACTGACAATCTCTGACACTTCTGACATAACGAGGCCTTGGTCAAGTGAAAACGCGGATCGAAACAGTGCTTGGCAACACTTCCGCCTCATAAGGTTAGTACAGTGTCGAGCTGAGAGGCTTGAGCGTAATATCTCTAGAGAAAGGCAGGTAATAGCGCATACGGCGCAGACAGATAATAGAGGGGAAAGCGGGGAGTGAACTTGTGTGTGTGCACTGCTAGCGGTACATTTAGGGGGGAACACCGCCTAGAATCATAGACGGACTGGCTCAGTCACAGTATGACATTAAAGAGATTTGTTTAGCATTTCTTCATTCCAGGTGGTTCTATTGTTCAAAAATACAATAATTCTCTCTGTGAATGGGCTTCATCTCCACAGATCTGACCTGTAACAGAGCCTATAGTCGTCTTCCTCGAGATAGATAGGTTTAATGTACACTGTGGAACATTCTAGACAAAGCTATAACATCTCCATGGAGACAAGCAGGTGATGGACCCTCTACCAGAAAAGTGGCACAATACACCTTTAATGATTTTTTTCTTGTTTATTAAAGCTTAAGAATAAAAAAGGAGTCAGGACTCACTCATTTTGATACGTTTTTGAGTAGAAAGCTGCAATTGGACCTAGTTTGCACTAAAGTTGCCAAAAAGCACAGGAACAGTCGCCAATACTATTCAAACACTGTTGGGGAATTTTACACAAACAGCGTAGAATCAACAGTTGTTATCAAAATAAACCTCCAACCAATTGTGGATTAAATCACCAAGGTTCAGAAGAAATAGCCTGAGACAAGTCTTTGGATTTTACGTGCACGGGAGAGACGTGGCGCTCGCTACAGCTCGTCCCACGCCAGTACACTGCTGGGTACTGGTACTCTCTCTCAGACCATCGTCTCTCCGTGCCTTTTATTCACAATATGAGTCATCAAAATATTCACATATCTCCATGTTTACACATTACTAATATGAGGTGTATATCTTGTATATCTTCTATATCTTTTCCTGTTTCACAATCTGGCTTCACAACGCTCTTGTTTACTACATATCTTTCAGCCTTAGTCACGTAAACCATGGTCAGCACAATACAGCATGTAATTTTGACAGCATTTCAAGATACATTTTGATAAAGGAATTACACATAAAATCTTATCACATTTCCCCCCTGTTTATCAAAATCACACCATTTACTTCTCAACTATTCAACCCCCCACTGGAATGGTTTTAGTTGGCAGCGTCATTCGCGAGTGAGAGCAAAGTATTACCGGTGACCGGGGTCATCATCAGGTAGGTCATCGTCATCATCCAGGACCAGGAGACGGACCAGCTCATGCATTAAAGCCTGCTGTACTGGTGCTATGGCACGGTCAATGACCCGCTGGATTAGGGCTCTTAAACAGGGGATGCAGCAACACCCCAGAAGGATTAGCAACGGCCATTATTAACCAATTGTTCTGATCACCAGATATACCGGTACTCCATTTGAACCATGAGTCCGAAGGGCTTAATTCTGTCGGCTTAAACACTGTGATATTCTGGGCCCCCCGTCCCACTGAGATGTAGGGCGTGTCGTTATTTTCAGGCTTGGGATCCGTACATACTATAATGTCCACAAATGGGTCATACGTGGGGCCTGGTTTGTACACGTATAGTCGTAGGAGCATACAGCTCGAGGCGTTAGCTTCACCAGTCATATTTACCGTAAGTATTACATTTGTGTCATCTTGGGCCATTACGATTTTGTCGGCCCATTTTTTCGCAAGGGGTGTGGTCGGATGGGGAGTCCAGTCATTTCTAGATACGGCAAAGGCGTTCCCCCAACTGTTGTCCAATTGTCCAACCATCAAATAATAACTGTAATACGTCGGGTATTCCGCCAATTGTGCTAACGTGGTACCTCTATACTTGGGTTCTGTGAATGGTATTTTAAATGACACAGTATGGTTCACCTGCACGCATAACTGTACCAGAGACATGTGGCTTGTCGCATGGGAGCAACTCGGGGGTCGTGCAATTGTAGACCGCGACTTGCTCGTGGCTCCGGTTGCTGTGAGGAGCGCAACAATGGTGAGGGCAAGTAGAGTGTTCATCGTGGCGGCGCCTAGGTAAAACCTATCAGAACGCCGTTGTTGTCTAACGGAGCGGTGCCCAGCCTTTCTGCTGTAAGAACACCGTTGATGTCTCAGCTATACCAGTGAAGTCCTGCGTCTAGGAGGTCTAGAAGTCCTGCGTCTAGGAGGTCTCAGCCAGGTCCGCCAATGTGCGGAGTTTGCAGTGTGAGAGATGAATCCACGTCGCCTTCTCCTCGACTTTAACTGCGGTGGGTGTGGCTATCAGTACGCGATAGGGCCCTTCCCATCGAGGACTGTTCCAGCTTTTCCTCTTCAGTACTTTGAGGAAAACGCTGTCTCCCGGCACCACCTGTTTATCCTGTAGAGATAAGGGTGCTTCTGGCAGTTCATTGTTCTCTTTACATTCCCTTGTAAGCAATGTCTTTCTCATATAGTCTGCCAAAGTCTTGTCTGAGTCCGGTGTGTCTTTGGTTATAAGCTGTAAGTCTGGTATGGTGTATTGTCGACCATATAACACTTCAAATGGCGTCAGTCCATGTTCCTTGGTTGGTAGTATGTGCATGCTGAGCGTTACTAATGGGATACAGTCTGGCCATGGCCGTCCTGTCTCTTTGGAGGCCTTTGTCAATTTGTTCTTAATGGTCCCATTAGTCCGTTCTACTAGTCCTGCTGACTGTGGATGGTATGCACAATGTCTTCTCAAGTCCATTTTGAACAGTTCCCCAATTCTGTCTATTACTTCATTTACAAAGTGCGTCCTGTTGTCTGATCTTATAACTCTTGGAATTACAATTATAATTTTGCATAATGCTTTGGCAACAGTCAATGCGTCTGGTTTGGCAGTTGGAAATAGTTCTACCCATTTGGAGTATGCATCAATGATCACTAGGCAGTATTCTACTCCTTTTGCTTTGGATAGTTGGATGTAGTTTTAATACCTATTCAAATTTTTTGAATAGGTATTAAATCCATGTGTGTTCTAGTGTTTGTTTACTATATCCACCATCCCCCCTGTTGACACATGGCAAGGCCCATGTGCCAACTTTGCAGCCCATGCATGTAGGGATTTTGGTAGCCACGGTTTATCATCTGGTCCTGTATAAATATTATTTTGGAGGTGAGCACCCTTCCGGACCCTTGTAGGTCAGGTCTCGGTTTGTTTTGTGTTTCTGCCATGTCTACACAGTTATGTGGCTGTCCATCTGTTGCTACCGGCAAAAGAGTGGACGGATTCAATGTAGTACAGCGTTCTATTGTCAGGGGTGGTTGTGACAGTAGAACTGTCATGCACATGAGGTGTCTTGCTGGTGACAAGAATGACATGTTTGATTGTAGTAAGAGTGCCGAGACGGCATGTGGGACTTGCAGTGTGAGTGGGTGAAATAAGACTACCTCTGCTGAGGCTTGTATGGCCATTGCTGCAGCGACCACAGCCTGTACGCATGGTGGTGTGGCCCTAGCGACAGGATCCAATTGTGATGAATAGTATGCCACTGGGCGCATTTTGGACCCATGTTTCTGCAGTAGGACTGAGGTCATAAACCCGTCTCTACTGTCGCACATTTGCACAAAAGGTTTCTCATAATCTGGGTGTGCCAGTACTGTGGTTGCTGCCAATGACTGCTTTAGCATGCAAAACGCTGCTTCTGCTTCTGGTGTCCAAATCAGTGGATCTTTCAGTGCCATGGGTGTGTTATACATCAAATCTTGTAGCGGCCTTACTAGTATGGCATAGTCTAGTAGCCAACTGCGACAGTAATTGCACAATCCAAGGAATGACATCATTTGTTTCTTTGTCAATGGTTTTGGTGCCTGTAAAATGGCTGCCTTCCTTTGGGAGCAGACGGCCCTGCCTTGTGATGTCACAGTGTGACCCAGGTATTTGACCTCCTGCTTCCAAAGCTGCAGTTTATCTTTGCTCACTTTGTTTCCTGTCTTGCCTAGGTATTTTAGTAAGGCTAATGTATCTTGCCTGCATGTTTCTTCCGTGTCTCCAACTACTAGGATGTCATCTACGTATACTAGAATTTGGCTGCCTCCTGGGGGATCAAATCCTGCGAGACAGTTTGTGATGCATTGTGAAAACACGGTTGGCGATATACATAATCCTTGTGGGAGTCTGGCAAATGTCAGCTTTTCTCCCCTATATGTGAACCCAAACCATTTCTGGCTCTCTTTTTCAACTGGTATGCTAAAAAATGCATTACTTAGGTCAATCACTGAAAAGTGTGATGCTGTGGTTCGAATTGAGTTCAGCAAGGTGTGTGGGTTTGGGACATTGGGTGCTCTTTGAACAATTGCTTCGTTTACTGCTCTTAAATCTTGAATCATTCGCCATGCTAGTGAGGGTGGAGCCTTCTTTACTGGGAAGATTGGTGTGTTGCATGTGGCATCTGGGCAAGCAACCACTACTCCTGCCTTTTTTAGACCCTCTATTACGGGTTTAATTCCATCTTCAGCGTCTGGTTTTAACGGGTATTGTCTTAATTTTGGCCTGTATTCTGTTTTTCCTGTTATTACTACTGGCTCTGCCCCTAACATAAGTCCTACGTCGGACGGTCCTTGGCTCCACACTTTGTCGGGTACATCTTTTAATGCCTCTTCTTCCTCAACTGTCAACGGGAGTTGCTCTATATATCACCCATTCATCCATGCATCTGCAGGTGTTCCTGTTCCCCTGTCTGAGAGGTGTGTGTTGGGTGTGAGAGTAAGCCTGTAGTTTAACTTCCTACGCCTCCATCCGGAGCTTGGACTAACTTGCTCCCCCTCTTCCTTTGCTGCTTTCCAATCAGTGAGTCTCCTCGCTGCCTGTGCTTCTGCTCCAAGGTCTGACCATTGTTGTTGCCTTCTCTTGGCCAGTGAAACGTGTCGTCTGCCGGGGATTGGCATCAGATAAGTTACTGTCTGAGCCACATCAATGTCACAAAATACTGTCGCACCATTGTAGTACATGTATGTCAGCAGTGCACACTGTGGGCCTAAATTGTGTACTGCTTTGTCGTATCTCCAGTCTGGGCCTGAGGTTTCTTTGAACCTTAGGGTCATGTGTAAATCATTCTTTCCCATGAAATCAGGATCTCCTTTGGCTATTGTTTTTGCCGTTTTCACGAGTTGGGATGCCGTGTGTGTGGGGTCTTTAGTGGGGATATCTAGGGACCACCAATAATGGCATGGTCCATCGCCTTCTACAACTAGTGCCTCTAAGTCTTCGTCCTTGAGCGGGTATCTACCTGCCTTCATAACTCCTCCTAGAGTGGGGTAGACACTTACTTCTAACATAAGCATTAGGTCTCGTCCTAATAAATTATGGGGGCACTGTGGAGATAGGACCACTTCACACAGTACGGGCGGTTCTCCCTCTGCTAGGGCGAATGATATAGGCTTGCTTATGTTATTTGATTGTATTTGGCCGCTCGCTGATACCACTCGGATTGTTTTCCCATTGGTTCCCATTCCCCTGTCATCACGAATGACTGTGCGTTCTGCTCCTGAGTCTACCAGGAACAGCATGGGTTTGCCATTTACAAATAATGTTAGTTCTGGTCTTACTCTATTATCTGATTGTTCTGCGGTTAAGTATAGTTCTGCTGGCTCTTCTGTCATATCCAGTGTAAGTGGTGTGTCTTCTCCTATATGCTCCTGTCTATCTGGTGTGTCTGGGTGTGGATGTTCCCTCTGTGTGTCTGTGTATGGTGCTAGTCACGCGTCTTGTCTCTGCCTTCTGGTTCCTTCTTCCTCATCACTGTCATCATCCTCTCTATTCTTTCCTTTGTTGCAATCTCGCGCCAAATGGCCCTTCTTGTGGCATATGTAACACCTTCCTTCCGACCTGTCAATGTCCTTTTGTTTGTCTAACCTTCCTCCTGTAGGTCTACCTGTACCTCTTGACTTCCTGTACCCTCTTCCTCCTGACCTTTCTGTTACATAGGCTTCTGATTGTACAACAAACGTGGGAATGGGCTTCTGACTGGCCTTTCTCTTTATCACCGTTTCTGCGTGCACTGCGTGTGTCATAAAATCTGCGAGTGAGGCCGTGGGGAGGCCAACAAAATTCTTTTTGAGCCACTCTTGTATGGGTTGGTGGAGCCCTCCTAAGATGGACATTTTTAATTGCTGTTGAAAGGCCCCGTCTACTTCTTGGGTTTCTGGGATACCGCTGTGTGTCTTGAATACCTCTGTCATTCTACATCTGAAATCTTGTACTGGTTCCCCGTCTTTCTGTTTTGTCTGTTGTATAATGGAGTAATTTGCACGCCTGGCATACACCTGGCGCATATTTGGCCACACCGCGCCTCGTACTGTATCGAGGACGGTGTCGTGTGGGATTTTTTCACGTCGTCCTGCATTTTGTGCATCTGGTCGAGTGCCTGTAAAGTCCCCCCTTACCATTGTCCATTTCTGTCCTGTCAGTGTCATCAGTGCTTGCTGCACTTCCAAGCCATCTAAGTGATAACTTTTTTGCAAATTTTCCATGTCAGTAATACATTGTTCTATGTCCTCCTGGGGTTTTGTGACCCCCTCAAGTGCTTCCTTTACGTCTCTTTGTGTCCAAGTCCTGTAAACTAATGTTGTGTCCCCTCCTTCCGCTCCTGGCGTCGGGAGGGCTATCATTGGGAACGTCCCTAGGGCAGGTTCCCTTTCGTCATCTTCGTCCTCGTCCTCACTAGTCATTTCAGTCCATGGATTGGGTGAGGTGTAGAATGTGGCTGTCTTTGCCTGTGTCTTTTTTGGTTTCCTCTGCCTATCGTAGTGCTCTTTGTATTTTGGAGGTGGCGAGGTACGTGTTCCCGTGGCCTGTCGGGTCACATGTGGGTGTTTTGGCCTCGCCCCAGATTGTGCTGTCCTTTTTGCTTCCTCAATAGTAGTCTCTTTCACTGCCCTGACTAATCCATGCAACTCTTCACTCAATCTTGCATATGGGCTAGTTTGTCCCCCTCCCTCTCCTTGCATGTGTGTGTCTGATTGTTCGCCCTCTGATTCTGGATCTGTTTGCACTACTGCTGCCTGAGCCTGGGGTGGGGGATTTTGTGGCAGTGGACGCGGTGGTGGAGGCGCCTGTGAGCTAGAAGTGTTCGTACCATCATCATCGTCTTTTCTAGATACCGCGCATATTTTAGTTCTTTTCTCCCCTTCTCTGTTTTTGCGTCTTTTTACTTCCTCCATCCACAATCTTGCACATATCATCTGTTTACCTGGAGTCTGTTTTGTTCTACCTTTCAGCTGGTCTTTTACTGCCAAATTCAGTATTAACTTTTGGAGGGGTTCATGACTAAGTTCCCCCGTGAACCCATATTTTTTCTTCCATTTTTTAAGGAATTTGGTGGAACCTGGGAACGTACACTTCATGTACTGTTCGTCAGTCATTTCTTCTCCTCCTTTGTTCTTTTTAGACATGGTTGTGCTGTTACTATGTGCCTCAGCGAGTCACCGTGAGATCCTTCTGGACTACTGTCGTATTTTATGACAACCTTCTACCCCGTGGGGCGGTCATAAACCGGGTGTTAATTCACATACGACCGTTAGCCACTGGAATCTCTCCGGTTCGTCCTTTGGCCTAAATTCCCTTAATGATATTTGGCTTTAATACACTTTAATGGTCTCTTTTTCAATTGACCATTGCTCTTATTAATCCAAATATCCACTCATACTTTTCACTTCACTCACTCAGTCTGTGACCCATATACGTCTGGGTCCTTCTCAGTATTATTTACTAAACCTCTTTGTAGTAATAAAATACTGATCTGGTTTCTGACCTTAAGGTGATATGGTTTTCTCTGGTAGGATGGAGTGAATTCGACGGAGAGGGCGGGTAAGGGTGGTTGCCACTGGAAATGTGGATTTTCGGTTTCAGCCGGCTCTGCAGAGACTTCCAATCACCGTTGATCACCCTCCACGAAGATTTCCTCCATCCGGCTCGAAGGACCAAGGAACTGTTGGGGAATTTTACACAAACAGCGTAGAATCAACAGTTGTTATCAAAATAAACCTCCAACCAATTGTGGATTAAATCACCAAGGTTCAGAAGAAATAGCCTGAGACAAGTCTTTGGATTTTACGTGCACGGGAGAGACGTGGCGCTCGCTACAGCTCGTCCCACGCCAGTACACTGCTGGGTACTGGTACTCTCTCTCAGACCATCGTCTCTCCGTGCCTTTTATTCACAATATGAGTCATCAAAATATTCACATATCTCCATGTTTACACATTACTAATATGAGGTGTATATCTTGTATATCTTCTATATCTTTTCCTGTTTCACAATCTGGCTTCACAACGCTCTTGTTTACTACATATCTTTCAGCCTTAGTCACGTAAACCATGGTCAGCACAATACAGCATGTAATTTTGACAGCATTTCAAGATACATTTTGATAAAGGAATTACACATAAAATCTTATCACAAACACCATATTCACAGTCAGAGAAAAAAACGTTGATTTGGTGTTTAGTTCCACTTGAACTCTCCTACTAAGACTGAGAAGAAAGATGCTGGTGAAGAGCTTTGGACACATTTGATCCATATTTGAGAGATTCCATGGAGGCATTTGCATGTTGGGACTTGTTCAAATGAAGAATACTTGTACATCTTGAAACCCTGGACAGAAGAACTTGGAACGTGTTTGTGTCAAACACGTGTCAGTGTGTGTTTTTGTTTGGAAATCTGAGGCTTTCAGCTTTCCCTTCTGTTTGCCATGGCCAGGAGCTGACAAAAGGGAAGAAACGCTCTGAATTTGAAGGGCTCAGTTTGAGGTCAAATTCACAAGTTGTGACGTGCTTTACTCTGTCAGCGGTTTAACTCTACACTCACAGAATGGTGATTATTTGTGCAAACTAAGGTTCCACAGGAATGTTTTATTTTGAACATCTTGTCCAACTTACACAGCAATTTCATCCATGTATTTGAAATGTGTTTAACCAGGGAGAACAAAGGAATCTAGACCATCTTGTTTTGAGGGGAGAGCTAACCTCTCTGCTACTGTGCCATTGGGCTTCACAGGCCGAGCTTCTCATTTCATCCCAGTATTGGATTGTTTTGGTTCTGACTGATTTGTTTTTGCAAAAGGAGCAGTGAAGAGAGCGCCCCCTACAGGCCCTCCTCTGGACACAGCCTCCTGCCTGGTCCATGATGCATGAAAAAGAGTCCCACTTTTATCTGCAGAGCTACCATGCCCCCTAGTGGACACAGTGCCTCTATGCCTGTTTCCCCCTTTTAAAATCTTCTGTGCTTCTGATGAAAACCACTCCTCACTCTGGGCATGCGGTAACCATGGTAACTGTGTTGAAATTGTATATAGTGTCACTTTTCCCATAAGGAGCTGTGTGAATGTCCTGGTAATGTCCATGGGCCTGTTTATTCACTTGTTTATTGATCACTATTGTAGAAAACAGTCAGGACTAAAACAAACACAGAGGGAGGTCCAATGCACCTAAAGTGTACTTGAGTAAAAGTACTGTGAGCAAGAGTCTCCATGGGAGAAGAAGATGTATGTATGTATGTATGTATATATATATGTGTGTGTGTGTGTGGGTGTGTGTGTGTGCGTGTGTGTATATATATATATATATATATATATCTATATATATATATATATAGACCTAGAGTGGCATTATTCTGATTCACTCACTGGCCTTCAGATGCTCTGCTGTCTGTGAGGTGACTATAAAAGTCTGACTGTGTGAACTCTTTCCCATCAGGCCTGGACTCCTGCTGCCTCAGCCTCCTTGTCTCCTTCCTTGATTTTGTCTTTATTTTTCTACACTGCACTCTATAGGATGGTCCAAAAAAACATTAAAAAAAAAAAAGTTTAATTTTCGCTGATTTGAACCCTGCATTAGGACATCACATATCTAAAACAAAAAAGGTCAAATTTTGTTGATTTAGAGGTTGCACAAGACACATGACTTTTCTAGAAATTGCTGTCTCATCTTGCTATTTTGTCATTGTCTGCTGCTCATTTGTTATTATATGTATTTCCCTTTACTTACAGACAGTAACATTGTTTTTTGGCCGTTCGATGCATTCTATGAAGCTGGTTTTCTATTTTTTGTTAATTAGTTATAAAACACTTTAGTCCATATAGTACAGGCACATGTGTTTTGTTCAGATATTTTGTTTTCTGTGCATTGTTATATTGAGATAAAATACGAATAAATAGTTGAGTGAGTTCAATCATTAGTTTAGTCTATTTTGTGTACTGTACTGTTTGAGTTGTCCTGTGACTTACACTCAGGTGTGACATATATAAAATCTATCATTTCACATGTTGGGTATTTTCACACTGACAGCCACAAGAGGGCGCTTTAGGCTTCTGTCCGAGTATCTACTACGCCTATTTATTACTCCTGTACCACCAATCCTGTTCTTCTGAAAGTGAAGATGAAGGTAGTTGCCTCAGAAACACTGCTGGTTGATGGTTTTGTGTGTTGTTATATTTGACAGAGATATCGCACATTTACATGTGGGGGGAGTGTGTTTATTGGTGTCGGCCTGGTTCTTGTGACTGGTGTAATATCCTATTATAAGTTAAAGAAATTCAAATTAACAGAGACAAACTGAATCTCTACCTTTACTTTTTTATTTAAATACATTTAGTTAGTATTTGTTATAATTTTGCATTAAACATGTGCACAGCTGCAGCTGCATCATTAAATAAAGAGCAGAATGAGTGACCTTTCTTTGTTCAACCTCTAAATATTGTTGGTTTTAGCTGAATTTTTTTATGTAAACATTAAATCAATAGTCATTTCCTAATGCCAGGTTCAAATCTAGAGAAAGAGAAAAAACATTTTTTCGAACCGCCACCTTAACGTGGTGGAGGGGTTTGAGTACCCGAATGATCCCAGGAGCTATGTTGTCGGGGGCTTTATGCCCCTGGTAGGGTCACCCAAGGCAAACAGGTCCGGGGGGACGGGTCAGACGAAGAGCGGTTCAAAAGACCCCTATGATGACACAAAAATCAAGGTCAGTGACGTCGCCCGGAAAGGCGGTACCGGGGCCCCACCCTGGAGCCAGGCCTGGGGTGGGTGCACGTGGGCGAGCGCCTGGTGGCCGGGCCTTTCCCCACGGGGCCCGGCCGGGCACAGCCCGAAGGAGCGACGTGGGACCGCCCTCCCCTGGACCCACCATCCGCGGGAGGAGCCATAGGGGCCGGGTGCAAAGAGATCTGGGCGGCAGTCGAAGGCGGGGGCCTCGGCGACCAGATCTCCGGACATGGAGACTAGCTCTGGGGACATGGAATGTCACCTCGCTGGGGGGGAAGGAGCCTGAGCTTGTGCGGGAGGTCGAGCGTTACCGGCTAGATATAGTCGGCCTCACCTCCACGCACAGCTTGGGCTCTGGAACCCAACTCCTTGAGAGGGGCTGGACTCTCCATTTCTCTGGCGTTGGCCGCGGGGAGCGGCGGGCTTGCTTATTGCCCCACAGCTCAGCCGCTGCGTGTTGGAGTTTACCCCGGTGAACGAGAGGGTCGCGTCCCTGCGCCTTCGGGTCGGGGACAGGTCTCTCACTGTGGTGTCGGCCTATGGGCCGAACAGCAGTGCAGAGTACCCGGCCTTCTTGGAGTCTCTGGGAGGGGTACTGGATAGTGCACCAACCGGGGACTCCGTTGTTCTACTGGGGGACTTCAACGCCCATGTGGGCAACGACAGTGACACTTGGAGAGGGGTGATTGGGAGGAACGGCCTCCCTGATCTGAACCCGAGCGGTGTTCTGTTATTGGACTTCTGTGCTAGTCACAGTTTGTCCATAACGAACACCATGTTCGAGCACAAGGGGGTCCATCGGTGCACGTGGCACCAGGACTCCCTAGGCCGGAGGTCGATGATCGACTTTGTTGTCGTGTCATCTGACCTCCGGCCGTGTGACCGGCCGGTCTTGTTCACGAGTGAGGGGAGGATGGAGCGCGAGATTGACAGGCGGATCGGTGCGGCGTCGGCAGTGATGCAGTCGCTGTATCGGACCGTTGTGGTGAAGAGAGAGCTGAGCCGAAAGGCGAAGCTCTCGATTTACCGGTCAACCTACGTTCCTACCCTCACCTATGGTCATGAGCTCTGGGTAATGACCGAAAGAACGAGATCGCGGATACAAGCGGCCGAAATGAGTTTCCTCCGCAGAGTGGCCGGGCGCTCCCTTAGAGATAGGGTGAGGAGCTCGGTCACACGGGAGGAGCTCGGAGTAGAGTCGCTGCTCCTCCACGTCGAGAGGAGCCAGCTGAGGTGGTTCGGGCATCTGGTCCGGATGCCTCCTGGACGCCTCCCTCGGGAGGTGTTCCGGGCATGTCCCACCGGTAGGAGGCCCCGGGGAAGACCCAGGACACGCTGGAGGGACTATGTCTCTCAGCTGGCCTGGGAACGCCTCGGGGTCCGTCCGGAGGAGCTGGAGGAAGTGGCTGGGGAGAAGGAAGCTTGGGAGCCCCTGCTTAGACTGCTGCCCCCGCGACCCGGCCCCGGATAAGCGGAAGAAGATGGATGGATGGATGGACATTTTTTGGACCAACCTACTACACTAATATCACACATACACACACACACACACACCGCGTTCACTTCACCACATGCACCACTCTACACCACTGATACTGACACACAACCCAACACCTTTTCTCTAAATACTGTTCTTTATTTACTACATTCACTGAAAATAAATGGCGTGGTCTTCCCCTTTGTTATGGCATTGAGACAGAACCCTGTTAAAATCTAGGTAAGGTAAAGTAAGCTAACTTTTATTTATATAGTGCTGTACACAGACACATGTCCCCAAAGACGCTTTACACAGCATTTACAGAGCATTCTTCATTCACTCCAGACCCGGTGATGTAAACTACTGTTGTAGCCATAGCTGCCCTGGGGCACAGTGACTGAGGCGTAGCTGCCAGGCATATATTTAGAAAATACTTTTCTACAAATTGCTGTGTTTTAGAAAGGACATGTTTAAGTTTTTACAAGTTAAAGGTTCACTATGTCACTTTTCTTCTGGAGTCCCCACCATTGGATTGTCTCCATGATGACAAGCAGGAACCATGAAACTTCTGTGGAAAGGTGACCCACTCACAGTAAAAATATTGAATATTACTAGGGCTGGGCATGTTAATGCATTCATTTTGGATAAACTAATGAATTCATTATCGTTGACAATTATTTTTCTCCCCTTAACGCAGATTTGATTATTTATTTTTTATTGTAAATGTCTGCTGTTCACAGGGTTTTATTTTGAAAAAATCCATTGTGACTAGGATGTTGCTTACCGCAGCGGCGCTCACAGGAAACAGTCTGAAACAAAAAGAGAAAGAAAATGGAATAAACACACATGGAGAAGTGTACAGATCTTTCACATGGCCATTTTCATTTTAAAGCTCTTCCAGACAGCACAGTCGACAGAGACAAAGTCATTTGTAATCACTGCAACGATGAACTGTTTTATCACTGGGGTTTCATGAATTGAATATTAATTAAATTAATTATGTCAAATTATAGGAATTGACAAACTGCACTGAAAGTTTTTTTGAGGGAGATTCTCCAAAGGAAGGAGTATAAACATGGACTTTACAGGGTTCCTGCTGTGCTGTGTGGCACTTTCATTTCCATTGCCAATAAAAGTGTGCTATATGCTACTTTTCAATAAATGGGTTTTGTGTATAACATGAGATTAATCATGATTAATCACAGGAATCATTCAATTAATGTGATTAAGATTTTTTTAAAATTTTTGCCCAGCCCTAAATATTACATTATAACCTAAAGAACTGGCCCATTATGGCCAGTGTTTTGCAGTATTTTTAATTGTTATCAGTAAAAGCTGTATTTGATATGAACATGTTTACCTTGGGGACACAGGTCCTGCTTATGGAATTTTTACATCAATTTCCTTTTAACGTTCCTATCACACAGGAATATCCAAATTTGAGCAACTAAGTAAGCAACTAAGCCCCACTTCTGACTGCTCTACTCTCATCACTTTCCCTGGGACTATACTTGACCTTTCCCACCCGTCTGAGCCCTCACCCCCACAGAGAAGTGCCGCTGACGGGGCTCAAAGTGTGCTAAGTGCAGCCTCAGCTCATCTGTGGCTCAATATGTGGCCAATGCTTCCAATCCGCATGGTCAGTGACAAAGTGGAATTTAACTTTGACACAATCGCACAGGAACTCTACCACCTCCACTTACAGTAGTAGTCCTTTTGTCTTGATTTTCTGGGCTTGTTGTAAGGATCTGGACCAGAGGTGGAGAGTGCTTAGGTACATAAAGACACCTTTACTCCAGTAATATATTGTGCAGTGTAACCGTACTTGAATAAAAGTTATGGTTCCTTTATGCAGCTTTATGTTGAGAATATGAAACTATTTGTTTTTCTTGCAGCTTTCTTCCGATATGATGTAGTTTGTCTGATTTTTTGTGGTCTAACCAAATTATAAGACAAAACAGCCTTTTTGTAATCAAGAATAAATTAACATCACATTACCAGTAAAAGCTATATTTGGTTTGAGGACACAGATCATTATGACATTTAAAATCTAAAGCTTACATATTATCACTTGAGTTGCATCCACACAGTAACTCTTACAATAACTCGAGTACTAGTTTCTATGAAGTTGTTTTCTCATCAAAAACATGTGAGGAGCTTTTAGATGTCATCCATGCCTGTTTGAGCCTTTTAATTAAATACCTCTTCCGCATCTATTGTACTGGAGTAATACTGTGAATGGTAAAATAATAAATGGTCCCATTTTTATACAGTGCTTTTCCACCTTAAGGCACTTTACAGCAAGGAACCACTCACCCATTCAGACACTGGGGGTGAGGTGGGTTAAGTGTCTTGCCCATAGAGCGTATATATGAGTGGACTAAGTGAGTGTGATGTCACCACAGCGTTCAGCGTTGCTCACATGAGGCTCCTGATGCCACGATTACAGGAGCGAATGTGGAGCCAGGCTCCATATTTGGAAATCCGACCGCGAGTATCATAGCAACCACAAGAGCCAATCATGATTGAGGTTGTTAAATGTGCCACCCTCCTCATGGCAGTGCTGCGATGCATCATATATACGGTCTATGGATATGATACTCTGCACCATTCTGCATGGACCGCTGGATTTCGGTTATTCTTGAGAACAATAAGGAAACTTTTAGCTTTTATCATCAAACTTTAATTAGTAAGTTTAAGTCATTGATTTATGTTGTATGTTCTGTTACGTGCAAACAACAATAGAGTTGGCAATTTAATGAAATTCACTTTACTTTAACTTTACAGTTAAGTTATGCTAGTTAAGATTCTAGTAACTTTAGCTATTGTAATTGAGATATTTTGTCATTTTATTTAAAAAATAGTCAATTGGGGCAGGAAAGCAGGAAGGGAACTTACTTAGCAGCAAAACTAGCTATCAGTCAAACCTGCTGCTAACGCTAGGCGGCAGCGACCTTGGGGAATGAGGGCGTCTGATTGTTCCATTATTTATGTTCATATCTTGATTTAGGAACAAAACAATGAAATGGAAAATCCAGGATCCTGTATCACGGGTTCATATGAACAATTTAAGATCAAAATGACGAGGTCAGTGCAGCAGTTACACAGAGAGGAGCGATATGATCCCAATGTAAGCCAATGGGAAAAAGGGAGAGCAGGAGCCGGAAGAGCCTCCTGGAGCACTTCCTGTTTGGCACGCAGCAGCTAACGGGATAGCTTAGTCCACTCATATATACATACGGTCTATGGTCTTGCCCAAGGACACAATGACAGCCCTCATCTCTGGGACCTGAATCAACCTGTGGGTCAATGGATGTGACCGCTATTATGTCAAGAGCAGGACTCGAACCGCTAATCTTCGGTCAGTGGACAAACACTCTACAAACTGAGCTACTCTCATCCCCATGTTAATTTTATTTAATTTTGAAGTAATGTTCCTCTTATACTACAGAATACTATTGCATACATGTTATAGATAGAAGTTGTTTACCATGCATGGTTCATGCTGCAGATAGATGAGCCTCCTCACAGCTGCCCCTGGAGACACCAGAGAAAAGTGTGGAGGGCAAAACATCACAACAAAGTAAAAGCTCAAATAAATCCAGTTTAGAAAAACAAAGGACTTTTTTAAAAAATGAACATGATTTTTTTCTTCTTTTTTTTTTTAGATTTCTTATCATGATCTTTTTACCATGTTACCACGTTCCCTCATCAAAAACATGCCTGAACAGGCCATATTCAAACCCATCTTACAGTTAGCAGTAAGCCAACATCACCAATTCTCCCACACAACTATTTTTCCTAAATTTACAAAAGCATAAAAACAATACAATAAACGACTTCACAAACCTGTTCTGATGTACAATAGCTTCATTAGCGGGATGGACTGATTGTTGTTATAGCTGTGACACTCGTGCAGGGAGCAAAGGGAGGGGGGACTCAGAGCACTGCTGAAACTTAACTTCTTGAGACCCAAGCTTTTGTGTGGTGAGCTTTTTTTTCTTCTTTTTCTTGCTATTTGGGATAAGTAGGACCTAATAATTAATAACTGAACTTTGTTTTCATACAGGAAGTAGTTTTTGCAAAAAAAAAAAAAGTCTTTATATGAGGACAATGGGTCGATCTTACAGTAAGACACCAATAGACACCATTGGTTAAAAAATGCTAAAACATTAACATTTAGATAAATAGATAAAATGCAATTAGCTGTTTATTTCAAGCCCTAAACCTGCCAAATGTGACGTAGGTTGACTGTGAGTGGGTTGGGGTTCAGTGAGCAAAGTTAAAAACACAGACAATGGCATGAAAATGTGGTCCACAGTTTTCTTCTTTTTTTTTTTTTTAATCGTTACAAAAAAGTAGAGGTGCAAAAAATGCAAAAAGTACAAGGTCCAAAATGAAGGTAGGCAGTAGTTTCCTCTCCAGCAGCAGAACCGTCCAGCTATTGACAACTGTAAACTCATCGAAATATTCCCAAGTTTACCTAACAACATGGTTCAATCAAGAACATGACAAAGTCCCAATGTCCTTGAACGAGGACATAACATAGTCCCAATGTCCTCAAATGAGGACATGACATAGTCCCAATGTCCTCGAACAAGGACATTGACTTTTACTGTCTGCTGTCTGCTTTAAATGTCTGCTGTGATCACTAAAATGTGTCCAATTTTAATGCCAAATGAAGATAGAGACATTATTCTACATAAATACATTAGTTTCATTCATAAAATTTGGATATAAACTTTACCATGCTGTTTTGTTCTTTCAGGAGCTGCTGTAAAGGTTTTTTGTTGCCATTTTTCTTTTCACTGACATTTGTATAATATTGTGATATCACCACAAGATTGCAAAGGCAGTGTCCCTCAGTGTGGCTAATAGGTGAAAGATTTTAAAAAAACTGAATATCATGGTGCTAAGAGGCAAAAATGTAATGTCCTCGTATCGGGCTGCAGGGTCTCAAGAGGTTAACTCAATCTACCACAGAATCATTTTCATTATGTAAAATTAGCTTTTAACCATGTTATTGTTTTCCCTTTCCTCATTTTCCCACTTGAAGTTGTATTTAGTGTGATTCAGGCAGTGATTCATGCATGCCTGCAATCAAGACATCCTCGCTCCAAAGATTAAAGAGTGAGCATGATGCAAAATAGATGTTTTTGGAGCTTTCTACCATGTTATAATGTTGTTCCCTCATCCAAAACATGTCAGAAGAGTTTTAAATGTCATCCAAGCCTGTTTCAGTAATCTAGAGATCTCTACCAGGCCCTATTCGAACCCTCCTTGAAATTGCTTTGTTGTTCACATCCATAATTGTGTGTAACTTTTTGGTTGGTCGTCCATCAACTGCTTGTTTCTATGGATATGGCATCACTCTGCCTGCAATGTTCCATAGTGTGACATTAAACATCTCTATTTTACATTTATTCAGGTGGTTTTATAGCTCAGAAATACCTTGAAAAACAGGTATTCTGACTGTGAGCGGGGTCGCCTCTCCACAGATCTGACCTGTAACTTGGTCTGTTTTGGTCTGCATGAAGATAGAAAGGTTTAATGCCATACTGTGGAACATTCCAGACAAAGTAATAACATCTCCATGAAGAGAAATATTTGACGGCGCCCCACCAGAAAAGTTACACAATGCACCTTTTTACTTGCATGGGGCATTACTTGACACATAACATATTAAGATCACGTTACCTTTTATTGTTTCGAAAATGCTATATTCCCCATGTATAATAAACTTTCTGACGTCAGCTTGGTCTAGTGTGGTACTTAGCTGTGATGGTGTTACAGTAATGGGGCAGATGGAAATAACAGCTGTCAGCAGACTTCTTTCTTTTATTACACTGATTTAGATCCATATTGCAACACCCTAAGTACGACAATGAATGATTCTTTGAACAGAATTCTATTCTTTATTCACTTACTAAATTCAGTAAGTGGCACAGCGGCACAGCCTGAACAGATGACATGGGGCCGTCCTCCCATGGATCCACCACCTGTGTGAGGATCCATAAGGGGCCAGTGCGAAGAGAGCTGGGTGGCAGTCGAAGGCTGGCGGCCTCAAATTAATTAATTAAATCTGGGAAAAAAAGAAAAAAACGAAAAGTCTGTGTGTTGCCGGCACCACATTGGGGAATGCGCAAATGTTTTCTTTTCTTTTTGTTTTTTTTTCTCGCAATTTCCACTTTAAGAAGATGCAGCCAAATTAAGTTAGAGTTGTCCCAATTCACCAACATCCACACACACTTAATTTACATAAACATTTAGACAGATAATTTATGACCTCAAATGAAGAAGATTTGTTCACATTAGTGCAGTAGAACATGGACATTAGATAAAGTACAAATACAAACAAAGTGTTAAAAACAAAATTCTAATTCTTAATTATAGGTTACCATGGATGCTGCTATGGAGACGGGTAATGAGGATTCAGGACTATGGTCAAACTGTTGATGAAGAGGAGAGAGGTGGAAGCGAGACTGAAGGAAGAATCCAAGAAAGAAATAGAGGACCACCAAGAAACCTTCAAAGAGAAAGGAAGAAACATCAGGAATGAGGAGAGACTTAAACTCTTGGTCAGTCACTGTTGGTGAAAAGGACAGAGGAAGAAATAAGATTTAAGCAGCATGGGACAAATCTAGAGCCACTCCGAGAAACTCTTAACAATAACAAGAAGAGACAAGTCGACAGCTGTTATAGTACTGTTTAGGACACAAAGCTCAATATGTATTAGAGGTGCAATATACCCAAACTACAGGTCAGATCTGTGGAGAGACATCCTCATTCACTATAGTAATCAAACCAGGGTTAAAGAGCACACAGTACTTCAAATTTAAGGTTATTTATTTTTCTCTTTCCTTTTCCTCTGTACTACTTCAGAGAGAGAACCAACGGACATTATTACAGTGTTAAGACACAAAACAGTACAACACATTCCACTTTTAATTCATAGAACACATAAACAATATTTCATTGTACAGCCATTTACTTACATGGTCGAGGATGAACTTGTGTGGTCTAAACAGAGCTTTCTCCAACAAACCATCATTTTCTGGTGCTTTCTCAAGTGCAAGTACATGAGACTATAATTTTTCAGCGTTGACATAAAGGGATGCAGCACTACAGCACCACAGTGCGGGGAAAACAGGTATTACAAAGAACCTGGGGTGAACAAAAATGCAAAGAGACAGTGGAGAAGCTGATACCCATCCTGAGCAGCTTCTCACTAATCACAAAGGGCAGGATTGTGTTAAAAGCACTGGAGAAATCACAAAACAACATCCTCACAGAGCCCTCAACACCATCCAGGTGAGAGTGAACCTGCTGCAATGATCGCACTATCCACACTAATAGACACTAGCCTGGTAAGCAAACTGTAAAAGGGGGCCACAATGGGTCTGAGCTGAGCCAGAACAAGTCTCTCAAACACTTTCATGACATGACACGTCAAAGCAATTGGTCTGAAGTCACTGAGTCCAGATGGAATAGGCTTCTTGGGCACGGGTACAATTCAGGAGGCCTTCCATAACACCTGAACAGAAAGTACAGGATTCCAATGAGCTGATGCACAAGTCCTCAGCAATAAAGTTTTTTTTATTGTGATATCAGAATTAGTACTGAGTCTAACCCAGCCTTTATTCCAGCAGACACAACCTTTGCACCTTTCACTGCTCTACAAACATCAATTAGCATGCAATACCACGTCTATTCAAACTGTGCCCGTGCATTTTAATCAGTGACCCATTTTCCAGGAAACCAGTTTTTCTGCCCTAAAATGTACCCAGGCAATTACAGTGGGCAAATGTGATTACACAATGATTGCAGCTGCAGAATAGATTGTCCCTGGGCGGATGTCTGCGGGAAGGGGACTGTTCCATAAACGCACCACAGTGACTCAAACGCCTCATCAGACATTTTCAGGGACCCAATTAAAGGAGGAAATGGCATCATTATTGCACACGTACACACACACACACACGTACACACAAACACGTACACACACACACACAGATACGTCATGAGAAGAGGTGGGTAAAAATTGTACTCAAATAAGAATAACATTAGGTCCAAATAATACTATTCGAGTAGCAGTACGAAGTAGTGGTCCAAGAAATGACTTAAGTAAAAGTCAAAAAGTGTGACCAGTACCACTAACTTAAAGAACACATATTGTGCTTGTGTGTGCTGTATAGTTATGATCTATGAGACTCAGACGAGCGGGGGGTGTGGGTCTGACCCCTCCCCCTGACCCTCCCTCAGACCTGCAGGGGGGTGTAGGGGGGGTGTGGGTCTGACTGGGATGGGTCTGTGTGGGCTGTGGTCAGGGCACAGTGACCTGTTCCAGTCTTAATTACTGTAAAGAGCTCCACCTTGTTCTGAGGAGCTCTGAATGTTCTCCTCCTGAGAGGCGGCTCTTACAGAGGATGAGTGCTAAATTACAATAAGTATGATGTGTTTTTGTTCTGCAGAAGAGTCAAACCTTCCTATGTCTTGTCCAGTGTATGTGAAAAAAAAGTCAGCTGAGTTTTACGTTAGAAAACTGCCGAACGCCAATGGGAGATTACATTCCCGTAAATGTGATCACTACATTTTTTGTTTCTTTTTTGCCAAAATAGTTATGCCAAATGCTGCCAAATCCTACATGTGTAACTGAAGAAAACTGCAGAAAATATTATTGCAGAATGAAGTAAAGAGAAACAGTGGGCCCTGTGTTACTGTCCACCACTGTGGAGCTCCATTGGCATTCATTAAGACAAAATCAGAATTGTCAAGTCCACCACTGGTGCCCTGTGCTTTTCACAGAGGAGACAGACGTGAAAGAGAAGATGAGTCTGGAGAAGATGAGGAGATCGCTCTGCTGCTGCACCATGGTTCAGCATGAGTGGTTTGGTGGTGGATCAGTGATGGTCTATAGACAGGGGTGCACATAACTTTTTCAGTGAATTACTCAGGTGAGTACCAGGAGATGGAGTTTGGTACTCACTCATTATGTAGCGAGGTCTTAAAAAGTGCCATCTTCCTCACTGTCCTCCATGTCGCCCCCACTGTCCTCCGTGTCACTCCCACTGTCCTCCTCTTTATAAAACGCACCTGTTTTATCTGCTAGGTGTGGATGTGAGCGGCAAAGCTTACACCACATTTCAGTGCGTTCATCGTTAGCTTCAAGCCACTGCACATCTTGAAGCCACTTTTCCGAAAAAAGTCTTTTCTTCGGCTCTGGCTCCGGTTGGTGTTTCTTTGTAGGCGGGGAAATGCCAAAGAAGCTGCTTAATGTCTGTTGTTTTTTAGACATCTTTGACAGTAGTTGGACTTGGACATGTGTAAGATTGATATGACACGATCGGTCAAGTCAAGTGGGCTACGCAAAGGCGCTCAGTAACTGAAGTGGCATTACGCATTTGTTTTTTTTGCTGCGCATGCGTACCAGCGTACCAGTTATGTGCACCCCTGTCTATAGAGGCAGATCCATGGAGGGACGCACAGACCTCTATGGGCTAGAAAACACCAGTCTAAATGCCATTAGGTATGAGGATGAAATCCTTGAACCCATCATCAGACCTACGCTGGTGCAGTAGAGGGTGGTGCTAATTAAAATGTGTGTAGAGTTGGGCACAACAGTAGCATGGTTAGCAACCTAACCTTACAGCAAAAACAATCTAAAATAAGTTACTATGATGTGAGACTGTCCTAATCGGAAATCAGTTTTGCCAAAAATGTCTTGTTTTACTTAAATTAAGAAAAGGTCAAGCATTTTCTCACTTGAAATGAGGAGACAAATGCTACTGCGCTGGAAACAAGAAAAACAAAATTGTTCCGATGGCAAACCTTGTTTTAAGACAAACTGTGCATCAATCACTTACAGTATATTAGAGAAGCCTAAAGTGAGTATCACTGCAATGTAACTGCCCATGCACTTTGGTACTTCCTGATTCCCAGTCTCCAGACCCTCATTCCATGCCTTGAGTTTAGTGCCAGAGTTCTCATTTCAATTAAATAGGCACATACTGTAGCTCTGATGGTGCCCCTTTCCGATAATACTTACTTATATCTCATTTAAGATTTAATCATTTTTTTTCAGTGAAAGCCCTAGGTTATCATTTCAGAGTGGTTAGCTTTCCCCCTTCAACATCCAACTTACCAAGACAAAAGCCATTAATCCCCCAGCTCCCGAGCATATGTTCTGTTCATATGGCCCTGATGACAGCACCTGTTAGAATAATGGTGTGGAAGTACGACCATGTTATTGCTGAAGTCAGTCATATAATCTAACTTGTTTTTATTCAATCGCGACCAATAATGACAACAGTAACTCGAAGCCAGAAGCTTGAGAATCGCGACTTGAGTCATCTACAATTATAAATTATCTTAATAAAAAACAGCACTAAAAACTCATTTCACGTGGATCACATCAGCCCAGCTATGGAAGATTTTCATTCCAATGACAGAGAAAATGTCAGGCTGCTTTGTCTCTGCCCTCCCACTTCGAGACACATTTACAATCTCGCTGCAGGTAAGAATATAGTTTCTTCTTCCTGTTGAACGTGACAGATTTTATGCAGCTCTTCTAAAATGTGGCTTAATGCGCCCATATTACACTATGTTCTTATCTTTGTTCTAATGTAGTTTCCTTATATACTTATCGCAAACAGACCTGGAGTTGTGTTTTGTTTCATTCACACATTTAACACACAAAACAAGTTCTTCTCTCAAACTGAAAACTCTCTGTTCCTTCTTGTGATGTCACACAGTAACAGTGGAAGCACTCCACTGTGTTTTAAAAATCCATACACGTACCATACACTCACCAGAGTAATTTGGATTATTTTAGCCCTGGAATTAGCTCTATTCCACTGAACAAAAGCTAAAAGGAAACTGTTAAGATGTTTGTATAATCCCTCTGTTGGCCAGGTAGAATCCATGGCAAAAGAGAAATTCAATTTCTCAACTGGACAAACATTTATTGATATCGAATATGTCTGACTATGAGCCATATTTTTGAAGGTTGGGCGACCTCGCACCATGTGTTAGAAAACATCATGGAAAAGTTGATCGCAGACTGGACGGGGCTTTGACCTTGGAGCGCAGTGTGGATATCATATCTGAAAGTGATCTATGGGCCTCCCACACCCAGTGGCAGCCTGGTCTCAACTTGTCCAGGAGAGACTGGAGCAGGAGGGGGGCTCTCCTCCTCCCCAACTTTCTCTACGCCTTCGCAGATTTTGCCCTGCCCAGAATTGGTGGGCAGGTCTGTTGTATCCAGCGCCCCCTGGCTGCAGGATCTAGAGGCTGCCTGTCGACTTCCCTCTCCTCCCCAGCTGCTAGTCTTGTCTGTACTGTGTTTTTGTTGTATGTGCTGATGTTGCGGAGGAACTTTTTTCTCTGTGTACTGGTTCCAGATAGTGAGTAGTAAAAAAGATAGTTCTGTCACATGTAGTAATCTCAAGACCCACCTGTTAAGCTTAGCTTTGTAAAGCACTTTGTGTTGCATTTTTTGTATGAAAAGCGCTCGATAAAAAAAAAAAATATATATATTAATTGATTAACTGAAACCTACCACTTCATGACATCACAAGGTGGAACAAAACACTTTGAGCTTGTGTGAATGAAATAAAACAGTACCTTTGTTTTTTTGACAAGGCAACAGCATTCAAACATGACTTTAGGAGTTAGTTTTGTGTGATATAGTACCTTTAAAAGAGGTGAGTCACATTGACCTGAATGACTAAGGAAAAAATGCTTTTATAAAACTGTACTTCTGTGAGTTTTAGTTCTTCAGACAGCAGACTTTTACTTCTACATGAGTACTACTGTATAATGTACAGTGTAACAGTACTTTTAGGTGAGATCAGTTCTAGTTACTCTCTCAGAAGTGTGGAATGGCCTGCTCTCCGCATAAACATTGTTGGTTGAGTGATCCAATCCACTGATCCAGAGGTTGGCTGGCGTGATTCCAGCTCTCACAGATAAATGCTGTCCTTGTGTCCTTGGGCAAGACACTTAACCCACCTTGCCCCCAGCGTCTGCGTACACTGACGTCTGATCGTGAGTGTGAATGGGTGAGCGGTTCCGTGTTGTAAAGCGCGTCGACTGCCTTGAAGGTGGAAAAGCGCAGTATAAAAATGAGGCTGTTTACCATAATTTAGGTACTTTACTTAAAGTGTGGACAAGGACCGATGCAATACAAAACAACAACAGCACTCTGGAGCACATTACACGCCCACTCTGAGATCACCTGTGTAGAAAACATTTGAGAGTGCTTGCAATTGTTTGAGAAAAGTGCTTCTATAATAGGCTGTGTGTATGAATGGGCGTTAGCGACCCGCGCCTGAAGAGGATCAGCT
Organism: Odontamblyopus rebecca; assembly: GCA_030686955.1. Classification (NCBI taxonomy): domain Eukaryota; kingdom Metazoa; phylum Chordata; class Actinopteri; order Gobiiformes; family Gobiidae; genus Odontamblyopus; species Odontamblyopus rebecca. The sequence goes on from CM060658.1 coordinate 29,490,982, forward strand.
TAAAGACGGGGCTATTACGCAAAATCGATTTTTTTCTAACATGTCATAACGCTGTTCCCTCATCATCATGCCTGAAGAGGTTTTAGATGTCATCCATGCATGTTTGTGCAATATTTCTAGACCCCTATATGAACCCTCTTTACGGATGACTGTAAGATTCTGTGCAAAGCTCCGCCCACAAGCCTACATCACCCATGTTTCTGTGACAATTCTCCATAAATACACAAAAACATGATCCCAAACAATACACTGCAACTTTGATAAACCTGATACAATGTGCAGTAGTTTCATTAGTGGGATGTACATTGATTGTAATGTGAGCAAAGGAATTGAGAGCGTTAAAAAACATGTCAGTACGGTAATTCCGATGAACATAACATTTTCAAAACAATACAAGGTAACATAGTGCTCTAATGATGTTATAAGTTAGTAGTTAATACCCCATAGAAGTAAAATACCCATTTTTTTAAGCAAGACACTACTCTGCTCTCAGTGTGTACAGGCGAGCTTAGGTCTGTTGGTTTCTCTGCTCCACCAGGGGGCACCATCCTCACTATACGAGTGATGTTGTGATGTCAGTCTATCGTGTGAAATGGGCTCTATTCATGTTTGCATCACAAAACTGGAAGATGTTTGGAAACATGCAATGACGACTTCCTTTGGGCTCTTTGGCGATAGTAACTGATAGTAAAATCTGGGAAAAGTCAGACAATGGCCTGGTTTTTTCCTGGTTCTTTCTTTTGTTCCTTTTATAAATTGTCTATTAATTTGTGCATTATAAGCAGTTATAATCAGCTCTCTGTGAGTGAAATCGAAGCTGCGATTAGAGTCCCATCCTCATTGGACAGCTTTGGTAAAAAGAACCTTTTCATGCATGTTTTTTTTTTTTGTTTTTTTTATGAGGGAACTATGTAAAAACAAAATAATAATAATAATAAAAAATACTAATAAATAAATACAAATTTCCCTCTTACAAAATTCCCTCTTACAGAAGTTTTTTTTTTTTTTTTTTGTAAAAGTATACCTTAATACATGCATTCTTACAATGATCATCTGTGAAATGGATTTAAACAGGCCTAAAGTGGTGCAGACCAGGCACAGCTGAGGTTAGTTAGGCCTGAGACAAAATATGTAAAAAGAGAGACTGGAGGGAAATTCAAGTAAAATAAATATAAATAATTAATAGTGTAGTGCTCACAATTTAATTTTAAGGTCCTGTAATATTCAGATTTTTAGTAGCCTCATACAAAGATGTAGCTGAGGTGGACTGAATATATTCATAATGAATTCTTTTGCAGTGAGGTTCTCGCAGTGTTCAGGACCAGCCCGTGGCATAAACAGAAGTGGTTATTCAGAGCCACAACCACTAGATGGAGCAGCCCAGCCCTAGAGAGAACTGACTACATTTATTTCAGTTCATTAGAAGCGCACTGCAGGCACTTGAAGTAAAGGGAACGCTCTGTGCTTTAATATTTTCAGTGTCAGCAAATAAGGAAAATACAAAGAAAGGAAATTTAGGAGTGACGGGGATGAAGGATGAAAAATGGAAACAATGGAGCAAGAAAAAAGGAGTGCAGGATAAAGATGAGTGAGTCATTGTTTTTGTATTTTTGTATTTTTATTTTTTTGGAGGGTGGAGTAGCTCGACAAAGGATTTCGGAATGACATGTATTGTGCTGAATAAGTAAAAGGTCTTAAGGATTAAATGCCTTATCTATCATTTTGATTCCTAACTTTGTACATGAATAAATGCATAATGGTTTATGTTTAATAGGCATCTAACTGTATTTCATTTAAGGCTTTTACATATACCATATTTTTTGGTCACACTTTTTTCAGGGTTTGGGTGGCTTATATATTACATTTTTCACACTGACAGTCTATAGACCATATAGATGAATTGTATATATATATGAATGAAAAAAAAAAAACTAAATTGTTATTAGTTTTTTCATTTTGGTTTTAGAGACAAATAATAAAGAAAAGAGTTGTGTTTTCATTTTCTTATTGTTGGTTCTATATTGAAAAATGAATGATACATGGATTGTTCTCAATGGGGTTGTTTTTATTACTATAACTTTTATAACTTGCCTTTTGAGATTTTTTGAGATTTTTTGAATAAAATAAATTCCCCCAAAAAACGATACAAAAAGTGACTTATAGTCCGGTGCGACTTATACATGTGTTTTTTTCTTCTTCATTGTGCATTTTTTAGCTGGTGCGACTTATAGGCCGAAAAATACAATACTCAATTTCTTATGACTAGTAGCTCTCTGGCATTTTCGTTTTGTACAGGTTGAGAAAAAAGGTTGGAGACCCCTGCCTTAGGGTGATGCGAGCAAGTGGAGGTGCACAATCTACCTTATTACCCAAGTTGCTATGGGCTATACCATCATCATTGGCGTTGTATTATTTTGTATGGAGCTGCTGATCTTGACAGCAAATAAGTTCAATATGGATGATAAAGCCGTTTTAAAGGCTGCAGAGAATCAGTGCAGTGTGACTTGTTGGTCACATGAACATTGAACATTTAACACAAATTAACTGATTTTATGTCATATTTAAGATGCAAAACGTTTTCCAAACTCTCCATTGTCATGAATGGGATTTAAATGGAAGTGCCACCACAAAAAAGTGTGGTTTAGGAGTGTTTAGAGACTAAAGTGAGCAGGGCCAAATTAGGTGGATATCATGAAAATATCAATATTGCAATAAATAAATAAATATATTGCAACAACACAAACCATTTTACAGAAGAGTGCTGTTTATGGAAAGTCAAATGGACAAAATCATTAAGTCCTACATTAGACTTGGCTGGTCTTCTTGTCTTTTTTGTATTATTATTTATTTTAACCCAGTTTGACAAGTAAATGAAGGAATGTGCATTTTAAATTTAAGTTCACTAAACTTAAGTATGTTAAAACATATATTAAAATATCAAAATAATATCATTACCACAGTAGATCAAATGTTGCATCTTTTCCTCATCATGCGCAGTCCCATGAGCGAGGCTGCCCATCTGTGCCACGCTCATTCACACGTCAGGCTCATGCAGCAGTCGAGTGGGCAAAGTGCATTGCCCAAGGACACATGAGCAGAGTGCAGGCTGATGGGTGAACTTTCAAACTCCCGAGGCTCTGATGTCCTCCAGTGAGTCCAGTGAACCCTGTCCTCCCTCCTGGTGGTGCTCTGCTTCTGTCGTCACATGGAACCTCTTCTGTTTGTATTATTTATGCTGGAAGACTGCTGGAGCGGAGAATTCCATCAGGATGTATATCTGATCAAACGGAACGCAGCTGGATCTGATGGGACTGGAACAACCTGGAAATGTAAAGCAGGACGTGCCATGGCACAAAGAAGGCAGCCGAGGACAGAGCCGTGCACCACCACACTTACCCAGACATCTGAAGCACATTTAGATCACACATTTTTTTCTTTACATTTACTCCTTTTTATATTTTACATCCATACAGAAGACATCAAATATAAGCTCAAAGTAGCTACTCTTTTACTTTGTCAACAGTGTTTTAAAACATTTGGACTTCTCTCAATGATCCAATGGCCTATCATTCAGCAGTGCAACACCCCGGGGCCCACGGCACTTAAAGGGCCCATCACGTTCTGTTTTTTGATCCTAGGCTGTGTGCAAGTTATGCAAATATTCACTGTCCATGGTAATAAATGCAGCACGGTGGCTGAGTGGCAACACTCAGGCCTCACAGCAAGAAGGTTGCGGGTTCGATCCCCAGGTCGCCCCGGCCTTTCTGTGTGGAGTTTGCATGTTCTCCCTGTGTCTGGATGGGTTTCCTCTGGGTACTCCGGTTTCCATCAACTCAAAACATGCCTGCACCCCTATGAACTAACATCAAGGACCATGACATCCACCCTCCTGTGGGCTCACCACCTGCAGAGGGGTTCATAGGGGGGGTCAGGTGCTATGAGGATTGGGCAGCAAACTGCCCCCGCGGCCCAGCTGGATTAAACGGGAGAAGATGGATGGATGGAAATAATAATCTTCAAATAATGTGAAGAAAACAAGATCATATTCATTTTAAAACAACACAATACTGTTTGAATAATGTTTGAACTGAAGAAGAGTTCAGAAATCAATATATGCTGGAATTACCCTGTAAGAGGATAATGATAAACACAGCAGTGTTTTTTTTCTCCTTTTCCTCCTTAAATCAGATTTGATTCAGGTGATCTCCTCATCAGAGCCTCATGAAGCGGAATGAGGTGTGTTTGTGTTGGAATTCAATGGCCGTCACACATGTAGAAATGCTAATTTCAGAAGAAGAAAAAAAAGCAATTCCAGAGTTATATGTGTGTGTTGAGAGATGTAGGAATGCTAGTTGTCACTGTGCATGGTAGTAATAGGGATTTTATTTATTTATTGATTGGGACAGTGCACGTTAATGGACAGACATGATAAGGCACATGAATGTAAACATGCCAAATTGGAGCCTAAAAAACTCATTTCCATCCGTAGTTCCACGGGCAGGGCTCACAGTAGATTGCAAAATAAAAATAGAAATTTACATTTAACATTAGGTCATCAGACTCTGTACACTATCTATAACCACATTTACAAAGGCCTCATGCTCAAAAAAAGCAAAACTTTACACAACAGACATACAGTATCTGCATCACTGCACCATTCACTCACTTTCCATATTCACAATCCATGTTCTCTGCATAGCATACTGTATTCAAAAAGAAACACTAATGTGTGCAACTTTGGTTTGACCAGAGCCAGTTTTTCAATTGCATTTTGAAAGAATGATACTGATAATGACTGATGATTGTGTGTCGTATTTCTGTTTTTTAAGGCTACGCCAATGCAATGGTCTTTTTGATCAGGGTCCAGACATGCCGAAAGTGCAAACCAGGGTTCAAAGTAAAGTTCTGATGTCTTCAATGAGAATCTACAGTGTAAATAATCATAGAAATAAAGAAGAAACATACATGAAAAAGTGTTTGACTGGTCATGTGTGTTTGATTAAAAGCCAACTCGTCCCTTGTCCTCAGTGTGATAAACAGGATTATCAGACAGTTCCTCCATAGTCATTGCCCTCACAGTCACCGTTCAGAGGAACAGCAGAGTTGGTTTGGGTGAATGAGTCATGAGTGTACACAGAATCATTCCGTACCATTCAGTAAGAACCAAAGATTTCAGTGAGACAAAGTTAGCCCAGAATTCACCCTTGACCCGTTCTTGGTCAGAAGACAGGGACTGGTTTATTTATGAGCGTGACGTGGTTGGCGTGTGTCACTGCTCTTATGGCAGATTGTGAACGAGAGGGATCCTGGTTTGAACAAAAAGCCGTGCTGTTCCTGAGGGGAGGACATAGAGCTGGGCTGTGGGGCATCTGACAGGAGCTTACAGTTATGATCTGCAGCCTGGTGGGACAGGTGCAACTTGAGTGAGCGAAGGGCATTCTACTTTTTTTTTCTTTCCCTTTGGACAAATAATCAACAAGCATTTGCAATAGCTTACTGATTGAAAGACTGAAGAAATAGAGCAAATGGAGCTGTTAATTATTGTACTTACCTCAGTTCTGTCATTGCAAAGCTCTGGCTAAAGGTAGTGGCTCATGTTCATAGGGTTACATATATCAATCAATCAAACTTTATCAAACATTAAGTGCTTTTCATACAAAAACTGTAACAAAAAGTGCTTTACAGTCATTGAAAACAATCCCACTCTTCTTTCCACCCTTCCACCCTACCCCACAGCTGCCCACACCACACCCACCACTAACAGGCTAAAATACATAAAACTACACCTAGTAAAACGTGAGGCTGAGTACAGGTAAACCAGTTGAGAAAGCACCGGCAGAGGAGCCATTTACACCAGGAGCAGAGCCGTCCTCCACCACCACCAGGAACCACCACAGGGCCCAGGGGAGAGGCGGGGCCCAAGCACCACCAGGAGCCCATGGGACAGACCCTGGCAACCACAGCCGACTACCGCTCCCGGTGCAGAGGGCTCCTACAGAGGAAACACCGGAAATTCTAAAAGTGATAAAGGAATACGAGTTCAAGCTAATAGTGCCTAAAGTAAAGAAATAGAATAAAAACAAGTAAAAGTATAACATTTCAATCAAAAGCAAAGCTAAAAAGGTGAGTCTTGAACTCTTAAAAACATGAACGTTCTCTTTGGCCCTGAGCTCCTCCGGCAGGTTGTTCCATAGACGATGACCTTGGTACTGACAAGACGTCTCTCTGTGAGTGTGTCCTGGCTCTGGGAATGACCAGGAGCTGCCGGAGGAACACAGAGTCCGTGAGGTTTCAGAGGGTAAAAGCAGTTCTGAAAAATAAGACATATGCCATTTAAGTACCAGTAAAATAACTTTATTCCTGAAACTGACAGGGAGCCAATGCAGTGATTTTAAAACTGATGTAAAGTGGTCCCACCCTCAGGACACGAGCTACTGAATTTTGTAATAATTGCAAACCTGAAATATTCTTTTTGGGAAGACCAGAGAGCAGGGCATTACAGAGGTCTATTTGACAAAAGCATGGATCAGTGTCTCAGTACTGGCCCCAGAGAGAATGGGGCGGATGATTTTAGGTTATATAGCCATCTTACTGCTTACTGCCATTACACAAATAGGTCCAGGCATACTAAAAAAAATAAAAAAATACTTGTTTAGTGGATAGAAAAACATCACTCACTGTAGATAAATGAATAGAACTCAATCCAAGGTGCTACACAGGCCAGTCTAGGATAAGTCAGATAAGTGCTCGGCTGTTAAAAATTGCCATTCATAAATCTTCTCTAGGATTTGGATACAGTGCTGGTTTCTTATGCATTTTTTTCCCTGTAGAATGTCCTGTTTTAATCAGACACACTCATCCTACAGTGACAGTAGAAATGAGCTGGTGCCTCCTAAACCCAGACAGATGAATGCTCCTGACCTCCTCCAGTGGCACAATCAGAGTCTGGTTCATCCTTATGGCCACTGTGAGCTTTGGCGTCTGTATCCATCTTCTGTGTCTGCTGTGGAACCATGATGTGTATGTGCATGTTTGTGCTCGTAGGGATAGCATTTATTTTACATTTTTTATCATTTAACATCATACTGAACATTTTAGAACATTATCATAACATAACTAAGCAACAGTACTACTTTTCACACTAAAATCTGTAGGAGAACAATCTTTAAAAATAAAATAACAATAAATATCTCAAAGAAAAATGAAGTAAAAGGCAGAGAAACAACTGAAAAGCTAAAAACCAACTGAAAGCTGTCATGTTTTTATCATATTGGCTCCACTGTCTCTTCATACTAAGTGTGCTCTCTTTTGTCCAGTGTCCTTCAGTGCAGTTAGAAAATCTTCTCCAATACCATACCATATACCATACCATATCTTGGAACGCCCTTAGAGGCAACTGTTGTTGCGATTTTGGGCTCTACAAAATAAATTGAATTGAATTGAATACACTTCCCAGTGTGTGACCCAAGCATTGCCTTTACATTCAGCACAAGTTCAACTCTCTCCCTTTGCCTGCAATCCAGAACACACACTTCTCCAATACTTTACAAAGATGTGAGGCTGCTCACCGGTGAATCTCCCCCTTTCACACTAGACTGACAGGTGGATTAGCCAAAGGAAAAGAAAACATGGCGGATTTCTGGAGAATCAATGAACAAATCGCTAAAGTTTGTTAATCTGAGGTAAGGGAGATGTGATTTTGTTTGTAAATGATGGGTGGTCAATGAACATCATATTTGGTTCTTGTTTGAGATGCAGCAAGGGCCTGGGGACCAGACTGATATCTGTAAAAATACAGAGATGGGTTTGGATTCCTGTTTTCACCCATAGTTCAGGCAACACCAACAGTAACAAACTTGAGTGAGTCAGGGTTACATCCATTGTCACTCTTTTCCTGGTTTTCCATGGCTTTAGCTCAGTCAACTTCAGCGTGTTCATCATTCTGGATTTGCCAGGCAGCTCTCTTCCAGTTCTTGTCAATAAAATGAGCTGTTAAACTCCTGAGTGCGTTGTTGGCTCCAGAACAACAGTCTGTGGTGAATGCTAAGGGTCCAGCATTTTCTGGTTCTTTAACTCTATCCACAATGTTTGTATAGCTCCTCCATCAGATGAATGTGAAAATATTCACTTTTTAGAGTTTACCTTCGCTCCAGCTTCACTATAAGCCATTTAAATGCACTGCTCTTCACAGCAGCATGGGGGAGGATGTCTGTGGCTATCTCCATTATCAGCTTGTCAAAACCTCGGGCTCTCACATCAGAGATCCACTTTGCCCTACTGTCTATCACTTGTTAATTATTGGCTGTGTTGGAAATTATTTCTGTGACTAACTCTGTTCTTATGCTTTCACATACGTTTCATTTTGTTTTGTTTTTAGATGGTACCATACGTTTGACTTTAGTTTGCTGGACCTATGGCCCACTGAAGCAGCACAAATACTGCAATGTATTATTCCCACACCAGACTACAGCCTTCTTTGGCCTGTAAAACACACACACACATGCAAATAGTAATTAAGTAAGATATTGAAAATGTACATTTTCACTGTGCTGAGTGTGTGACTCAATGACTTTTCATGTAGAAATTAAAGATTCTTCTTTGATGACACACTGTCTGAAATGGTTTGCAGTTAAGGCGTGGATGTGTCGTTAAAGCGGGTCGTTAAGCTCCTCCTGTTCCCCTGGATGCTCTGCTCAGTGTTTCTTCTAGCTAATCATGAATTAGATGTTTTATCCCATAGAATATATAATAGATTCACTCTAGGGCAGACTCATCATTTTTTTGTTAAATCTCAAACATGTTAAAGAACACAGTCTGTTTAACTGTGGGTACTTAGTTTTATAGAGCCACTGCTTATGTGTGCAGCTGTTCAGGACATTTAAATGATCTGGTCATTTTCTAGTATTTGCAGAAGGAACTAGACATGCAGTTACTCCAGCTTTCATTCACACATTGAGATAACCGTTACACACAATCACATATATTCCAGTTGATTAACTTTTATTTCACAGGCCAAACACCATACAAGTTAAAACACATAACGGAGCTCTGCTCAGCTGCTCTCTCTACGCATCTGTCTCCTCTTCTGTCTCCTCCTGGTGGCTCAGTTTTGAGGTGTGCATGTGAAGCATTTGCCTGACAGTTTGAATAATTATGACCCCAGCCCAGAGCCAAGAAAGTATGTGCTACATGATAACAAGAAGCACGCCATCTGCTGGACAAGTAACAGAAGTGCTTCATTTGCAGGGTTTGTTACAGGGCTGCAAGAGTGGATATAAAGTAATGTATAAACCCACATTTACATATTACATGTACACATACATGCACATACATATTCATATAAACATTATTATTATTATTATTATTATTAGTAGTAGTAGTAGTAGTAGTAGTAGTAGTAGTAGTAGTAGTAGTAGTAGTAATATATTATATTATATTATATTATATTATATTATTTATGACAACTTTTTTTTATTGAGGCTATACTGCAAACACCTTCTTTTGAATTTATTACTTTTTGTTGCCTAAAGCACTATAGAAATAAAGTTACCTTACCTTACCTCAAAATATTTTGACCATCTTATCTTAAATTGTTTAATTTTAACTTGCAGTCTATATACTGTATTGTGTCTTCCAGATAATGAAATAAGATTATTGGTTCATATATTTACGATTTGCAAGGTACATCCATTTTTTCCAGTTCTTGGTTATTTGTTTCAGAGCTGTGTCCCTTAGCACCCAGAACATATAAATGGTAATGGTAAATGGTCACATTTTTATAGCGCTTTTCTACCCTTCAAGGCACTCAAAGCACTTTACAACAAGGAATCGCTCAGCCATTCACACACCAGTGTACACAGATACTGGGGGCGAAGTGGGTTGGTTTAGTGTCTTGCCCAAGGACACAACAACAGCATTCATCTGTGGAAGCTGGAATCACACCCGCCAACCTGTGGGTCAGTGGATCTGACGCTCACCAATAATGTCTATGTCGAGAGCGGGATTCGAACCACCAACCTTCAGATCAGTGGACAAACCAACTTACCAACTGAGCTACTGTCACCCCCCCATATATAGCACTTTGCTTTTTCCAAATTGTTTGGTTGGATACCAAACATACAGTTATATTATGCTTGAAATATTGATCCTATCAGTGCATGTCGGCAACATTTATTTGTGAATAGCCGATATCACCCTAGACTTCCATATCAGCTAATATTATAGGTCAGCCAATATATTGGTCAGCCCTAATTCCCATGCAAGAAGTGTTTCTATGCACCCAGCACTGTCTGAATCCAGAATACTTGAAAACTGCTCCACAATTCAGCCATTTACTGGTGAACGAGGCCTGGCCAGTAATATTGTCGTCAGCTCGTCTAAAAAGCACATCAGCTGGACTCTCTGAAGCAGCCTTCATTACAGTGTTAGTGCGCCTCATCAGTGAGCTGCTGCTTGGTCAGCTTTAGGCCTTCATCATTATCCACTGTACAAAGGGATGAGCATATGATGGTATCAGGATGCAGCGACAAAGGGAAGCCAGGCACAGAGGTCCAGTGCAATAAAACTTGAACAAAGCTACAAAGTGCTTGAGTCAGTCTACTCTGACGCGGAAAACATCCAGACTCCAGCTGAAAAGCACAGCAGTCTTCATCATGATACATGTGGCAGCACAGCAGGAGGGCTCTGAGTGAAACTGGCCTCTATTTCATTTGGCTGCTTTTGTGAGCTGTCTGTCAATAGAAGCTTTTCAATCACTCAAGGACAGTATATGTACAGTTGTGCTCATAAGTTTACATTCCCTGGTAGAATTTCTGATTTCTTGGTCCAGAAGCTGCACATGAGACGTACTTGGATATTCCAACATGATAATGATCCAAAACAGAAAGGCAAGTGGACCTGTCATTGGCTCCAGCAGAATAAAGTGAAGGTTCTGGAGTGGCCGTCTCTTCTGACCTCAGTATCACTGAGCCTCTGGGCAGATCTCAAGCTGCAGTTCAGACAAGAGCCCAAGAATTTACAGGAACTGGAGCCTTTTGCTGAGAAGAATGGGCAGCTTTACCATCAGAGAAAAGAACACATCCACAGCTATCACAAAAGACTCCAAGCTGTCATTGGGTCATTTGTGTAGTTTCTATTCTCATTATGATTTAAAAAGAGGAAACACAGTTGTTTGATAATAAATGGCTTCACTCAAGCACTAACCATGAATGAAAGAAAAGTTTTTGTGTTATCATATTCTCTGAAAGATGGACAAGAAATCATAAATTCTGTCAGGGTAAGTAAACTTATGAGCACAACTGTATATGTACTGAGACCATTTCTGGTGCTCAAAGGGAGTAGGCTGAAGTAAAGTTAAAAAAAATGTAACGTGTCCTATCCCAATTATTTTACTTTAACACGTTGTTGACCCACATACATGCATATGTATGTGGGTCAAAATTATTTTCAACAGGCAAATTTTAAAATATAAAAAATATTAGTTTCTATTGAACTTTTTTGAAATATTTCCAGTGTCAGGTGCATAAATCTATGTTTAACATTTATAGACATTTATATGAAGCATTTTTTGTGTAAAATGTCATGTGGTGCGGCCGAGAATAACCTTAAACTGTTTTATTTTCTAAAACATGGTTGGGATATTAATCTAAGCTCTGAGTAATATGAAGTGTATAGAAGCAAACTGTTGCATTTCTTTAGATTTTTAATGCGTATTGATATTTTCTTTTGCTGTCCAATATGACAGTCGCCTGCTTGTGTTTAATGAAACTACTGCCCTGTAAAATGCATCAAATGAAGAAAAATGCCTAAAGAATCCCATTCATTCTGTTATTAAACTCCAGCCATAGAATTCCTGCTGTTATTAGTCGCACCACATGTTGCACAGTCGCACCACATGACATTTGAACACTTTAAGTACAAAAAACATGCAGTATAACTCAGGATTTCTGAAAAAAATTATTTGGTTCCATGGAGGTCAGAGGCGCTACAGAAATGTGCTGAATTATTATGAAATTTGAATCTTTTTAATTGAGGAAATTGCAACTGGACAGTGTCATGTTATTGACCCATATACATACACACATACACACATTTCTGCAAATATTAAATGATAGCTTTTCATGGGACAACACTGAAGAAATGACTCTTTGATACAATGTAAAGTCATCCGTGTGCAACTTGTATAAAAGTGTAAATTTACTGTTCCCTCAAAATAACTCAACACACATCCATTAATGTCTAAACTGCTGGTAACAAAAGTGAGTACACCCCTAAGTGAAAATGTTCAAATTAGCCCCAAAGTGTCAATATTTTGTGTGGCTACCATTATTTTCCAGCCCTGCTTTAACCCTCTTGGGCCTGGAGTTCACCAGAGCTTCACAGGATTCCACTGGGATTCTCTTCCAATCCTCCATGACAACATCACAAAGCTGGTGGATGTTAGAGACCTTACGCTCCTCTACCTTCCATTTGAGGATGCCCCACAGAAGCTCAATAGGGTTTAGGTCTGGTGACATGCTTGGCCACTGGTCACCTTGGAGGTGTGTTTGGAGTCGTTATCATGTTGGAATACTGCCCTGCGACCCAGATTCTGAAGGGAGGGGACCATTCTCTGTTTCAGTATGTCACAGTACATGTGGCATTCATGGTTCCCTCAATGAACTGCAGCTCCCCAGTGCCGGCAGCTCTCATGCAGCCCCAGACCATGACGCTCCCACCACCATGCTTGACTGTAGGCAAGACACACTTGTCTTTGTACTCCTCACCCGGTTGCCCTCACACACACTTGACACCATCTCAACCAAATAGGTTTATCTTAGTCTCATCAGACCACAGGACCTGCTTCCAGTAATTCATGTCCTTAGTCTGGTTGTCTTTAACAAACTGTTTGTGAGCTTTCATGTGTATCATCTTTAGAAGAAGCTTCCTTCTGGGACAACAGCCATGCAGCTCATATTGATGCTGTGTGCGGCGCATGGTCTGAGCACTGACAGACTGACCTCCCACCCCCTCAACCTCTGCAGCACTGCTCCAGCACTCATACGTCTATTTCCCAAAGACAACATGTGGATATGATGCTGAACACATGCACTCAACTTGTTTGGTCGACCATGGCGAGGCCTGTTATAAGTGGAATCTGTCCTGCTAAGTTGCTGTATGGTCTTGGCCACTGTGCTGCAGCTCAGTTTCAGGGTGTTGGCGATCTTCTTGTAGCCTATACTGTCTTTATAGAGCAGCAACTCTTTTTTTCAGATCCTCAGAGAGTTCATTGCCATGAGGTGCCATGTTGAACTTCCAGTGCCCAGTATGAGCGAGTGTGAGAACAAAAACTCCAAATTTAACAAACCTGCTCCACTTACACACCTGAGACCTCGTAATACTAGCAAGTCGCATGACACTGGGGAGGGAAAGTGGCTAATTGGGCCCAATTTGGACAGTCTCACTTAGGGGTGTACTCACTTTTGTTGCCAGCAGTTTAAACATTAATGGCTGGTGTTGAGTTATTTTGAGGGGACAGTAAATTTACGCTGTTATACAAGCTGTACACGGACTACTTTATATTGTATCAAAGTGTCATTTCTTCAGTGTTGTACCATGAGAAGCTATCATTAAATTTTTGCAGAAGTGTGAGGGGTGTACTCACTTTTGTGGTCACACAAACTAATAATAATGATAAAAAAGGCACAAAATGTTATCATTTATGATTGTACAAAATAAGCCACAATGCAAATGAAAAAAAATATTTTTTTGGTTTTCCTTTATAGTCATATAAATTAATAATGATGATAAAGAAGGCACAAAATGTATTCTTTATGATCATATCAAAATAAAAGGTCATGGTAAAGAAAAGCATGAGTTTAGTTAATAATTGTGGTTTACTTGTGGAGACAATGGATCTTGTCTTCGAGGTATTTCTGTAAGTTTTGATTTTTATTGTTTTTGGAAGCGTACCAAGTTAGTACAAGCTTTGAATCTGCACTGAAGAGAAAGCCTAAGATAAAAAGGTAAGAGCAGCACTGAGAGCAGAGTAATGTGCTCAGACCAAATGAGGATTTTGTGTCAAAGGCATCTGTTTTACACGCACCGTCTGAGGTTATTTTTGGTGTTGGTGTGAGACCTGTCCATTACATTCACGGTCAAGAGGTCACCGCAGCAAATTAAATCATGGCCAAAACATTAGACATGGCTGGGCAACCACCTTCAGCCTCAGGGGTTAATAAAGGTAATATAAAATAAAGGTCAAGTGCTCCTTGAGTACAATGTAAAATGTCTGTTTTGCCTGTCAAAGCATTTCCAAAAAAACGCTGTTAGCATTTTCAGTAGAATCCTTCTCATTTCCAGCAACAGGTAGATTCGTGTCCAGGCCAAAAATAATAAAAATAATAAAAAAACAACAACCTTGAGACAAACAAAAAAAAAAAACCCTGAAGTTTCAATTAATATATTTTATGCTTAAAGGTCCTATATTACTAGTCTGATTCATCAGTTGGTCTCAGTTGGTGGAAACCATCTCGCAGCATTAGGATTCGTTCACTCGGTGGTAGACGGGTACTTTTTAAAATTTAACCAATCGCTGCTATTTAGTGATGTATGTAATGCGCCAGAACGCTCAGTGGTGTCCAGGTAATCCTGGCACAACAGCAAACAAAGCAGAGTGAACACGTCTGTCCACGAGCATTGTTGTTTCTGCGAGGTGAACTTGTAAATTAAAGGTACGATAAAAAATCTGAAGTTATTATTTGACAAAGGAAGTCCAGAGAAGGATAATGTCTGCAGTCTGATGTCACAACTTGGTTCTGGCCAGCACAGCTCTTCACTGATTGGCCGGTGCTCCAACTACAACTTCCGGGGTTCTTGCAGCTGAGTGTATTCTGATTCTTGAATAGTCTCTGGAGAGCAGTGAAATTGAGAGGAGGCACTAGGTGGTGCCAGCCTGGCTACTACAGCTCTGGAAAAAAATAAGAGACCACTGCATTTTTTGTTTTTCTGAAATGAGCATTGCACTGAAATCAGCGTCTGTTGAATTCAACACAAACACACCTCATTCTGCTTCATGAGGCTCTGATGAGGAGATCACCTGAACCAGACCTGATTTAAGGAGGAAAAGGAGAAAAAGCACTGCTGTGTTCATCATCATCATTATTATTATTCCACCAAATGTTGATTTCTGAACTCTTCCTAAGTTCAAACATTAGTATTGTGTTGTTTTAAAATGAATATGATGTTGTTTTCTTCACATTATTTGAGGTCTGAAAACATTTAATCTTTTTTGTTATTTTGACCATTTGTCATTTTCTGCAACTAAATGCTCTAAATGACAATATTTTTATTTGGAATTTCGGAGAAATGTTGTCAGTAGTTTATAGAATGAAACAAAAATGTTAATTTTACTCAAAAACAAACCTATTAACAGTAAAATCAGAGAAACTGATCATTTTGCAGTGGTCTCTTATTTTTTTTCCATATTTATCACAAAAAGCAGTGATAAATGTCTATATTTGATGTATTTCACTTTCAGTTGTCAATAATTCTAACAATGGCCATTTAATACACACGGATGTGAAGACTATTTACACACTGAAATCATCAAAAAGCGTCCAATATGGGTTTGAAAAAGCTTTGTAATGAATGACACAAATTGAAACTTTTCTGCTATTAAAAAGAGGGACCTCATCAAACTACATCAAATATGAAAAAAAGGTGAAATAAGCAAATACTAATTCAATGTGTTTATGATCTGACACTGCGCGGCACATCACTATACACAAGCTGCAAGATCATTTTACTTGACAAGTTCTCTTAAAATAAACGAGCTCTAGACTAGAATAAAGTCTCTGGTGAAGGTCCATGGGCTGGAAATAAGTTTACGGATGCAAAGTTTTAGATATCAAGCAAATCTGTATCACTGAATCTAAAAACAAGTGAAGTGTTGCAGGGGAAGCTGTGGTAGATGGATTTATGTTTGTACACATGTATTGCTTAAATTTGAGATTTTCTGACTAGAGTCATGGAAAAATATCTGACAATTTTTTTTTAAGTTTATACAACCAAGTCAGAACTAGTAAGAGGATAATAAATCTGAAAACAAGAATAATGACCTGATATAAATTTAAAATCTTGGTCAGAAAAATATGCACTCTAGGTTGCAGACCTCGTCTCCACTGACACCAATTTACTTGCAAACATGTCTCCCCTCTCTGTTGTCAGGCTCCTCATTTTGGTCGTACAATGTATCTTTGTTATTTTGGATGTTTGGGACCTGATGAGTGCAAAAAAATTATAGAAATTATATTAATTATATTTTTGATGTAGTTTCTGCGGCACGGTGGCTGAGTGGCAACACTCAGGCCTCACAGCAAGAAGGTTGCGGGTTTGCCCGGGCCTTTCTGTGTGAAGTTTGCATGTTCCTCCCCGTGTCTGTATGGGTTTCCTCCGGGTACTCCGGTTTCCCCCATCAACCCAAAACATGCCCGCACCCCTATGAACTAACATCAAGGACCATGTTGTCCACCCTCCTGTGGGCTCACCACCTGCAGAGGAGTTCATAGGGGGTCAGTGCTATGAGTATTGGGCAGCAAACTGCCCCCGTGACCCAGCCGGATTAAGCGGGAGAAGATGGATGAATGGATGGATGTAGTTTCTGAGAAAAGTTATGTCCACATATGATATATAAAACATTAATTTTATGTTTTCATCATTCTGATGGAACACAGTAAATGTTGATCAAGTGCTTTCAAAAATATAAATGATGATTGTTTGTTTTTATCAATTTACAAAATACAAAGTGAGTTAACAAAAGAAAAAGTTAAAGTCATTCTGAACTCTCTTGAGCGTAACGAAGCAGAAGAAGTTGTGTTGGTGATGGTCTGGCCCCACAGAGCCCTGACCTCAACATCATAGTGTCTCTGATTCCATGAAGAGACAGAAGGATGTGAGGAAGCTCCATCCACACAAGATCTGTGCTTAGTTCTTCAACATGTTTGGAACACTGACCAGCCCAGTTCCTTCACAAACTGTCTGTCAGTAAACCTAGAACAGGGGTGCCCAATACGTCAATCGCAATCTACCAATCGATCACCAAGGTAGATCGTAGTGTAGTACTCCAGACCGGTCTTGGCCTCAAGACCGTTTCTTTACGGTCTTGGAATACGTTTGAACTTGGTCTTGCAGGCACAGGTCTGGTCTTGGACTTGACGTCTGAGACTCGTGGAGTGCGAGTCCACTGCTTTCACCAATAAACTCATACAGGTGTGCGGGAGCGTGGGGCGTCTCTCTACAGCCTGTGCGCTCATATAGAGCCCGCGGATACTGCGCAGCACGTCACCACTGCCCACCCAGGCCTCGCAGCTTGTCCACAACAGTGTGTACCTTCGTGTAACAGTGGGTATCTCAGGCAGGTTAAACTAATTAAAACATCCTACCTGTCCATCTGCCTCACTTCTGCGCGCTGCTCTTTGACTTTTCACACTGTAGCTTCTCCTCACGTGCAGGGCACACAGACTCCCTCTTCAAAGAGCACTGATTAGAAGAGCAAGTTGAAATGTGACACAATAACTAATCTAAATTTATGTTACAGTGTTGGCACAGAGCAGGTCTACAGCACAGAGCAGGTCTACAGCACAGAGCAGGTCTACAGCACAGAGCAGGTGTACAGCACAGAGCAGGTCTACCACGACATGTGGATGAAGTTTGACTAAATGTCACAAATGCATCTGTATTTATCATGTGTTTGGTAAATGTGCAGAGGTAAATACCACTGCAAAACCAGAGATAGAGAATGTAACTCCAGTTGAACTTGAAAGAAAAAAAAAAACAGGTTTAAAAATTCTGCACAGTTTTGTGTAAATTGCCAGTGGAAGTTCTCTTAAAGAAGGGTTCTCAAACTGTGGGTGAGGGTCCAGAAAGGGGCACAGAGTGTTTCAGTACAATTTGTTTGGCTTATTTTAAGCTTAAATGAACATTTGTCAGATAAAATGTAAATAAATCTATAAAATCTATTATTTATTTGAGTCGGCCTTTTCCCACATGAAGATCATTAAGTCTAAGTCCCGTTCCACCATGACTGATTCTCAGTATATTTATAAATAGATAAATGATTTTCATTCTTGTAGTAGGCAGGATAATTTTGACTTTTGTCATTTTATAAGTAGCTCGCATACTGAAAAAGTGTGGCCACCCCTGATTTAGAAGAACTGATGCTCTTTTGAAGGCAAAGGTCACACCAGATATTGATTTAATTTAGATTTATCTTTTGTTCATTCATTGCATTTTGCTGATTGATGAAAATAAATGATGAACACTTCCATTTTTGAAGGTATTCCTAATTTAGAGCATTCTTTTCCACACCTGCCTAAAACTTTTGCACAGTTCTGTATATGCCAAGTCCTAGGAGTTAGAAACAGATGTGCATAACCTCCATTGGCTTATAATACAAACTGTACTCTCGAACTAAAAACTTTCGACCGGTTGTGCCGTTCTTCCGAGTGTCCTAGATCCTCTCTTTTATGATGACCAAACCTTGACCTCTTCTTTGCTCTGATCATACACTGAATAAATATTCCCAGTGTGAAGGCCACTCGAAAACACTGGTCTCAGCTGTTTTTCTGCTGACCTACAACTCCAACCGATGGGCGAGATTACCTCCCGAGATACACCCCATCATGTAACATATACTCTTACGTATGCATGCATTCATTTCACTACACTAGAGTAATTACTTTTTAAAGTCAAGGCTGTATGTAGCACAGGCTCAGCTCCCCTCCCTGACTGATAAGGCCTATAGAAAATGGATATTCTCATTAACTATATGCTTTGTGATAGCGGGATTGAGGTCAGTATGTGCACGTTATGCTAATGTATAGAGAGATTCATTTTGTTGTGACTGAGTTTAGTCTTTCAGTCTTTGTCAGGCTTTTGAGTTACTGAGCAGTGTCCATCTGTGACCCTCCCACAGACGTATAAAAGCCTCACGTCACAATGCTTTTTCTTTCTAAGGAGGGACTCTGAGGGACTCTTTGGTCGTGATTTGGCTTTATCGATTGTAGTGAAAAAAGTTGGCCCTTTCTCTGTAAGTGCTCTTGTCAGGCTCATCAATTTGGTTTTAATGTTTAAACCCACTCGACATTTTTATTCACTCTACGTTTTTATTTAGCTACTTTGTCCAGAAATCAAGATGTGACCATCAATAACAGACAAATCACATGTCCCTGCCAAAGCGGTGTGGATGGAAAGGAGAAAGGGGTGTTTTGTGTTTGAGCAACCTCACTCTGTATTGGCTCTTTGGTTGCTAGGATACTCATGGTTGGAATTCCAAATGTGGAACTCTGCTCTCAATTTGCCCCTATAACTGCTAGAGTCATTGGCTTTAGCTGGAGCCACTCCCACTCCCAGTCCAGTCCATTCCTTTATACATTTTGTGAGTGAGACATTCAGCGAATAGTCATGCAGGAAGACAAATGACAGGTGCACTGGAAAGTCTAGTCAAGCTAAAATGACTTGGATTAGGTTTTACCAAATTTTTAGTAAATTTCACTTGACAAGTTAAATGAGATTTTTGTACTTAAAATATGAAAAGACATCTTGCTACACTTAAAATATGAAAAACAACAAATATTTGCACTTAAAATAAGAAATAAAATCAAATGTAGGTTGAATTATGAAAAAAACACTTAATAATGGCAGATAATTTCACTTGTCAAGTAAAATGTTCTTAAATGTTTATTTAATTTAACTTACCTAGATATTGTTTTTTTTCCCAGTGAATGTGTGACATATGTATGTATCTGAGCAACGCCTTAAACCTCTACACCACCAGCAAGCAGGTTTTTTATTCAGTGTTTTCATATAAAAGTAAGACATTTTATGTGTTAGAATTGAAAAAGCAGAATTAAGGCTGTTTGCACAAATAAAAATCCCACCCCAAGTGGAGAAGTTCAAGTATCTCGGGGTCTTGTTCACAGTGAGGGGAGGATGGACTGACAGGTGGATCGGTGCAGCGCGGCAGTGATGCAGTCGCTGTATCGGACCATTGTGGTGAAGAGGGAGCTGAGCCGAAAGGCAAAGCTCTCAGTTTACCTCAGTCTAGTTCCTGTTCTTAAATCCTGGTTTAGTCCTGGTTTAGTTCTGGTTTAGATCTCTGGTCCTACTCTCACCTACGTTCATGAGGTTTGGGGAATGACCAAAAGGCCAAGATCGTGGGTACAAGTGGTGAAAATGAGTTTAGGAACTCCCTCATTTGCTCATAAGCAGTCTTATTTTCTGTGATATGGGCAGAACATGCATCTCCTTGACTGGCAGCTGGGGCTACAAAAATAGTTTATGATAATGTGCAAAACTATAATGAAATAGAAATATCTTATAGTACCCATTCCTCGTGAAAGAGGCAAAAGATCATTATAATTTGGGGAAAGCTCAAAGAAAGGCAGTTTGTATAATATGAGCACTAACTGATAGTATACATTAGTGTCTTGACAGTGAATTTGAATTCTTTGAGGCACTGCGGTAACAGCCACAGAACCCTGGACAGCTGGCTTTAAGATGTAACGCTCCACACCTCATTGTTCATGTTGTCTTTCCAGCAGTCCGAGATTAGTGCTTGTGTTTGAGAACATTACGACTCTGCTAAAGGATTATTGCAGAGCTATTTGTGGTGAGGATTTTCAAAATGAAGCAGCTGATAAATGTGACAGGGAGCAGCACAATTCATTCCAAAGGCAATTAAATCCATCTTCAATGGAGCGGTGCGCTAACTGCATCAGTGGCCACGTCCCAGATAATCGCCCAGGAGAGAGGCGGACGCTGGCCTGTACGCCAGCCGGCTGATCTCAGCACTTTGTTTGGTATCAGACGTGGAGCTCCAGCACTCAATCAGAATTAGTCACTTTCAGATTGAATTGTACTTGGTTTCAGACAGTACAGGGTCACCCCTACTTGAGTAATATATTCACCAATCAATATCACTTCATTTGTCCCTGAGAGGCAGTTTGAACAAACTGAGCAGTAAAATACAATCATAACAACAGATTAAGTCAACTCAACAGGTAGGATCAGCACACACTGTATCAGGGCAGTTTGAGGTGAGGAACAGCCCTCAGGACAAAAGTGTCCCTCCTCCCTGTCCTGCAGTATAACAGCAGCCTCCACTCTCGCTCTCTTTCTGCCAGTGCCACAGTAGCTCAGTGGGCGCAACAGTAGCTCAGTTGGTAAGAGCATTTGTCCACTGATCCGAAGGTTGGCGGTTTGAATCCAGCTCTTGACATAAACATCATTGGTTGAGCGGTCAGATCCACTGACCTACAGGTTGGCTGGTGTGATTCCAGCTCCCACAGATGAATGCTGTCGTTGTGTCCTTGGGCAAGACACTTAACCCACCTCGCCCCCAGTGTCTGCGTACACTGGTGTATGAATGTGTGTGTGAGTGGGTGAGTGGTTCCTTGTTGTAAAGCGCTTTGAGTGTCTTAAAAGGTAGAAAAGTGCTATAAAAATGTGACCATTTACCAGTGATGAGATGGGCCCATCTCATCTGCCATGGAACATCTGCCATATTTACTGCAGAAATCATTGCATTGACGTCTGTCACATTTCAGAGCCAGCAGGTCGGAGTAGTTACCTCCATGCAGGGTCGCCATGGATACAGGAAAAACTAAATGCTGGATTAAACATGCCAATAGTTTTTAAATGTTGCAGTATATAAACTTTGGTAAAGGCTTTGTTATTCTTCCCACTCAATTGATCTTTTGGTCAGTAGATAATTTTGTTCAAATTATCCAAAATTAAAGGTGTACTATGCAACTTTTCTGGGGGAGTTTGCACCACCTGATTTTTCCACTGCATGGGAAGTTTTCCTTCATCAATCTGCAGGTGGAGCCACTACGGCAGCTTACAGGTCAGATGTGTGGAGATGTGAGGTGCTCATAGTAGGAATGCATGTTTATCAAGATGTCATTTTAACAATCATTTAACTGAATTAATGAGAAATAGATATATTTAATGTAACAACTGATAACAACTGAATGGAGACAAGCAGCACTTGAAAAGTTACATTTAGAAGAGCTTAGGTACAAATGTAGCCCTCATAACAGTATTTTAGAGTCTCTGCTCATTTGATAAATGCCACTGCTCTGACAGGAGAGGATCCACAGGGACGACTGTCTGGCACATGTCCAAGGCTCATGTGCAGCAGTGCAAATAAGCTCCCACTGCACTCATATTTAATGTGTAGAAGAAAAAACTCTTCTGAGCTCTGCAGTCAGTTTAATCATCAACATTCCTAATACTTTACAGAGAGTTTGGAACGGCATATTTTCTGAGGAGTGAGGGAGTTAAACCAAGCTGAGAACAAGAGGTGCTAACATTCACTTTTGCTTGGATGGAATGGAGGTCAAGATGACAGCTCATAAAGTCTGAATGTCCAGTGAAAATGCTTACCCTCCAATTTATGACATCATGCAGTGAGGCATGGCATCTTGTGCTCCTGACCCCAAGCTCCTCCTGGATTGTGTGATTTGAACATTTTTCCTGTATCCATGGTGACCCTGCACAGCGCTAGCTATACTAACCAGCTAGCGCTGTGCTATGGACTTTTTACAACAATGGAACAGACTTTCTACACCAAATCTGGCAGAAGACGTTCCAGAGGAAACAGTTCAAGTTAATGATCGTCTCATCACCAACAGAAACAATAGAGCAGAGACAGAGAGGCAGGAGAGGCTTTCGTGTTGTGTGTCCAGAGTTCACCAGGTGCCCCCTCGAGACTGCTGTGATGAGGCAGCACACAGAGGACGCAGAGGGACACTTGTGTTCTGAGGGATGTTACTCTCTCAAACTGCCCTGACACTGATGACTACCTGTTCAGCTGCTGAAACTTGTGTTTGAGCTTTCTAGTACTGTTGTATTTTACTGCTCAGTGTAACCACACTGGGGGCAAATAAAGTGATAGTGATTGAGAGCAAAAAAGGGACGATCTAGAAGAGGACAGGCACCTCTGGCAACAACACCCATACCAACCATACTATTATGAACTCCTGGGGTCACATTTTGCCTGCAGACAGGTGTAGTCCCACAGAATGGCCTTGAGAACTTTAAAATGGAGATCTAGAACCTAAAAAACAAACAGGGATCACTTCAAGTGCTAACACCTCTCCAGACATGTTTCTGATGAGAGAACGATGTTCTGACATGGGAAGAAGCTCCAAAAATAGATTTTGCTAATACCCTCTTTTATAAATATAGCACTCCTTTAAACAGTCTCTCTGCCCATCTATTGATGTTTGAGCAGTGATTCACTGGTCACCTTTATTACTGGATGAACACTTTGAAACACATTAAATTAATTTGATTTACATTTTAATCTTAGTCTTAATTTCAGAATTAAAACAACTTTAAAGCTCATTATAATTGTGTCGATCTTCTGAGTGCTGCTCTTGTAAATGAGAGCTTTGGTCGAGCTCAGTGTCATTCGACCTCTAATACCAAATGCTACACGGTAAAGCTCAGAGCTCACAGTTAATATCAATGGCTTACTCCTCCCCAGTGGATAATAACCTACACATATTGATTCAGCTACAGCTTTTATGACTACAGCTCCATCACTTTACATTGGAAACATATGGGAAAATTGACGAGAGTTGGCATGTTCATTTTGCATTATAAACCAAACAGCAAAGACTGTGCTGTTATATATAATATGCCCTTAGCAGATATGTAAATGTATTGCTCTGATACAAACTCGCTAACCCTGTACATTATACAAACATAATGTGAAAAGCAAAGGGACAGAAATGCACCCTTGTGGTACCCAATGCTTACAAAAAGTTTATCACACATTCAAGCATCGATTTGCGGTCTACACGTCAACCCATTTAAACTCCATTATTCAAATTTAGCATGTTTCCTGCATCTGGGAGAGTTGCAGATCGAAGGCTGCTGACCATAGCTTGTTGTATTGTGCAAATGAAAGCATAAATTTCTCTTTCCTTCAGCAATCAGCCAAAGTGTGCTCTGTTCAAGGCCTGGGTGATGTAGACTGAAATGGTCTCTGGTACACAACAGGACACTGATCATGGTATTTTAATGTGATGTGTTTTGTTCAAAGGACACTGGAAATTAATTCATTCATGAATTATATGTATTAGTATGATTTAAAATTCCATAACCATTACCTATGTCCCCAGGTACACGGTAAACATGTTCAAATCAAATATTGCGTAAAGGTAACAGCTGAAATGCTGATTTAGACTTACAAAAACAGTGGACAAGATGGCCAACTTGTTTCTCAAAACAATTATCAATTCAAAACACAGAATGAGCCTCACATCTCCCCCCAGCACCTGCACCAGTTTTGGACGTTCTGAGCTTCACATGAGGCCTGAACATAATCTGAGAATCAGACACACTTGGATGTGTCTCTATCTGCAGGTTCAAGCTCTGGCAATACAAATTCAGTTTGGATTGTAGGACATTTTGAAAACTGTAAGAGCACAAGCTACATACAGTTTGTTTAAAGGTGCACAGTGTGACTTCTCCGCTGAAGGGTCCTGCTTGTCTCCATGGAGATATGCCTAGAATGTTTCACAGTATGGCCATAAACATCTCCATGGAGACTGTTTAAGTTTGTGGAGAGAAGACCCCACTCACAGTAAGAATTCATGTTTAATATCTTTTTGAGCAATAAATAACCTGCAGTTGAATAAATGCAAGAATGATTAGGTTAATACTATGGACAATTTAAACCAAAGCATTAACATCCCCATGGAGACAAACAGGTTGTGTACCATCTCCAGAAAACTTACAAGGTGCACCTTTAATGGCCCATTCAGACCACAGCGTCAAGGCATCCAGTTTAAGTGCAAAGTCTATGTGGACATGTGTCTAGGGCATCCTGCATTTTTGCGGTGTGTTTTCTGGTGTCAGGGCGGCATGAATCTGGCGTCGGAGTGGCGCTTCTTGAGCGTCCAGGTCGTCAGCGTCACAAGTTGAAAAAGTTGAACTTTTGGCATTGGAATCACCGTATCAACCAATCAGGGATGCTAACACACATAAGACCAGAGAAGTTGGAGAGATGGTGCAGAGAGGATGCAGAGAAGGTACAGAGAAGGTGCAGAGAAGGCGCAGAGGAGGTGCAGAGAGGATGCAGAGAACGTGCAGAGAAGGTGCAGTGAAGGTGCAGAGAGGATGCAGATGAGGTGCAGAGAAGGTGCAGAGAGGATGCAGAGAACGTGCAGAGAAGGTACAGAGAAGGTGCAGAGAGGATGCAGAGAAGGTGCAGAGAAGGTGCAGAGAGGATGCAGAGAAGGTGCAGAGAGGATGCAGAGAAGGTGCAGAGAGAATGCAGAGAAGATGCAGAGAATGTGCAGAGAAGGCGTTTAAAAGTAGCAGCACACTCTGTGGTATTGGCTCCGTGCTCTGTGGGCATGAGGCAGGTGAAAGTCACATTCGTCATACATGCAAACATCCATTCTTCTCCAAAAGCCTTCATGAGGAGCTCTTTGTTGTGAGGTTATTAGCTGTAACAGGACACAAAGATGCTGCTGTGGGAGATGGTTTTGCTGAGACTGAGTAGAACTAAACCAGATTAAAAGAGGTCAAAACCAGGACTGTACCATGGCCAAAACACATAAAAAAAAACAAGTTATCTTTGCTTTAGATTTGGCATACATTAGTCTTATACAGGGAGTCTCTAAAAATTAGACATTATTTCGCAGGGCAATAATTTTGGCAGTTCTTGCTGAAATAAACTCAAATTTTCTTAGAATATATAAAAACAGATCAAGATATGATATTTAATGTTTTATTTTTGTTCTGTTTTTAGAACACTGTGGTGTCACCTGCCGAGGGACTACAGATAGAAATGAGCATTTTTCCTATAATCTGGCATATTTACACTGCAACGTTGTAGATGTTCATTAATATGCAGTGTTCCTGTTAAATAATTTTTTTTTAAAAATCTGCTCGTACACAGTCACCCAAGACTGTGCTGCATTCAGTGCAACATTTGGAAAAACAAAAAGACTTAACTCAACTTTGAACTTTATACCAAATGATCTGGTAGACCAACATCAACAGAAGAAAAAAAAACATTAAATATAAAGTCTTGATCTGCTTCTGTACATTCTCTTCAATTACCACACAAAATGGATTTTTGTGAGCTTTAAGTCATGTTAGAACATTGTTACCACTGAAACACACCTGGAGTTGTGTTTTGTTTCATTCACACATCCTAAAGTAATCCTTTATTATGTCTGTCTACATCTCCAAAGCTTACAATGCTCTGTTCCACCTTGTGATGTCATGCAATTGTAGGTTTGAGGTTAACAGCTTCTTTAGTTCAGTAGAGACTGGCAGTTCCTGGGCTGAGATCATCCAACTGATTCTACTGAAGACGTATGGAGTTTAAAAACACAGTGAAGCAATTCCTGTATTACCAAATGACATCACAAGGTGGAACAGGCTGTTTTCCATTTGAGGAAGAATTCATCCTAAATCTGCAGGTTAAAAATGTGTGAATGAAACAAAACACAACTCCAAGTTAGGGTTAGAGGTAAGAATGTTCAATGTTCTCAGTGTTTTTTTGTTTTTGTTTTTTTTAAGGAAGCAACAGTATAATATGGATCAGAAAATGGTGGAATATGGGCCCTTTTAAACATCACTGGCCTATTGTTCTGCACCCGAGCAAATCTGCACAAAGCAAATACATGTGAATACCAACAGGAAGCCCAAGTCTGATAGATGGTAGATGCTGCTAATGGGATTCAGAGCGGAACATGGTGTGGTCATCTGTCTTGGTTTAGCTTTACTCGTGCTGTAATTCATAATTCATACCACTACTAGATTATGTATATTGATCACAGTGTCGTTCTTTTAGTTTGAATTACCTGTAAGACTGGATTCTGTACATTTAAAGGTCCTATATTAGGCAGAATTGACTCTTGTGAGCTCAAAATACAGCTCATTTTACCTTTAGTTCAGGAGAGATTGGACATTCCAGAGCTGTAATTCTCCGAATGATTCTACTGAAGGTGTGTGGAGTTCAAAAACACAATGGAGCACAGTGTCTTCTCTGTTCTTCTACACTTAGGTGTTTGTGCACCACAGAGACACTTTGTCAAAACCAAAATAAGACAAAACAATATTCAAATGTATTATTTCTATTTACAAAAAGTGAGGTAAATAGTTAGAAATAGTAAATAGTGGAAGGCTTAGTTCAGTACTTATACATTAATGCAAAACTGGATGGATCCGTCTGGAGGAGCTGGAGGAAGTGGCTGGGGAGCAGGAAGCTTGGGAGCCCCTGCTTAGACTGCTGCCCCCACGACCCGGTCCCGGATAAGCGGAAGAAGATGGATGGATGGATGGAAATAAATCTTGTGACATTGCAGAAGTTTATCGAAACAATGCCTCAGTGAATGCATTCATTTTTCACAGCGATCTTCAACTGATGATGGTTGAGTCTGAGCCTTCTCCAGCACATCCCAGAGATTCTCAGTGGGCTTAATGTCTGGACTCTGTGGTGGCCGATCCATGTATGAAAATTATGCTCCCTGAACCACTCGGTCACAATTTGAGCCTGGTGAATTCTGACATTGTCACCTTAGAATATGCCCGTGTCATCAAGGAAGAACCTGGACCTGACCAACTGCAGCAACCTCAGACCTTTTTGCTTAGTTAAATCCAGGTGTTTTTTTGTTTGTTTTTGTTTTTTGTTTTGGCTGGGCAGTGTACTTGTTGACAGCTCTCGTAGACGTCACAATGACAGCAAAAAATATTCAGCAATTTTTGACTCATTTGACATGTTCCTGAAAGTCTTAAAAAAATATGCTAGGAGGCTATAAATATGAAATATATGCACTCCTGAATCTGAAAAAGATGACCCTAGAGAAGTAGAGCCCTCTGTTGCCTGGTTAAACAGAATGTACAGAGTGTATTTTTAAGGACAGATAGTCCCTGTGCTTTAAAAGAACAATGAGGCCAGCCCCAGTGGCTCTCCACACTCCACACTCTACACCAGGGGTGCCCACACTTTTTCAGCATGCGAGCTACTTATAAAAATGACCAAGTCAAAATGATCTACCTACTACAAAAATGCAAATAATATCTTTATTTATAAATATATTGAAAATCAGTCAATGTGGAATAGTACTTGGACTTAATGATCTTCATGTGGGAAAAGGCTGACTCAAATAAATACGTTTTTATAGATTTATCTACATTTTATCTGATAAATGTTAATTTAAGCTTAAAATAAGACAAACTGTACTGAACACTCTCTGCCCCTATTTGGACCCTCAGCCACAGTTTGACAACCCTTCTTTAAGAGAACTTCCACTGGCACTTTACAGAAAACTGTGAAGTGTGTAGGATTTTTAAACCTGGAGTTACATTATCTTACTGGTTTTGCAGTGATATTGAGCAGCCCCTGCACATTGACCAAATGCACATGTACAGATGCATTTGTGGCATTTCGTCAAACTCCACCCGTCACGGTAGGTTTGCTTTGTGCTGTAGGCCTGCTCTGTGCCAACACAGTAACATACATTTTGATTAGTTTTTGCGTCGCGTTTCGTCGCCCTTCGAATCAGCGCGCATTGAGGAGGGAGCCTGTGTGCGCTCTACTTGGGGAGGAGCGAGAGCGCGAAAAGGCGAGGCAGATGGACAGGTAGGATGTTTTAAGAAGTTTAACCTGCTCTGTGATGCGCACTGTTACGCGAGGCCACACATGTTGTGGACATGCTGCGCACGCTGGCAGTCCGTGTGGTGACGCGCCGCGCAGTGTCCGTGGGGTCCGGACGAGCGCACAGGCTGCAGAGAGACGGCCCGCGCTCCCGCACACCGGTACGAGTTTATTGTAATGATCGTGCATCATTCGACGAGTGTCATATCTCGAGTCCGAGACAAGACCGAGTCCAAACGCCTTCAAGACCGAGTCCAAACGCGGTCCAAGACCTTAAAGAAACGGTCTCGAGTACTACATTACGATCTACCTTGGCGATCTACCGACACTACCTTGGCGATCGACTGGTCGATCGCGATCGACGTATTGGGCACCCCTGCTCTACACTGTACCAGCATCAGAAGAGCACTGTTCCAGCAGGAGTCCATTAGCATTTGAAGGGTTCCTTCACATGTCCCCTGGACCTGACTGCTATTTAGCACTAATGCTGCTTTTGAATGATGTCTACGTGCATATGCATATTATATCACTGTCTGAGTGTGTCTGAACAGTCAAAGCGACTGCATGAGCAAAACAGACCTTCTGTCTGTTACATTTACATGTTTCACACACACTGTAAAAATGACAACTTGAATTTGTTCAGTTTACTAGGAGTTTTGCATCCACAAACAATAAAATTACCAATTGCATCTTACACTGTCTCAAGTGAGTCATTTCAACTCACTTTTGGAAGTTTCTGATAAAAAGTTGACCTTAATTAAGATTTTGAGTTGGCATAATATACAAATCACAGTAGACGCTTATTTAGGACCAGGTTAACTAATCTGCTCATGCTCACTTGAAATCTCGTAGCAATCTGCTGATTTTCTCTGATTTTGCAGTGAACGAGAGTTTTATTTTGACTTGCACAAAAGTCTGTGATGTTTGTTCAGAAACATGGTGATGTTCAGAAGAGAAATTTAACAGTACAGTTTTGTACCGTACAGTTATTTTAAAGGCTGTTAGTTTTTGCTACTGTTGAAAAAAAGGTACAAATTTGCTTTGTCAGCTATGTATTAATACTCAGTGAAAATTTAAAAAAGTTGAAAATTAGTTGAATTTATAGACATGTTAAGGTGTTTGCCCATATTTCAGATGGATGATGCTGAAGTATATTTTTATATGCTTTTATACATTTGTTAATTGTATGAAAGACTTTTTTTCCTTTGGGCTTTAAATTACTTATGCTGGCAAACATTTTGGTGTTCAGTTCAAAAGCTGGCGGCACGGTGGCTGAGTGGCAACACTCAGGCCTCACAGCAAGAAGGTTGCGGGGTCGATCCCCGGGTCACCCGGGCCTTTCTGTGTGGAGTTTGCATGTTCGTCCCCGTGTCTGGATGGGTTTCCTCCGGGTACTCCGGTTTCCCCCATCAACCTAAAACATGCCCGCACCCCTATGAACTAACATCAAGGACCATGTTGTTCACCCTCCTGTGGGCTCACCACCTGCAGAGGGGTTCATAGGGGGGGTCAGGTGCTATGAGGATTGGGCAGCAAGCTGCCCCCTCGACCCAGCCGGATTAAGCGGGAGAAGATGGATGGATGGATGGAGTTCAAAAGCTGTACCAATGTAGTTGAAAGTAAAAAAATAAAAAATTAATATTTATTGTGGGTGTAGTAATTTCAACTCAATATAGTAAGTTTTCACAGGGGATAATTTGAACTACAAATAAGTTGATAAAATAGAAACAAACTTAAAATGCTTAGCTGGCATAACTTCAAAAGCTTAGTTGACCCAACTTAATAATAGCAGTACTTCAAAACTTAAAAGTTTAAGTTGATACGTACAACTTAAAAACTCTGTGCAGTAAGTTGCCTTGAAAATTTGAGTTGAACTAACTTTTTCTTTTTTACAGTGCATATTTGAAGCCCCTAAGTTCACTTTTGTTGTGTGCCGCACTCCCGTAAGGTGCAGTAGTGTTTACCATCATCGTAAGTGAAACATATGACTCTATGTTGATGTATGTTCAGGAGTCGGAAGTTGTGGCTGACGGCTGTTAAAAAATAATTCAAGTATCTCAAGAGTTGTATACATGGTTTTCAGAATGATTAAAATATTGAACGTTGTCATAGCGATGAATAATAACAATTCTTTTGAATGCCGTCCTGAAAAGGTTGCCCATAACAGCAAGCTACACTCATGAATAGAGACAGGAGACTTCGGATGTCTCACATAGGAAACATATTGTGGTATTGCTCATTCGTCTCTGACCTTTTCTTCCACTGTAGGGAGTATTATAACCTTGAGATTTTTTTGCTATCTGTAAAAAATATGTGCAGTCATCTGTAGAGGGCCTTGGATGTTTGTCTGGCCTTGTCACACTTTGCCTTTATCATTTCCTGAGTCTGATGTAATAAGCAAAATAAATAAGCATGTAATAAGCTATCAACATGGCTGTTCTCAATACATTTACATTTTCTCTGACCACTTCGCTAAGGCTGGGTTATAGTCCAGTGTTAAATCTAGGCAGATGTGCTCCTTGACATACCTGACCTTTAAGGCCAATCAGAAAGCACCTGACAGCCAATCAGAAAGAACCTGACAGCCAATCAGAAAGCTCTGTAATGCACCTGACAGCCAATCACAGAGCTGCAGTGTTGACTGTGTGCAGGTCCTGCACATGCACCAGCTAAAACGTTACTGTGCATTGAATTTCCACCGAATGCCAGAGCTGTGATTGGTCGAACAACAAGGACTATACGGAAAATGTATTAAAATCAGCTTGGAACAGCTGATTTTAAGATGGAACATCTGCATATCAGCCTAAGGTGAATGTTCAGGTCTGTGTCAGGACTGATGCTATAAAGCAGCCTTTAGAAGTTATGGTTCCAAAAGACACAGCTACAATGAAAGCAAAAAATATTCAAGAAAATAATACAAAATTATGAGACCAAAACTGTGAACTGAACCTATTTATTTATGATAAATGATGTCAAAGACTTATCTTATCTTGTGGATGAAGTCTCATATTGTATCATGTGGGAATTCCCACCAGGCCTAAAGGCCAGAACCCCACAGACTGATTAAAAGCTTGTGGGACATGAGACACAGTTTGATGTTTGTGCAGCTGTTCCTCACAAACAGGCACACAATGAACATTAGCATGTCTCATCACACATTCATGGTTGTTAAGGAGCCTCCTATTAATACCCATGAACCAGTCCTCCGTCATCTAGATGCTCACTGGTGCATGCTGGGATTGAGTGACATCATTGGCCGGATCGTTCTGTTTTTTCCTTACACAACCAATAATCCCTGCAGGAAATCGAATGCATACAGTGCGTCAGCATTTGTCAAACAGAACTTAGTGGTGTCAGCTCCACTTTAGCTTCACTCGTGCTGAAATGAATCACATGAATCTGAGGCTAAGGAAGTTCTCGAAAAATTAATTCTACATAATCACACCTCTTTAATGGTGCACTATGTAATGTTTCTGGTCTGCACCTGTTTGTCTCTTTGCCTGGAATGTTCCACAATGTGACATTAAACATGAAACAAAAAAGCTCTAAACATGTGTATTTACACAGAGCTGACATGTTCCTAAAATAGAGTTAATGCCATACTGTAGAACAAAATGATAAAGAAAAAAAAAACAATAATATATCTATGGAAGCAAGCATGGTGTATGCACACATAAAATATAAAAAGTACACATAGTATTAGTGGTAGCTGGTCCCTCCCTCCCTCCAGGAGGAGCTGGAGGAAGTGGCTGGGGAGATGGAAGCTTGGGAGTCCCTGCTTAGACTGCTGACCCCGCGACATGGCCCTGGATAAGCGGAAGAAGATGGATGGATGTAAAACGACAACTAGCATGCTACAGCACACTTTCTGATTAACAGAAAATAAAAAGTTTTAGATAGTACACAGCTGATTACCTCAAGAGCTGCATACACAAGATATCTGCACTGGGGTAAGACAAATTCAATGAAAAAAAAATGGGTACAGACTTTAACACAGCATTTAAAAGTCAATAATCTAAAAACACATTGGAGTGAGGGAGATAATTTCATTCACTTTGCCAAGAAAGAAATTGGGTTTGCTTTGTATGAGGGATTCTGTCTCCTGCAGTGCCAGACACTCACTTTTTCTACACAAAGAACTTGGCCTCACACGCAGGCTTATTCAGGTGAGATACTGCTTAACTTTCTCATCCATTATTGAGCTGAATGTCGAGGGAAGTATGTCAGATTCTTGGCTCTGACTTTTTTTAATATCTCTGTCAAACAGTCAAGTAAATCACTTAAAGGTGCACTGTATAACATTTGCACCTACTTGTTTCTATGGATACATCATTGCTCTGCCTGGAATGCTCCACAGTATGACATTAAACAGCTCTACTTTACATTTATTCAATCACAGGTGGCCATACCGGCTTGTCAAAGCCTGATCCCATCAGATCTCAGAAGGTCTGGTTAGTCCTTGGATGGGAGACCAATGGGAATTCCAGGTGCCACAGGGGGGCGCCAGTCACAAAAAAAACTGTTGTTGTTGTGTCCTTAGGCAAGGCACTTCACCCAAATTTCCTAGTATGAAGGTGGTGGTCGGAGGAGCCGATGGTGCAGATTGGAGCCTCTCTTCTGTCAGTCTGCCCCAGTAGCCTCAGTAGTTTACACCACTGAGTGTGGAGTGAATAAAGAATGAACTGTAAAGTGCTTTGGGTGTCATGAAAGGCGCTATATAAATGCAAAGCAATAAATGCATTCTGACTGAGCAGGATTGCCTCTCCATAGATCTGACCTATAGCTTGGTCTGGTTTGATCTGTTTGCACTCACTACAGATCCTGCCTTCTTCTCCAGCTCATCCACCTGCACCACATCCTTCATGAGGCTTCCTCCCTAGAAAACCACAGAGTTAAGGAGACACTGTCCTGAACAGGTCTGTATTCTCACTCCAGTCCAGTCTGTGGTCAAGATGAAAGACCACATACTTAGAACTCTCTACAACCTCCTGTGTCCCCGCAGTGGTTACAGTTTGCAGCTGTGGTCTGCTCCTCCTGAAGTACACCACCATCTCTTTGGTCTTTGCAGCTTCAGCTGAAGGTGGTTCGCCCTGCACCACTCGACTAAGTCCTTTATGAGCTGCTTGTACTTCCCTTCCACACTGGCTGTGTCATCAGAGAACTTCTGCAGGTGACACAGCTCTGAGTTGTACCTGAAGTCTGATGTGTGGAGCTCCAGTGCTGCAGACAACAGTATCAGAGATGCTGTCCCCCAGTCAGACACACTAAGATCTCCCAGTGAGGTAGTGTAATCCAGTTAACCAGAGGAATCCATCTCCTTGAGTTTGTTTTTGTACAGCAGAGGCTGGATGGGGCTAAATGTGCTGGAGAAGTCAAAAAAGGTCTTCCTCACAGCGCAACTGCCTTTGTCAAACGAGAGGGGGACCCACAGAGCAGGTAGAGCAGGGCGGACTATTATTACAGGACGGCAATGACTGGCCCATTACCTTCATCCAAAATATCTAGAAATTCATATGAATATAAGACACACTGTAAAAATGACAACTTGAATTTGTTCAGTTTACTAGGAGTTTTGCATCCACAAACAATAAAATTACCAATTGCATCTTACACTGTCTCAAGTGAGTCATTTCAACTCACTTTTGGAAGTTTCTGATAAAAAGTTGACCTTAATTAAGATTTTGAGTTGGCATAATATACAAATCACTGTAGACGCTTATTTAGGACCAGGTTAACTAATCTGCGCATGCTCACTTGAAATCTCGTAGCAATCTGCTACAACGGGGTCGCATGAGGAGTTTCTCAGGGGTTTTCCTTCGTTTGGAAAAGAAGCGCCCGTCATTTTTTTCCTCACAATCGGCAGACTACAACGGCTGTCTACATAAAACTTTGTCATAAACAGGTAATGTGAGCAATTTGAATATGTAAATTGTATTTGTATTTGCTTTTAACAAGCGGTAGAATTTGTATTAGGCATAAGCAGGCATTTCTGTTCATACAAATGTATCGCTAGCTAACTGGCCATTTAAGCCATTATGCTATGCACTTGTGGTGTATCGACAATGATGCGTTGCTAATAACCACGTTAGCATCCATAGAACCAGTCAGCTAGGTAGGCAGGTGCCTAACAAAGTTATTAGCAAAAATCGTAGTAAATTGTAATCGTTTTTATCACGCGGAGCTAAAATACAACTGTGTTAATGTTTCGATCATTAGGCTTTGGTCTAGCATTCAACTCGAGTGTTTAGGTGAATTCACATAAACAACTGCAAATCATATCCCTGTGTTCATTCGCTCTTCACATTGTCTTTGCAGGATTTCTATGAAGTGCTGCTTTTGCAGCTTTGCCAGTGCCAGTGTGCAACATTTGCTGCGGCACCACCGCGCAAGACACGGTAGAGGAGCGTACTTGCCGTGTGTCTACAGTGATTGTGTATGTACTTTCAAAACACCTGGCGCCTTAAAGTCACACGTAACCAGATCACATTGCAAGACAGCTAAAACCCAGGAGAAGTGGACGTTTTTTTGTGATTTATGTGAATTCTCCGAACTCTGCACCCAGCATTGTTTTTTCACCCATATTAGACACCACTTAAAAAAACAAGAGACTGTTTGTTGCCCTTTGGTGAGATGTAGTTTTAAAACCAACAATCTTAAGACTTTTAGTTCACACAAAAGTAGGAAACACAAGCATGGAAGTGCTATCAGATGCTGTGTAAGAGCACACAGTGAAAATGACCCTGTAGTAAGTCAGGTAATTGCCTTAGATCAACCATCAGGTATCTGTTGTGAGGAAGAGACTGTACAATGTGGTTCTAGTCACAATTCAGATGCCATTGAACAGGAGGAGTATATAGAGGTCAAGACTCTTGAACACAGGGCTGCATCTTTATTTCTGTGTATGCAAACTGAATTGCATGTCAGTAGACGGGCTGTGCAGAAAATAAGTGAAGAATTTAATGATCTTTTACATTTTTCCAGACCTCACTGTCTTCAAAGAATCAAAGAAGTACTTGCAGAACATGACATTGAAATTGATGATAGCGTTGCTCAGAAGATCAATGATGAATTGAATTTCAAGTCATGATCTCAGTTGGAGGGCGGTGCCTATGTAACATATATAATACAACTTTATGTGAACTTCACTGTTTTTGAAAGAAATCTCCAAAACTCTGATCCACAAATGTTGAACCTTCTCATTAGTTGTGTGGCAATGGTTCCATAAATTTGTCATATTATTCTTATGGCCCAAAGTCTTTTAGCTGACAACATCCACTAACAAAACACTTTTGTTTATTTATACTGACAAACAAGACATTGAACTTTGCATCCATCACTGCTTCATGCACATTAGTAATTTCATAAAATAAAAATAATTTTAAAAAGATTTTGAAATGTCCGTGTGCCAGCCAGTCAGGCACAAGAGCAGCCAACCACAGCCAGGTGCCAAGTGCACTGGGCGGCATTCAGCCATCAACTGGAAAAGTATTTCCATGAACTCGCTGCACAAATCTCTGTGAGAGACTGTTACATTGAACATTGTACTTAAAGAGGGGTCTTACACTAAACAATGCATTAACATCAATGGAAAATTGCTGTCCAAGAGCTTAACCAAATTTTAAGATAGTAAGTCGATAATAAATATGAGAACAAGATGAAGAACCTGATAGAAGTTTGAAAATCTTTGCCAGATCAGAGACATTTGCAGAGCATCAGAATAAATAGGAATAGGACCTGGGAGAGATTTCCTTAAAAATGCATCTAAAACCTGTTCAGGTATGTTTTTAATGAAGGAACAACATTATAACATGGTAGAAAGCTCAAAAAAGTAAATCAAGTACTCTTGTGGAATGTGTTCCATGAACACATCATTTAGCTTTAAAACCAGATTAAATCCTGTATATAAATGGACTCTAATCTCTAACAAGTGAAATAAATGATGCCTGACATTTTTGCGCCCGTCTGTGACTGCACTCGTATAATTAGCCTGTGGGTTTGATTAGCCCGTAGCTTGGCCCCGCAAGCTGATTGGGTCATTGTGCACTTTACTTCAGTACGAGGCGCTCATACACTCACCTGCCATTATCTGTCAACGCTCAGACTTTATTTACAATAGCCATCACCTTTAGCTGAAAGGACCACACAATACATAATCAACATGTATGCATCTTCATCCAAACACAAATAACACTGGGGAACAATTTGAAAAAAAGAAAAAAAAAATCTGTTGAGTTAGATTTTTATGCTGATTAAAACTAAAATTGAAACATTCTAGCACATCAAGTATTTTCTCCACATCTTTACCCTCCCGATAAGCAAAATTCCACTGATTCGATGTAGTGAGACTTGCCTCGATTACGACTGGACTCATCCACATCCATATCCTTTGTAAAAACAGAATAGTGCTAAATAAACATTGCAGTCAGGCCTGTTTCTTTCATATTTCATTGTATGTCAAACAAGCACATATCTGTTAAGTTCAGTATTTTTCGTAGTTTTAAGAAAATGGGATTCCTATAGTTCAAAAACTTGACATGATAGAGAAAGCTCAGATCAGTTTTGGATTCCGCAACTAAACATGAGGTAAAAAGACTGTCAGGCCGAACTCAACAAAAATGCTGTTCCCCAGTGCTATTGATACTTTACTCAGCTGATATCAACATTGCCTGAGGGTGTGATGCTAACTAGAGGCTCTGCTCTGTCTGAGGCTTTGTTTAACTTAAATCTGAGCCTTATTTGAACACAGTCTGACCATAAAGAATTGACTTAACCTGAACTACAACAGGTGAGATGATTTGTGCTGTTAAACAAGTCTCTCTCTTCTTCAGTTAGTCACTCTCACCTTTTTGTTGAAGATCAAACTCCACAGGAAAATAAGTTGTTTAAATCCATTTTGTACTTTTCCTCTGTTTTCTCAGCGGTGTTTGCTAATGCATACATTGTGTCACCCTACTTGGCAGGTGCTGAACATTCTACTATAGAGATACATGTAGAACACCCCTAATGTCACTGCAAAGTATCAACGAGTTCTAGAATATGAAGTCATAATTTGAGATGGAGAGCAGAGGCTTATCTAACTGTATGTGAGCGTCACTGTTTTTGAAAGAATTCTCCAAACTTCTGATCCACAAAGTTGAACCTTCTCATTATTTGTTTGGGACTGGTGCCACAAATGTGTTGTATTCATTTCACGGTTCAAAGTCTTTTTAGCTAAAAACATCCACTAAGAAAACAATTTTGTTTATTTACACCAGCAGAGAAGATGTTGAACTTTTTAGCAGTTATTGTTTCATTGTTTCATGTGGATAGGCCAGTAAATGCATTAAAAAAGGCCAATGTGCCAGATAGACGAGAGCAGCCAACCACAGCCATGGCAACAAGTGAAGTGCTGGGACAGACAGTGGGTGGCATTCACGGGGGTTATTAGAGCTCTCTAAGTGGACACAGTTACAGTATGTTGTAGCCGTTGGGCATTCTGGTGACACAGTGAGGGGTAAAGTCACATGTGCCCTGAAAGCAGAGGAGAGGCTCTGTGCACATGGCTGCACCAAACACCTCATGCATCCAGTCAGACTGAGTCCATGAGATTGATCTGAGGGAAATGTGGGTAGGGTTGGGCAGTATCCAGTATCCAAATTTTAATACAGTGAAACCGTCTCAGCATTTTCCCGGAGTATACGGTATTACTGTGACTAATTAAGAATTATTTTGTATTTTGTGACCTCAGGAGACATGCTTTATGCCGTACTACAATAAAGTGTAATTGCACATTCACTACAGCAGTTGGCAGTGACGCTCTCATTGTCACAGTGTGTCTAGGGAGTATTAGCACTGTAGTGTCAGGTTTCTTTGCACCAGGACACAGAGCAGGAGATCTGAAGTGCTGAGAACAAACTGTATGTAAAGTGTCTGTAGTCACTCGACTTCACTGTGACTATGATGGGAAACGAGGAAAGACCACTGTGTTTACTGTGGCTAAAATGTTGGCAGTGAGAGCATGAAGTCAAAGAAATGACGACGTCGCTTAAAGACATTACACCCCTATCACGCTGATAAGCCGCTTGAGTTTTTTCTGTGAAAACGTGCAGAATATCTCCAAAAATCCTCCCGCTTTGTTAATGCTCCTTTAGTAAACCAGTGAGCAAAGGAGGAGCAAACAGCAGAGGAGCTGATACTGTCATACTGTTTGAAACATATGCGTTTGCTCTCGTATGTCGGCTACTAAAGGCGAGGGTGCAATTTGTTGACTTCGGTCGTGGTTCTGTGGTTCTTCAGAGCATCCCTGGTTAGTCCCTGGTTTAGGGATCTGCGCGGGACAGAATTTTCAGTCCCGCTCCTGCCTGCACCTGGAATGAGCTTTCAAAATGTGTTCCGTGCTTTTCTGGACTGAGATGTCCGTTGTCCTTCCTGGGACCTGCTGCAACCACTCATCCAGTTTGGGGGTCACAGCCCTGAGTGCTCTGATCACCACAGGCACCACCGATGCCTTCACCTTCCAAGCTCTCTCCAGCTCTTCCTTGAGCCCCGGGTATTTCTCTAATTTCTTGTGTTCCTTTTTCCTGACATTGCCATCGCTCGGTATTGCAATGTCCACCACCACGGCTTTGTTCTCTCACTTATTCAGAACCACTATGTCTGGTTGATTCGCTATCGCCATTCTGTCAGTCTGTACATGG
The DNA here is from genome assembly GCA_030686955.1 of Odontamblyopus rebecca. NCBI lineage: Eukaryota > Metazoa > Chordata > Actinopteri > Gobiiformes > Gobiidae > Odontamblyopus > Odontamblyopus rebecca. The sequence goes on from CM060658.1 coordinate 29,530,324, forward strand.
AAGTCCCACAGGACCTTGGGCCGCTCATTCTCCACAACCTTTGGAGGCGTTTCCCACCTTGATCCTGGGGTTTCCAGCCCGTATTCTGCACAGATGTTTGTGTACACTATGCCCGCTACTTGGTTATGTCGCTCCATGTACGCTTTCCCTGCAGCATCTTACACCCTGCAGTTATGCAGTTATGTGCTGGACTGTCTCAGGCACTTCTTTGCACAGCCTACACCTTGGACCTTGGGTCTTGTCTGGTACATATATATATATATATATATATATATATATATATATATATATATATATATATATATATATATATATATATATATATATATATATATATATATATATATGTCTGCACAGGAGCAGGCCTTGAGCACCCGAGCAATAGAGGCCCAGATCTACCACACCAGACAAGACCCAAGGTGTAGGCTGTGCAAAGAAGTGCCTGAGACAGTCCAGCACATAACTGCAGGGTGTAAGATGCTGGCAGGGAAAGCGTACATGGAGCGACATAACCAAGTAGCGGGCATAGTGTACAGAAACATCTGTGCAGAGTACGGGCTGGAAACCCCAGGATCAAGGTGGGAAACGCCTCCAAAGGTTGTGGAGAATGAGCGGGCCAAGATCCTGTGGGACTTCCAAATACAGACTGACAGAATGGTGATCGCGAACCAACCAGACATCGTGGTTCTGGATAAGCGGGAGAACCAAGCCGTGGTGGTGGACATTTCAATTCCGCGCGATGGCAATGTCATGAAAATGGAACAAGAGAAACTAGATATATACCAGTGGCTCAAAGAAGAGCTGGAGAGAGCCTGGAAGGTGAATGCATCGGTGGTGCCTGTTGTGATCGGAGCACTCGGGGCCGTGACCCCAAACTAGAGGAGTGGTTGCAGCAGATCCCAGGAAGGACAACAGACATCTCAGTCCAGAAAAGTGCAGTACTGGGAACAGCAAAGATACTGCGCAGAACTCTCAAGCTCCCAGGCCTCTGGTAGAGGACCCGAGCTGATGAGGGTGAGAGAGACCAACCACCGTGGAAGGTGAGAAATGCGTTTTTTTTTTTTTTATATATATATAGTATTTATTGTTATTTGATTGTTACGTAATCCAGCTAATGTTATGATGTGATTTAATGATGTTTTAATGGACTCCGGGAACAAAAGCTACAACTTTGTGGAAGCTCCAACTAAATAAAAACATTTAAATTAAAGACACGTACAAAGACAGTCAAAGTAAACTCACCTCACTGATCACAGCCGCGGTCCGGCAGCTTTTCTTGGACCAGATGTCCTGTACTGTCCAGAGCCTTTACTGTGCTCTGTCTCGGCAGAAGGTCAGTTTTACATTTGAAACAGTCCTGCTAATGTATCTGAGCTGAAGATAAAGCAGAGTGAACATGGAGCATCACTGGTACAGGACGTCTACACATGATGGAACAGCCCCTGGAACGATAAGGACTATAAGAAGAAATGAAGAACCACCTCCAACCTCAGCGTGATCACACCTGCAGAACTATACCGGATACAAAATGAGCTGGAGACTCTTTGGAGCACTGCAGGTAATTGCACTTGTTTTATCTCAGGGCCATGTACTATTAGGAAGTCAACCATGGCAGGTGTAAAAGACTACAAATATCTGGAACAGAACATTCAAAAGCAATCAGAGGAGATAGTCTGGATCTATTCTCTAAAAGCTTCAAGTCTCCAGACCTCAATGAAGAGTTAAAGGTGAACTCTGGCATGTTTGAAGCTAAAGTCCATTACTAGAGGTGGAAGAAGCCAAAAAAATGGCACAGATCAGTGTTGCCTCGGCGGAGATCTCACTGTGGCAGTGACAACAAACTAGTGTAGTGATGGGGGCAAGTTCTTAACTTCCACATAAAACGCCAGTGCCAAAAAAACACATTCTAACCCATCTTACAACATAGCCATGAGTCTAACAACTGACTGCGGCAGCAGGTGGCTAGTACCCTCCAAATGCAACAAGTCAGGATCGACTACTGACTGTGAAGACGAAGAGAAACTGAAAGATGTTGAAAGAAAATGGTTCAGGAATGTATTTTTTAGCGTTTTTCAAAAAATATAATTCACTCGTAAATAAATGGGATTAGAAACAACATCGGCAATTGAGTCTTTTGGGCTTTGGCATGTGCAGTGCGAAATCAACAGAGGGAAGTGTAAGGCTGCTTATAAAGTTGTTTTCTAATGTTTCCAGACACTAATGAGTGAACCAGGCAGAGCGTTTTGTTTGTTAGACTCGTAGCTGTTGTAAGATGGGTTAAAGTGGTGTTAAGCTTCTTAAGTATGAAGCAAATTGACGTTTTACGTGGAAGTTAAGAACTTGCCCCCATCAGTACACTACTTTGTTGCCTTGACAGACTCACTGCTACACCGAGATCTCCACCGAGGCAACACTGATCTGTGCTGTTTTTTGGCTTCAGACAGTATCCCACCACCTCTAGCAATGGACTTTAGCTTCAAACATGCTGGAGTTCCCCTTTAAATTCCCCCCTCTCCCATTAAAACAACATTAAAACCATAATTGTAAATTAGTGCCAATATTTAACATAGCATATCTTCATGAAGATTTGTCCTGTATGGATTTTTCTACTATGTATTTGTTGTTGTGAATTTACACCAATGTGAACAAGAATTATATATCGTTTAAATATCTTTAATCTGCTCAGCCTACATGTCCCAACACAGCCTACACCTGAGTGTAAATGTGCACTGAAACACTTTTCTCTTTTTGCCCTGATCAAGGCCTAAGAGCTATTGTTGTGATTTTAACTTTATATCCCATGTAGTAATAAAGGCATTTCATTATTTTGTACTTTGTGAGTGTCATTGTTTTTTCAACTTTGTTTTTGAGACACTGAAAAGCACCAAAAGTGCAATTTTGCTCTCTACACATCCAAGTAGCACTCCTGCCCCTTCAAGTTAGCACATATAGGTTTGTTGTGCATTTTATCATGTGATCTTGTATAGTAAATTTTGGAAACAACCATAAAGCATATGGCTCTTAAGTCATCTTCCTGATCAGGTTGATTATTTATTGCTGCAAAAGAAGGTAAATATATATAAAAATATATATAACAGCACCCAACTAAAAGTCATATACAGTTGTGCTCATAAGATTACATCCCCTGGCAGAATTTATGATTTCTTGGTCCAGAAGATGCACATGGGATGTACTTGGATATTCCAACATGATAATGATCCAAAACACAAAGTGAAGTGAACCTGTCATTAGCTCCAGCAGAATAAAGTGAAGATTCTGGAGTGGCCGTCTCTTCTGACCTCAGTATCACTGAGCTTCTGGGCAGATCTCAAGCTGCAGTTCATACAAGAGCCCAAGCATTTACAGGAACTGGAGCCTTTTGCCCAGAAGAATAGGGCAGGAATAAGGCAGCTTTACCATCAGAGAAAAGAACACATCCACAACTATCACAAAAGACTCCAAGCTGTCATTGGGTCATTTGTGTAGTTTCTGTTCTCATTATGATTTAAAAAGAGGAAACACAGTTGTTTGATAATAAATGGCTCCACCCAAGCACCAACCATGAATGAAAGAAAAGTTTTTGTGTTATCATTCATATTCTCTGAAAGATGGACAAGAAATCAATCAAATTCTGTCAGTGTATGTAAACTGTAGAGCACAACTGTAAATACATATCACACTACCTCCTTGTGTAGTTAATAAAGAGTTCTTTTTACTGATGGCTTGGTTGATCTTTATTGTGCCACAAACTTCACCAACGCTGAACTAACGAACTAAGATAATTAACATAAATGACAATTAAAACAGTATACTATAAACAATACAAAATAAACACATTAACAATCACAAAAAAACATACCTTGCTGTCTCACCCATATTTTGAAGGTAGAATGATCTTTTCAAAATGTTTAGGAACTTTTAACTTTAATTTACTTGGTTGCTGACACACATTTTTTTTTTTCCAACCAGGCGTGGGTCTCTAACAAGGGTCCAGTGGAACCAAACAAAACAACAAGAGTTCCTACCTGTTGACTACCAAAATAAAAGCATAACATTTTCTCTACATACATATTATTACGGCAGTGAAAGTATAAGTATAAATGAGTAGATATTATTAAAACACTCATTGCACCACTACAGAACAGAATCTTCGCCTACAACTCCATGGTAGGAAGTGAAAGGGAGATATTAGGCTGATAAAATGGGCAACAGGGCAGTTCAATTCTATTTTATTTCTATAGCCCAGAATCACAACAAGAGTTGCCCCAATGGGCTTCAGAGTGAATAAACATGGACACATAATCTGACATAGCAGTTATACTAAATGTTTAGGCTTAAGGATGTCCATCTTACATAGGCTCATTATATTTGGGAAAAAAAACTGCCAACCTATTGATCGATCTGCTTCATTTCAGCACCATGGACAGCAGCTTGAATATCCACAGGTGACTTGTCACAATAGTGATACTAAAAAGTGTCAGAAAGCCGGCATGTCTAAATAGAGACATGTCGTAATGAAGGGATGTTGGATTAGGCGACGGAATCCCCTTTGGAACCTCGTGCTGTACCCAGGCTCTTACTTTTGCTTATAGGCCTTTTAGAACTGGAGAAGTGTGGGTCTTGACCTTTAGACCAACATTGTGGCCACTCTTGTGCTGTATTGTTAACACTGCAGTTGATATTGTCATTGTCGTCAGCAGTGAGTTATGGAGAACGTTAGTGGGGGAGCATGGGTGACGTAGGCTTGTGGGCTGAGTATTGGACAGAATCTTACTGCTCAGAGCTAACTGTAAAGAGAGTTTGAATAAGGCTCATAAGAGTATGCTGAATTATTCAAAGATGCATGAATGACATCTAAAACCTCTTCATTCAGGCATGTTTTGATGAGGGAACAAATTATAACATGGTAAAATGTTCCATAATACCTCTTCTTTCTTTCACTTTTTGATTATAAATGCAAATCACTTCACAACAGGAGTTGGTGGATAATTAAAAATCAGTTTGCCTCATTTGAGAGCACAGCTGTTTGCAGAGACTGTGGCAGACACACGTCGATTATGTCATTAATATGAAATGAAATAATTAATCTTTGAACAAGACCAAGTGTTATTATTTCATTTGATTTATATGCAAATTTGGGTCTAAAAGTTGCCCGAATTTGGTCTCATCCCTGTTGGTCCAAAATGTACAAAAATATAATTAAAGGTGTAACTTTTCTGGTAGAGAGTCCACCACCTGCTTATAAGGTACAGTCGGGTAAGGTATACTTTATAGATCCTTTGTGAGGTAAATTCATTCTCTGCATTTGAAGTACTGCTGATTTAAACCAGCTCCAGCTCTTGAATTAGTCTTGAGCAGGACTAACCTTGCACAGCAACATGGATTCTCAGGATATTTATGAGTTCCATCTTGCCACGCGAGCAGAAGATCAGAGGTTTGTGCATTTGTGGACAAGGAAGATGTTTGTGCTTTTCTCTAAACTTGATGTAACTTAAGTTAGATTTTTTGTCTTTTGTCTTCTTTGTTCTGTTGTTGTGACGCTTTGACCAGTCAGATTCAAATAGTTGTCATGAAGCTCTGCATTTTATGATCTCTTTAAGTGAGAACCATTCCAGATCGATCATGTGTGGACCTCTATTCTGAGATACACAGATCAGTCTAGCATGAGCCAGGTTAGGTCAGGACTACCTTATTTGGAGGATCTTTACTTATTGTGCAAGCTTTGGGTTAACTGGAGAAACCAGAGAGCCCGAAAACCCACCCAGACACAGGAAGAACATGTAAACATGTGACTCAGAAATCGAACCCAGAACCTTCTTGTTCTTGCTGTCAGCCATTGTCTCTGACATGTTATTGCTTTGTTTAGAATGTTACACAATATGACTTACCTGTGAGTGAATGACTGCAAATCAGATGAGCCTAATACCACAGGGCCAAGGCAAAAAATAAATAAAAAAGGTATCATTTCTTTGTGAGACATGCTTTGTAGTGACAGTGTTTTCCCATGGGAGTGACTTACAAGCTGATTAAACGATCAGCCAGCTGGTTCTGTGGGACCAATAGTAATAGGCCAGCCTCATTCATCAGCCGGTTTCACTTTGTGGAAAAGCAATCACTGCTGTTTGGTGGTGTCTGTAATGCACCGCGGCTCAGTGGTGTCCAAGTGGTGTCCAAGTAACAGCAAACAAAGTAGAGAGTGAACATGTCTCTCGGGAGCATTGTCGTTTCTGCAGTGAACTTGTGAATTAAAGGCACGATAAAAAATCTGAAATTATTATTTGGCAAAGGAAGTCCAAAGGAGGACAGCGTCTGCAGTCTGATATCACAACTCAGGTTGGTTCTGGCCACACACCACTTCACTCATTGGCCAGTGCACCGACTACAACTTCCAGGGTTCTTGCAAACTTCTTGCAAACCGCAGAGTCAGATTTCTGACCCAGTCGCTGGAGAGAACTGAAACTGAGTGGAGGCACTAGGTGGTGACAGCCTGGCTAGTAATAGGCAGGCACAGTTAGTAATGCTGTAATAGAATGACAATAAATTAGAAACCACCACCCGCCTCATTTTTTCATTATTTTGTGTAAGAATCGTATTTTATATTTACTGCGCACAAGAAACAAATAAGATTTTAGACAGGAGATATGCTGGGGATGCACACAGACAGCTGAAGGCACCTTGGGGCGCCCCCAGGTCCTATTTGTAAAATGTGTCCAGCCATGAATCACACGTGGTCACAAATGTGTCTCTTGTGTTTCAGTGCATACAGAAATAAATGGAAATAAACATGCACTCTCTGAAGCCTCTTTATCAGTTTGTTTGGGCCTTATGAGTAATAAAGACTGGATTCTGCTGAATGAACAAAAGAAGCACTAAACTCTTATACTCTCTTATACGCTCTATAATGATCATCCTCATAATCATAATACATAACACTTGTATAGCTCTTTCCAGGGCACTCAAAGACACTTTACATAGATCAAGGCTTACACAAACACAAATGAAAGAAACAGATAAACAGGTGATGCAGTTATTTAAAGGCAGTTTTGTTTTCAGGGCTCTTTTGAAGATAGTGAGTGTAGGTGAATCCACTCTGGAGTCTCTGGATAATTAGATTAGATTTCTTTATTTTATCTCCAAGGGGCAAATCTGGTGCAGCCAGCAGCTTAAAACATTCACAGAAGAACTTCACACAAGAAACAGAAGAACATAAAAGTACAAGGACAACAATGTACACTCAGCAGGTGAAGTGCACGTAAAGGCAAGGTGCAGCAGTGACTGGACCTGTAGAAGTGGTTAAAGAGGACAAGGACTGTAGACATAAAAGTTTTTGAACCGGTTCTTCGGATGAGTAAAGACCAAATTCAGTGGGTGGTTCTGCCATCGGTCTCGTGGCTTCAGTCACAGACAACCACATTAACTTAATGAGATAAATGAAGCAGCCAGTGTGGACAGATGATTTTAATCCGAGAATCAGGAGACAGGATCGACTGAAAGAAGTCTTTAATGGTGGCAGGAGAAAATAGGAATGTATGAATGTGGGGTCTGGAATACAAAAAAAATTAAAAACAAAACAATCGGCGAACATAAAATTAATTACAAAAAAATCCAACTGTAAACAGGAAGCAAAACAATTAGTACAAATCTGCGAAGCCTTGTGTGTGCGCTGATGTTATTCATACGAGGAAAATGAGAAATAAAGTCCAGCCTCTCTCTTCTTGTCTTCACTGCTCTGAACTGTTATCTCCATAAACTCACAGAGGAGCGAATTGCAGCAGGACTCATATCTGTCTTACTATTTAATAGCAATTTCTGCCGCTGGACTTATTTTCTCTGCTAAAAGCGGAAGCTCTGCTGCTGCATATAGATCATAGACTGTATAAACAATATATACGGTCTATGATATAGACCCATGTGCTGCGGCGACAGATAAACAAACAGCGCTGTGTGAGGACGTTCTTGCCCTTAGTACAGCAGCGTTGGGGTGACAAACATGATCATAAACAAATTTAAAAAAACATCTGCACAAAGCTTATCCTCTTTTCTATGTTGATAAGTATTAAGTGAGTATTAAAATTATTTTTCAAGGGACAAAAATGATTGATTTACTATTACTCCCAATTTAACTATGATATTCATGGGATTACTCTAGATTAAATATTTTTATCGATTGACAACACTACAAAAAATACATTACACTGCACTTTATACTGTAGGTTTCACAGAACTCAGAAATAAAACAACAAATTTAGGAAGCTGAGCAGTTAAAGAGCAGAAACTAACACAAAAATAAATCCATATCCACAATATATACTTCTGTGTAAGTGAGCAACAATCAAAATACTCACTTTTAGGTCAGTAACACATACCAAACAGAGCAGCCCAAACAGAGCGATTAAACAATTAGCAAACAATTAGAAACGTGGAACTAAAACATTGGTTCTGTCAAGTCTTTTTAACAAGCTCCAACATGTCACTGCCCTGAATCCAGTGATTTTCCACGACGGCAGTGCTGCGTTTTGTGGAGACTAAAGAGTGGACAGGTGCAGAGGACTGGGAGGTAAACTTGGGCTAAAGACTTAATCAAAGTACATAGTGAATACATGCATGCTGTAGAAGAGGGAGAGAGACGGAGAGACGGGAGGATAGAACTGAGAGAGGGTGGGGTTGGAAGAGAAAGACGGTGCAGGATAGGAGGGAGGGATGGGGATAGAATAGGGTGGGGGAGAGAAGGATTGATAGAAAGATAGACAGATGCCAGAGGGAAAGGAAAGACAAAGAGGATGTGACTGAACAGTGTCAGGTGAGCATGTTTATTCAGAGCGCTGCGCCACACAGAGCAGAGCTGACAGGTACAGACTCTGTGGCTTTAACGTTCAGCCAAATGTCAACTACAAACTGCAGTAAAGATAGTAAAGCTGTGTTGGGATCCCCATCAAACCCACATACAAACTATGTCAAAAGTTTGTGCTTCGTTTGTGCTGCAGAAAGTTTTGTTTGTGCTGCTTTAGTTCTGGAGATGTTAATGTTTTTTATAGGTCAAACTGGGGTCAGCCAGTCGCCAGGAAGCTTAAAAATGCTCTAAAACGCCCAAAATGTAGTCAATGACGTCATCCAGCTCCTCAAAATGTGAAATAGCCTTAAAGCAGACAGAAAATTATGTGAAATGTTTGTCTTTCATTTGTGCTGTTTTGCACTGTGACAATTTTCATTTGTGTGAGTATATTTCTATAATTATTCATTATAATTTTTGCTGAAATTTGATGTTATTTCAGCTGATGGCAGCAGCTTTAGCAAAACTCCACAAAACTAGTGAAGAAAAACTATCTGAGGCTGTGGAAAAGTCTGTATCAGTCTTTAGCAACTCAGTTTTGATTCATATTTTATATAATAATACAGTTGTGGAGTTTTGTTAAAACCGCTGCCATCAGCTTAGCGGAAATAACATCATAATTTCAGCAGAAAGAATAATGAATAATTTCAGAAATATACTCACACAAATGAAAACTGTCACAACACAAAATAGTACAAACAAAATACAAATGTTTCAAATAATTTTCGGCCTGTTTTGAGGCTGTTTAACATTTTGAGGGGCTGTATGATGTTATTGGGCCAAAATAAAAATTAAAAAAAGCTACGATCTTAAGAACAAGAATCACACAAACCAAACTTTTTGCAGCACAAACAAAGCACAAGTGATTGACTCCATTTTGGAGGTTTTAGAGCATTTTGAAGCTTCCTGGGAGGTGTTGTGGCATTTGTATTTGTTGCAGTGTTTACATGTGTTATAAGCCCCCTGGCTTCCACATTGACCACTTATACAGCAGAAATAAAAGAGGAGATGAAGTTATTTGAAAATAAACAACACCCTCAGGATCATCATCACTCATAAAATCCCCCCAAAAGCACCAAACTCCATAAAATGTTTGATATAGTGTGCAGTAGGCATCCAGGAATAAGAAAATATGAATAACTCAAATTAACAAAAATATGACACAGAACCTTCTCATTCTAAGGGGACAGAATGTAGACTGGCTCCTCTCTCCTGAACCTGGCCACCATCTACTGTTCACGTCTCTGCACATGGACCTCCAACATTCTGCAGGAGCCCACACATCCTGGGAACTGCCTCTTCTGTACTCTCCCCTCGGGAAGGCTTCAAACTCCCCTCACGCTGACAAAGAGGCTGAGCAACAGCTTCTACCCATGAGCTCCAGGAGCACATGCACACATAAAAGGTCTGAAGGGACTCAGAGCAATCATCTATTTATATATTTATTGTTTTTATTGGTAAGGATGTGAGAGTGGGTCTATATTTATTCATTTTCACTTCTGCAGTTTTGCTCTCTTTCAATTCAATTTTCAATTCAATTTAATTTATACACCCCAGAATCACAACAAGAGTTGCCCCAATGGGCTTCACAGTCAAAAATATGGAAACATAATCTGACATAAACATCAGCAAACACATTGTCCCATCCTCAGTCTGTCGATAAACACACGATCCTTGGTGTCAGAGAGCAAAAAACGCACCGGCAGGTGCAGTATGGGAAAATTCAGACGCTGTTGCCAGAGAGCTGTCGCCATGCGGCACCTTCAGACCTGAGAGCTTTGAGGAACCAGTCACTTTATAGAGAGCAGGGTTCAGACGGACATGCAGACGTGTGGGGGACTGGCCATCGGCTTATTTGGGTTGACGGCTTCAACCAGGCAGGTGGGGGCTCCATCCAGACAGGTGAGTGGAGAGAGGGAGAGCTAAGGTCTGGTCAGCATCTGCTCACAGGAGGACATCTGAAACAAGGAAGAGAAGAAGAGAGAGAGACACTGGTGAACAGCAGTGAACTGAGTTGTCTGTGTAAGACATGAGGTTATGGGACAGAGATGAAGGAGAAGGAGCAGTTTGAATAAGAGGACAGAGGCTCAGGGTACCATACTTCCCCCAGCATCTAACTCCTAGAGCATCCTGACTTCAGCTGTGGCGTTAACCCTGCTCCTAGCTAACCTGGCCATAAGCTTTCTCATAGAAAAATGTTTTAAGCCTAACCTTAAATGCAGAGACTGTGTCTGCCTCTCTGACATGAGGTAGAAGCTGATTCCATAAAACATGAGATTGGTAACTAAAAGTTCTACCTCTCATTGTAAGTTTCTTAAATCTGGGAACCACTAGTAGCCCTGCATTTTGTGAGCGCAGTGCTCTGTTTGGTTTGTAAGGTGCTATCAGGTCAGTAATATAGGATGGGGCCATCCCATTTACAGCTTTATAGGTGAGGAGAAGGATTTTAAATTCAATTCTAAACTCAACTGGGACCCAATGAAGTGAAGCTAACACCAGAGTAATGTGTTCTCTTCTGTTTGTTCCTGTTAATCTTGCTGCTGCATTTTGAACAAGCTGAATGCTTTTTAGTGAGCTTTTAGGGCAGGCTGCCAGCAGAGAGTTACAGTAGTCTAATCTTGATGAAATAAATGCATGGACAAGCTTTTCCGCATCATTTTTGGATAAGATATTTCTAACTTTGGCGATGTTGTGGAGGTGGAAGAATGCTGTTTTACAGACTTGGTTTATGTGGGCTTTAAATGATAAGTCTTGGTCAAATATAACCCCCAGGTTCCTCACGGTGGAGCTCGAGGTTACACTGATGCTATCCAGGGAAACTATCTGATCTGACAGAGCCTCTCTCAGGTTTTTGGGGCCAAGTATTATAACCTCTGTTTTTTCAGGGTTTAGAAGTTTTTTCAGGGTTTAGGAGATAGTTAACTGTCATCCAGATCTTTATGTCTCTGACACAGGCATTGAGCTTTTCCACATGGTCACTGTGACCAGGTTTTATTGACAAGTACAACTGTGTGTCATCTGCATAACAGTGAAAGTTAATGCTGTGCTTTCTGATTACATTTCCTAGGGGCAGCATGTAGAGCATAAACAGAATGGGTCCAAGTACTAAACCCTGCGGCAATCCGTACTTAACATTACTGCACTCTGAAGATTGACCATTTACATTGACAAACTGGTACATCTCAGATAGATAGGATTTAAACCAGCACAAAGCCACTCCTCTAATCCATACATCACATTCTAATCTTTGTAATAAGATGTTGTGGTCGATTGTGTCGAAGACTGCACTGAGGTCTAACAAAACCAGGATTGAGAGCAGCCTATTGTCTGGAGCTGATAACAAATCATTTGTGACTCTAAGCCATGCAGTTTCTGTGCTGTGATGGGGTCTAAATCCTGACTGGAAAATCTCAAATAGGTTGCTGTCCTGTAGGTGGCAACAAAGCTGTTTAGTGACAACTCTTTCTAGAACTTTTGAAACAAAAGGAAGGTTTGATATTGGTCTGTAGTTGGCCAGAAGACCTGGGTCTAAACTGGGTTTTTTCAGAAGAGGTTTAATCACTGCATATTTAAAGGACTGTGGGACGTAGCGAGTTATCTACTATATTCAGTACAATACCATTAATTAGGGGGAAAGTTTCTTTTAAAACCTTAGTGGGCATTGGGTCTAGAAGACAAGTTGAAGTTTTGGAGGACATTACAACTGATGTGATCTTTGCTTGGTCGACTGTGGAGAAGCAGTCCAAAAGCTGGCTTTACAGAGGCCTCTAATTCCAAAGCTTTAACTTGATCAAGGCTGATTGTGGGAGCAATTTTATTTAATTTCCATCCATCTATCCATCTTCTTCCGCTTATCCGGGGCCGGGTCGCAGGGGCAGCAGTCTAAGCAGGCGTTCCCAAGCTTCCTTTCCACCAAATTTATTTAATTTGTCTCAGATAATTGTGATTATATTATTGAAAAATTTTAGAAAGTCATCACAATTTAGAGTAGCCAGAATACACGGTTCTACCGAGCTGTGGCTGGTGGTCAGCCTGGCTACAGTGCTGAACAAAAACCTGGGATTGTTCTGGTTTTCTTCTATTAGAGTTGAGTAATATCTGGTCTTAGCCTTACGTAGGGCCATTTTATAAATGAAGAGACTATTTTTCCAGGCATTCAGAGACTGCTCTGAGCTGGAATGGCGCCAGATCTTTTCTAATTTGCAGGCTGTTTGTTTAAGAAGACGAGTTTCAGAATTAAACCATGGTGAAACTTGATTTGGTTTAGTAACTTTTTGTTTTAGTGGAGCTACTTTGTCTAGAACTATTTTTAATGAGACCATTGCCCTGTCAACAAAGTGACCGGTAACTGTGGGACTGGAGCTGAGGAAGCTGCTTTCTTCAGGAAGCCCCTTCCTCAAACTCTGTTGGAGTTTTGTTGTATTTTGTACAATGACAATAAATCTAAATCTAAAACAAGAAATTCTCAGCATGTCATTCCAGGAAGGGTCTATACATACTGCAAAATACCAAATAGACTCCAATAGGTTCCAATTAACTGCCAGGTCCCCTTTAAACACCGGGTGCAGGTGTATATTTGGATAAATAAGCGCAGGTTCCAAATAAACGGTTGGTGCTGAAGACAGAAGTCGTGCTGCAACAACAGGACGCAAGACTGATACTTGCATCGTCTTTACACAAACTAAAATTAAAACCACATGATTCATTTGCATAAACTATAAGCGCTGAAAAAAACAGCTCTCTTTGTCTCGCTGATGCTGAAACTTCAAATCACGTGGCTCATTTTCATAAACGCTTTCAAATGTGGAAATCTCCGCTCTGTAGATATTTTGTTGTGAGATTTCAAATGAACTCACCTACGTCTGTATAGAGAATTGCATAAATCATAGTCACACTGGTTAAAAGAATTTGAGTTCCAGATTTTCCCAGTTTTGCTGAGTAACATTTTTGTAAGGAAGGAATTAACCACCCCAAATTGCCGCCTGGTCTCAAATAAATGCCTGGTCTGTTAAGTGATTGAAACAAATAAATGCCCTGGTGACTATTTGGTATTTTACAGTATACATTCAATGTTATACTCTTCCTCCCTGCCTGACTCTCCTCCTCCTCGCCTGGCTCCTCCCCGGCCCCTTCCCCACCTGGGTAGATGTGGCCATACCAAATTGGCCCACGGGCCTGGACATCTATAGCCTGTCCGTCCATGGGAGTGGATCTCTCCTTCACTGTAGTTCTCCCCGAGGTTTCTTCTTTTTCCCAGGATCCTGGGTTTTTTGAAGTTTTTCCTTGCTGAGAAGGAGGGTCTAAGGACAGGGGATGACTGAACGCTGTTTCATTTGCTGCTTTACATGAATGTTGTTTATTTCTGTTTTGATATGTCTGTGTGTATGTTTACTCATCAAAATCTTGGAACACCCTTAGAGGCAACTGTTGTTGTGATTTTGGGTGCTACAAAAATAAATTGAATTGAATTGAATTGAATTATACTGCGGAACATTCCAGGCAAAAACATCTCCATGGAGACCAGAAAGTTACAAAGTGTATCATACACTAGGGTGGTCCAAAAAATCAAATCTTTTTAAAAGTGATTTTAAATTTTTTGCTTCCAATTTTGGAAAAAAAAAAAATAATTCTGTGAAGTTTCATTCGATTTCAGTAATTTTTACCACTGTCACAGGACCCCAGCTTTTTTGTGCTACAGCATAAAACTGGCCATCAGCAGTCGATGGGGGTAGGGGAACATTTTGTGTCATTACTTTTCACAAGATGCATATATCATTATATATCAACAAGAATACCAATGAAAAGACAACAAAATTCTGCATCTAATCACATGCACACATATTCAGAATACTCTATATTCGGTCTACAGAAAGCAAATGTGTGATGGTCGTCCAAAAAACTACAGTTCCAACTGTTGTCACATATTTTGTTATTTGGAACTGTGCACAGATTTGAGGATTGTAAACGAGCCTGGCAATTTTTCTGTGGTTAAAAAAAACAAAAAAAAACTCATCACTGCAGAGGTTGTAGCAGTACTTTTTAATCATTTCTCAACATTCTGTTTGTACTGACTCGTTATATAGTGTTCTGCTTTTAGATATGATCACCCGAAAAAAGAGCCATGTGTGGCTGATTGGCTTCCCCTCTAATGAGAGACTTGGAAATCATCTCCCATCTTGGGCAGAGGTTCTCCAACGATACTTCAAGTTGCACAAAGACGACAAACTGGAAGGTAGGAGCACATAAACACAAATTTGAATTATTGTATATTTAAGTCAAATAAACTAAACATGTAAAGGTAGTTTGGAAAATTGCAATTTGGAATTATTCAGTCTAGTCTAGTTTTAGACTAGTGTCAGTCTGCCACACATTCACTTTACATGTAGTCTAAATATATAGGACATGTGTGCATATTGATAGATTCAGATTTTTTCTTTCCTTCATTCATATTATTTCTGTAATAATGCATGTGTTGAAATTGAAGTTTTATTTCCAGCATTATTTTGTGGACCACCCTATTATGCACTCTCTTTTAAGCTCTTCTTGCGATGCCTACACTTGATTCTAACTGTACCACACGTTCTAATGACCAGGTTTAGTGCTGGGGAATTCCTCTCATCTGTCAGTCAGTAGAACTTTATTCATCCCTGAGGGGCCACTGAAGCACATGGAGCAGTAATGACACAATGATACACAGAAGGTCTCATCCAAAGGTCCAAGAGCAGTGAAACGGGACAACTGGTCATGGCTGGGGTTCATCGCATTTTCTAATCTCACTTTACTGTCGTCCATTTTTGGCCCTCTCCTGTTTTTTTCTTTTCATCTGGACCACAAAGCAAATCTGAAGTCAGTTGGGAAAGGGCTGCACAGTGCCACTGTGGTTGGAACTCTTGGCTCACAGCTAGAAGGTCCCTGGTTTGGTGTATTTCTGTGTGGAGTTTACCTGCTGCCCAGTTTTCTATTATTTAAAGCTCCATATGACACTATTTTCTGATCTACGCTGTTATGCAGTTTCCTCAGTTTCATTCAAACATGTTTAACACACAAACCCTGCAGATTTAGGCTGAGTTCTTCCCTCAAACTGAAAAAAACATTGTTCCACCTTGTGATGTCATGTGGTAATACGGGAAGTGTCCCAAGTGTTTTTAAACTCCATACATGTTCACTAAAATCATTTGGATGATTTCAACCCTGGAATTGGCCATTTGTACTAAACAAAAGGGAAAAGGAGCTGTTCATTTTCAAAATTACCACTTTATGACATCACAAGGTGGAACCGAGCATTTGGCGCTTTGGAGATGTAGACACTAATAATGCAGGATTACTTAAACATGTTTGAATGAAACAAAACACAACTCTAGATCTGTTTTTGATGAGGTTCTACCTTCTAAAATGAAAAAAAGCTCACAGGAGTCAATTTTGTGTAATATAGGATGATTTAAAAGAATATGTAAAGTGGTAATGGGTCAGTGACATGACACCTAAATGTTCTGTCCAGTTGCAGTTTCCTCAGTTAAAAGAATCAAATTTCAAATATTTTTTTCAGAAATTATCAGTTATTCTGCATGTGTTTTTTGTACTTAAAGTATTAAAATGTCATGTGGTGCGACCGTGCATCATGTGGTGCAGCTAATAACAGCATGAATTCTATGGCTGGAGTTTGAATAACAGACAAAGAATGGGATTCTTTTGGCATTTTTGCAAATGCAACAGTTTGTTTCTATACACTTCATATTACTCAGAACTTAGATTAATATCCCAACCATGTTTTAGAAAATAAAACCATTTTCTCGATCGCACCCATAGACCGCATATATATGTGGACTAAGCTAACACATTAGCAGTTCCAGGAGGCTCTTCCGGCTCTTTTGTTCTTTGAGTTCCACTTGTGTCTGTAATGGTCTGACACACTGTGTGTTTGTGCGAGTGAGAAGTGAGAACTGCTCTGTGAAAGCTGCAAACGAATTGCCCTCTGGGATCAATAAAGTTTTCTGATTCTGATTCTCTTTCTGTCCCTTTTCCCCATTGGCTTATATTGAGATCTCATCATCCCTCTCTCTTTAACTCCTGCACTGAGCCTCGTCATTTTGGTCTTAAAATGTTTGTATGAACCCACTCTACATGATCCTCCTTTTTTTTTTGCTATTTTCACCTTCAAAAAAATCTTATTCATAATATAGAGCTGCGGCACGGTGGCTGAGTGGCAACACTCAGGCCTCACAGCAAGAAGGTTGCGGGTTCCCCCATCAACCCAAAACATGCCCGCACCCCTATGAACTAACATCAAGGACCATGTTGTCCACCCTCCTGTGGGCTCACCACCTGCAGAGGGGTTCATAGGGGGGGTCAGGTGCTATGAGTATTGGGCAGCACGCTGCCCCCGCGACCCAGCCGGATTAAGCGGGAGAAGATGGATGGATGGAATATAGAGCTTGGCTCCATATTCGCTCCTGTAACCGTGGCATTGGGAGCCTCATTTGAGCGGCGCTGAACGCTGTGGGTGACGTCACACTCACTCATATATACGCTCTATGGTCACACCACATGACATTTTACACTAAAAATGCTTCATATAAATGTTAAACATAGATTTATGCTCCTGACATTGTAAATATGTGAAAAAGTTCAATAGAAACTTTTTTTAAAATATATTTTTAAATTGGCCTGTTGAAAATCCTTACAGTCGTGTGAAAAAGTTTGGGCACCCCTGGTCATTTTCAAGATTGTCCTTTATAAATCATTGGTTGTTCAGATCAGCAATTTCAGTTAAATATATCATATAGCAGACAAACACAGTGATATGTGAGAAGTGAAATGAAGTTTATAGGATTTACAGAAAGTGTGCAATAATTACTTAAACTAAAGTAGGCATGTGCATAAATTAGGGCACCCTTGTTGTTTTATTGATTTTAATACCTTTCCCCCCATGGGGGGAGGGATGGGATGCAGTGGGGTGATGGCCTTCACAGGTCTGGGGAAAAAACTGTCTCTGAGCCATGAAGTAGTTGTTTTAATAGTCCCTGATGGTACAAACAGTCCGTTGCCGGGGTGGGTGGGGTCAGTTGCTATACCTCTGGCCTTCTGCTGAACCCGGGAGCTGTAGACTGAGTCCAGATCTGGTAGACGACAGCCCACGATCCCCTGTGCAGATCTCACCACCCGGGCTAAGTCCTTTTTGTTTTGTACGGTGCAGCTGCCATACCACACCGTCATACTGAGAGACAGGATGCTCTCAATAGTGACTCTGTAAAAGTTCACCAGGAGTTGGGAGGAGAGTCCAGAGCACTTCAGCTTCATGAGGAAGAAGAGACACTGTTGGGGGTTCTTTACCAGGTGTGAAGTATTAACAGACCACGAGAGGTCAGAGGAGATGTGGATGCCCAGGAACTTTATGCTGTCGACCTGCTCCACTGCCTCCCTCTGTATGCAGAGAGGAGCGTGTTCAGTCCTCCTGGACCTCCTGTAGTCCACTATCACCTCCTTTGTCTTGCTGGTGTTCAAGAGGAGGTTGTTCCTTGAACACCACTGTATAAGGCTCTGGACCTCCTCTCTGTAGTGGGTCTCATTATTGTTGGATATGAGACCCACCACAGTGGTGTCGTCCACGAACTTCACAACCATGTTTGTGGGGTGGATGGCAGAGCAGTCATGTGTGAAGAGGGTGAAGAGTGCAGGGCTGAACACACAGCCCTGCGGTGTTCCCGTGTTGAGGATCAGTGGTGCAGATGTGAGCTCCCCTATCCTCACTACCTGGGGCCTGTTGGTGAGGAAGTCACTGATCCTTGAGCAGAGTGATGCTGACAGACCTAGGTTGTGGAGCTTCAGAGCCAGCACGTCTGGGAGAACGGTTTTAAATGCTGAGCTGAAGTCCACGAACAGCATCCTGACATAGGTGTTAGGATGCTGCAGGTGAGTCAGGGCCATGTGGAGCGGTTCTCCCTGTAGGCGAATTGTAGGCTGTCTAGGCCCACAGGAATGACGTCCTTCTCAGGAGGATCCGCTCGAAACACTTCATGATCACCGGGGTCAGTGCGACCGGGCGGTAATCATTGAGACAGGTGATTGTTGTTTTTTAAGGGATAGGTACGATGATGGAGGACTTCAAGCAGGCTGGGACCATGGAGAGCTGTAGGGAGAGGTTAAAGATGTCCAGGAAGACACCTGCCAGTTGGTCCGCACACAATTTCAGAGTCCGACCTGACACCCTATTGGGACCTGCAGCCTTGTTTGTGTTGATCCTCCTCAGAGTGGAGGTCACCTGGTGCAGCTGCAGGCTGAGGGGCTGCTGCTGCTGCTCTGGCTGAGGGAGATGTACGGTCCCTCTGCTATTCGGAGAGTCAAAGCGTGCAAAGAAGCTGTTTAGGGTGTCAGGCAGAGTTGGATCATCAGGTTTGGGGAGATTCAATCCCGATCACAGTAAGGATGCAACCAAAATGTATTTATTTATTTTATGAATTATGTGATATGTTCTAGGCCTCACATAAACAGAAACAAGTGTTTCCTTTATTATGTTTAATATAATGATGAAAAAACTAAATTTTGTTTACTATTCTGCTATATCTCTTCTCTGGTCAGATACTGCAGGCCTTTTGTTTTGCCCAGTGGAAGGAAACATGTCTCTATGGAACCACTTGACTGCTGTATTGTGTAGGTCAGGGGTCTCCACCATTTTTCCTCTGCTGAGCTACTTTTACAAAATGAAAACACCAGAGAGCTGCTCATTTTAGCAGTCACAGAAAATGTAGTAAATATAAGAGCAATATACACATTACAACATATGTATTCACGACCCGGCGCAGGCGCGAGTCAGCAGCTGGTTTGCAACGCTCCACTCTTTTCGTACTTTTCTTTACTTTTTGCTGTCTATACTGCTAGTTTTGTGAACACTTTTGTAAATATAGGTGTGTAAAAAATAGGGCGCACGAACGCAGCAGTTTGCACTTTAATTGGACACCTTTGTGGACTTTACGGGACATTTTTGCGACAATGTGCGTGGGTCCGAGAGCGCCCATTGTCTACACTAAGGATCAGCTGATTGCCCTCTGCAGCGTGGCGGTTCTCCCCAGAGACCGACACGAGATCCCTGCGGAGATTCTCAGGAAGACGCGACGAGGATGCCGTGCGGGACGAAAACACCGGGAAAAGAAGCGACGCGCCCGGCCCGTCCCCTCCCCTCTGTCATCACGGGAACGTGCGGTCAATTCAGAACAAGGCGGATGAATTGACCGCGCTCACGCGGTTCCAGCGGGAGTACAGGGACAGCTGCATCATGCTGTTCACGGAGACATGGCTAACCCCGAACATTACTGACTCAGCCATCGCTATGGATAACTTTCACCTGATCCGCGCGGATCGGACGGCTGGAGTGCGGTAAGAGGAGAGGAGGGGGCCTGGCTGTGTTTGTGAATGGAGCGTGGTGCAAACCTGGACACTGTACAGTGAAGGAGCAGATGTGTAACAAGGACATTGAACTGCTGGCGGTTAGCATGAGGCCCTATTACCTGCCGAGGGAGTTTTCACATGTTATTGTGATAGCTGTGTATGTGCCCCCCTCTGCTAACGCTGATAATGCTTGTGAAGCGCTGCTCTCCTGCACCAGTCGATCTACAGACCCGCATCCCCAGGCTCTCTTCCCTAGTGTCAGGAGACTTCAACCACAGCTCCCCCAAGACGGTTCTGCCCACGTTCACCCAGTACATTAAATGCCACACAAGGGACAATAAAACTCTGGACCTGTTTTTTGCAAATGCCAAGGAGGCTTACTCTGCATCTGCACTGCCTCCTGGGAAGAGCGGACCACAACATTGTCCATCTGCGACCTGTGTACGTTCCTATTGTACACAGGCAGCCTGTTGTGCCAATGCGTGTGGTGAAAAGGTGGACTCCTGAGAGCGAGGAGGCTCTGAGAGACTGCTTTGACACCACTGTGTGGGCAGAGCTCTGTGACCCGCATGGGGAGGACATTAATGCGATGACAGAGTGCATCACGGACTACATCAACTTCTGCTACGAGAACACTGTACCATCTCGCACGGTGCGGTGTTTTCCTAACAACAAGCCGTGGATTAACGCTGACATAAAAGCCCTGCTAAAGGACAAGAAGAGGGCTTTTAGGTCAGGGAACAAAGAGGAGCTGAGGTCTGCACAGAAGAGGCTGAGGAGGAAGATCAGGAAAGCCAAGGCCCAGTATCGGAGGAAGATGGAGCTGCAACTCCAGAATCAGAACATCCAGGGGGTGTGGAGAAGCCTGAAAACCATCTCAGGCTTCAAAACGCCCCCTGTCCAGGCGGAGGGTGACCTGCAATGGGCTAATGATTTGAACCAACACTTTTTGAGGTTTGATCAAGCACCCACCCCTCCCCCCGCACAGTTGCACACCACCACCTCCATGAATGGACAGACAGCTGCTACTGTTCACACCTCTGCACCTCTTCACACCTCTGCTCCAGCTCTGAAACTCTCCACTACTGCAGAGGGAGGCACCCCTCCCCCCAGCACACCACCTTCCTGCCCAGCTCTGTCCTTCACTACAGCCCAGGTGAGGGGAGAGCTGAAGAAGATCAAGGCGAGGAAGGCAGCGGGACCAGACAACATTAGCTCCAGGCTCCTGAGATCCTGCGCAGATGAGCTGTGTGGAGTCATGGGGCACGTCTTCAACATGAGCCTAAGGCTGAGGACGGTACCACAGCTGTGGAAGACCTCCTGTGTGGTACCGGTGCCAAAGACACCGCACGCCAAGGACCTCAGCAGCTTCAGGCCGGTGGCTCTCACATCACATCTGATGAAGACACTGGAGAGACTGGTCCTGGGCCACCTCCGCTCCACCGTGGGCTCAGCAATGGACCTGCTGCAGTTCGCATACCGGCCTGGCATCGGAGTGGAGGACGCCGTCATCTTCCTGTTACACCGCTCCCTCTCTCACTTGGAGAAGCCCGGCAGCACTGTGAGGATTCTGTTCTTTGACTTCTCCAGTGCTTTCAACACCATCCAGCCGCTGCTTCTGGGGGACAAGCTGGAGGCAGCCGGGGTGGACTGCGACCTGGCAGACTGGATCCTGGACTACCTCACAAACCGGCCCCAGCTTTGTGAGGACCCGGGAACTGTGTGTCTGATGTTCGGACCTGCAGTGTAGGGGCGCCCCAGGGCACTGTCCTGGCGCCCTTCCTCTTCACCCTCTACACTGCAGATTTCAGGCACAACACGGAC
Source organism: Odontamblyopus rebecca (assembly GCA_030686955.1). Taxonomy (NCBI): domain Eukaryota; kingdom Metazoa; phylum Chordata; class Actinopteri; order Gobiiformes; family Gobiidae; genus Odontamblyopus; species Odontamblyopus rebecca. Next base: position 29,552,360 of record CM060658.1, read on the forward strand.
AACTGCGTCCTGCAGAAGTTCTCTGATGACTCTGCCATTATCGGACTCATCACGGACGACGATGACGCAGAGTACAGGGGACTAACGAGGACTTTGTGGACTGGTGTCAGCGGAACCACCTTCTCATCAACGCCGGGGAAGACCAAGGAGATGGTGGTGGACTTCCGCAGACGTCGCTCCACTGCCCCCCACCAGTGAACATCCAGGGAAGGGACATTGAGAGAGTGGACTCCATACAAGTACCTGGGTGTTCATCTGAACAACAAACTGGACTGGACTCACCACACAGATGCACTGTACAGGAAGGGCCAGAGCAGGCTCTACCTCCTGAGGAGACTCAGGTCCTTTGGAGTGAAAGGGCCCCTCCTGAGGACCTTCTACGACTCTGTGGTGGCATCAGCCATCCTGTACGGTGTGGTCTGCTGGAGCAGCAGCATCACAGAGAGAGGACAAGAGGAGACTGGACAAAGTCATCAGGAAGTCCAGCTCTGTCCTGGGCTGTGCCTTGGATTCGGTGCAGGAGGTGGGGGACAGAAGGGTCCTGGCCAGATTCACTTCTATGCTGGACCTGAGTCTCACCCTCTTCAGGGCGCCCTGTCTGCTCTGGAGAGCAGCTTCAGTGACAGACTGATCCACCCTCGCTGTGTGAAGGAGAGGTTCCGCAGGTCTTTCCTTCCTGCTGCTGTCAGACTTTACAATGAACACTGCTAACTCTGCTGCCTGTGCAATACTGGGACCCTGTGCAATAATGTAAGATAGTAATTTATTGTATATATAGCTTTTTTGATTGCAATTTATTGTATATATTGTGTATATATTGTCTTTAGATCCCTATAGTGTTTGTCTATTTTTAACTTAACTGTACTCTATTGCTGCTACTGTTTCTTGCTGTTCTCTTTACTGTGCGTTGCAACACTGAAATTTCCCCATTGTGGGACAAATAAAGGATATCTTATCTTATATAAGACCTTTACACAACTATTCCCCTTTTCCTAGTGCATAAAGATAGGCATCAGCATGGTACGACTGCAAAGGTAATAGGCATTTAATTAAATCTAATTTTACTTATTCAACACTATGTGTGATTCAGAAATTCCTTGGCGAGCTGCTTGGAAGCAGGTGGACAGCTTCTAGCAGCTCATGAGCTCCACGTGGGAGACCCCTGGTGGAGGTCAGACTGAAGGATTTGATTGACTGCTGCACACCTGATATGGAATGCAAAACAGTTCAAACTAGAAAAAGACCATATTGAAACATATGCAAATGTAGAAGTTATCATAATCCAGACCTCTGTGGAGGATCACTTTTAGCGTCTGACATTCTCCATCAGAGCCACAGCAGTCCCAGAGCACTGCTTTGCAGCTCCACACTGCTTTAATCCTGCACACTGTCCAACAGGGCCTGCAGCACTGCTCTTATCCTTGTGCTTGGCAAAATGTGCTGCACAATTCAATATATGCATAACAATATCCTAACATTAGCTGGACTTCATAAAAACATCTATTAAACCACTCATTAGCATTATGCTAACATAATGAGTAACGAGTAATAATGAGTTGGAAAAACTCACTTCTGCTCTTCAGAAGAAGGACAATCAATTACAAGACCTACAGCATGTCCATAAAGAGATACGGTACTTGTATAATTCAAAAGTACAGGAACATGTCCAACTAAAGCAAGAGCTCACCAACACCAAAAGAGCCACAGAAGAGGCAACGGAAAAAGACCTGCAGTTGCAAAAACTCTCTGCTGGTCTTCAGGAGAAAGACAAACAATACAAGATCTACAGAACGTACATAAGGAGATCCGGTACTTGTACAATTCAAAAGTACAGGAGCATGTCCAACTAAAACAAGAGCTCGCCGTCTCCAAAGTTCCTGTTTAACCCCAAAATCAAGAGTTATACTGATGTTTGGAGAGTAAACGGATAACAATTTTTAGGGTCAGCCTGATTTGGATTGCTGAATCATGAGGGCCTCTGTCTTGCATTATATGTACTAGGGGTGTAATGGTACACAAAAATCACAGTTCGTATGTACCGCGGTTTTAACATCACAGGTCGGTTCATTTTCGTTACAGTATTACTTTACAATATTTCATTGCAATATTTTTTTTATTGAATAATACTAATACAGCGTACTGTCATTTGCATATTTATTACATTCCACTTTCTCATTTGAAGTCTGTATTTGGGGAAAAGTATATTGGTGCTTGTAGTGGACCAAACAGAAAGGCAAAAACAAGAGTATAACCATAAGCTTAAATTTTATGTATAGTTAAATAAAAACATATACAATTTAGCAAAAGTCACAATTAGGCAAATAATTAACATAAAGCCAGGCCCAATGGGAGTTAACTTAAACCAAACTGGAGAGAACAAAACTAACTCGATCAGACAAAGAGCAGGGGTGTTTAAGTACAGGAGGATTAACTAAACTAAAGTGAACAGGGAGGAATTACACTAAATAATTAACTAAAGCCATTAACTTAATCATAATTATGTAACACAAAGGCAATAATACATAAAATAATAAGTAATAATAAAGTAACCTTAATACAATTCGATATATACATAATATCCTAACATTAGCTGGACTTCATAAAAAACATCTATTAAACCACCCATTAGCATCATGCTAACATTAATGGAAATGTCCATAGACATGCTAGCGCTATTAGCATCCTATATTTTAGTGGGAATTTCAACTGTAGCCTATGAAAAATATAATATCTGATATAATAGGCGGCCCCTGCTCCAGTTCAGTTTAGACCCCTGAACTTTCTCCTTAAATTCGAAATATTCTTATGTGCAAAGAGATATGTTACTTGTATAATTCAAAAGTACAGTAACATGTCCAACTAAAGGAAGAGCTCGCCAACACCAAAAGAGCCACAGAAGAGGCAACGGAAAAAGACCTGCAGTTGCAAAAACTCTCTGCTGCTCTTCAGGAGAAAGACAAACAATTACAAGATCTACAGAACGTACATAAGGAGATCTGGTACTTGTATAATTCAAAAGTACAGGAGCACGTCCAACTAAAACAAGAGCTCGCCGTCTCAAAGAAAGTAATGGAGAAGATGAAGGAAAAAGATGTGGAGTCAAAAAAACTCATTGCTGCGCTTCAGGACGGTGCAGGAGCGATCTTCTCAACTCTTTGCAGCACGTAACAAGATCCGTCTCCTGAAGTTTTGTTCTGAAAGTCCAAGGTCACAGCAAACCAGGCGTCCAAAAGAAGCGGCCGTAGTGGAGGAGCAGAGGAGAGGGCCCCGGCGTCAATGGCGCTAAAGCACCTCCAGCCACTGCCCTTTAGATGCATAAATAAAAAAAATGACAAAAACATATTTTAAATATGTGCTTTGGCCTTTATTTAGTACTTCATGTTTACTGTTTTTTTCTTCATTTTGTTGAATTCACGTCCCAGCCACGCATCAGACTGCGGTGACAGCAGGTTGTTCAGAGCGTTGGACGACAAAGAGGGGGCAACTATTCACCAAGACAGAGAGGCAATGCTGGGTGATCTGCCAATGGATCCTAGAGGCCTGGGCTAAAATATCAGTCTCACTTAAATTTGAACTCCAGCACATTTGAAGCTAAAGTCCATTGCTAGAGGTTGTGGAATTCTGTCAGGAGCCAAAAAAATGGCACAGATCAGCCTTACTCTGTTGATTTCCCACTGCACATGCCAAAGCCCAAAAGACTCAATTGTCGACTCCAGCGGCAGCGAGAGGCTCAAGCCACCAGAAGCAACAAGTGAGAATCCACTACTGACGGTGAAGAAGAAGAGAAACTGAAAGTTGTTGAATGGAAATGTATTTTTTATGTTTTTAAAAAATATATAATTCACTTGTAAATAAATGTGGTTAAAAACAACATCGACAATCGAGTCTTTTGGGCTTTGGCATGTGCAGTGGGAAATCAACAGAGGGAAGTGTAAGGTGCTTATAAAGTTGTTTTCTAACGTTTCCAGACACTAATGAGTGAGCCAGGCAGAGCATTTTGTTTGTTAGACTCGTGGCTGACGTGCCGGAGATCAACTTTAATGCACCTTATGTATGAAAATAGACCTGTTCATTGATATTGTGCCTTATAATCTGGAGCGCCCTATAGTCCGAAAAACGCACATGAACCTGTCAGTAAAAATGTGCACTTTAAACTAGGCCGAGTTCAGAACATTGCCTAACACTTTGTAATGATCCACACATTTGTTTTGCATGTTTGTATTTTGAAATGTGTATTTAACTTCTCTCTTGACCTGCTATATATCACCTCTGGCTTTACCTCGTGTTAACAAACTCACAGACTGGTGGTAGCAGCTATTGGTATTCTGGTACTTTTATAGAAGGGGACATTCAAAGTAGAGACAGGGCAGAAACAAAGGGAGCAGCCACATGAATAATAATAATGTCTTCTGTAATACACTTCACAAGCTTTCATTGTTCATTCACATTCATACTCTGTGGTGGAAAGCTTCAGACTACACACTAGACAAGCACATTAGCTCTGTCATAAGGTCCAGCTTCTTTCAGTTGAGGGTCTTTGCTAAAATAAAGCCCTGCCTCCCACAGGCAGATTTCAAAAAAGCTAGTCGTGCATTTGTAACATCACGTCTACGGCAATTCTTTGTATGTCAGGCTGGACCAGAATGCTGTAGCTCGTCTGCTGACATATACAAAAACATGAGAACACATTACACCTGCGCTCCCTGTCTTATCTTGGGAGAAATTTAAAATGTTATTGATTGTGTTCATATGTGTACACTAGGCCTGTAATGAGATTTTGCTGGACTATTAATTAATCAAGAATTTATTGTAATAAACGATAATATTGACATTTTGGGACTAATTTCAACTAATATAATGACAATGAAATAAAAACGCAAATACACCGTTTCAAAGATCAGTAAACTTTACTTTCTGATGAACATTTAACACAGGAACTGCAAGACAACCAAAAACAAACGGCCTAAATAAAACTGATAATAGAATGTATTATTCAGTCCCTTAAAAGTTATTTTAGTCTTTGACTTCCATTGGAATATTGTGGCCGCTCTCTATGGCTCTGTGTTCATATTAACCCGCTCTACATGATCCTATTTCACTATTATGTCCGTCAAAAAATTCCTATTCATAATATTGAGTCTGAATCCTCGCTTCTTCCACATTTGTATACAAGGATTGTCATTATGTGCTCTGCTGCACATGTCTCCTGCAGAGGGAGCCGCTGTCAGTGTCCTGTGGGATTTTAGTGGATTTCGGGCTCTCCGGGGGCGGGGCTAGTTGTGTTGATTGGGTGTGAGTGTATGTCGGCTGCTGCTGGGGCCATTTCTTCTCATCGTTTATGTGCTCGTCTTCATTTGACGCATGTGGGTCGTTCGGACGTATCCCACTGACTAGTGTTGATTTGGCATCGGGACTTGTTTTGTCACACGACGATGACAGCGATGCTTTCTGCACTTGGGCTGTGCACATCTGCTGTGTTAATGAACAAATAATCCATCTGTACCATAGATATATACAGTCTGTGGTTTACACAGACACGTTTGTTCATGTGTCATTATGCTAAAGAAACAAGAGGAGTCAGTAGAAAGGGATAGAAGCCTTCTGACATTCAGTGTCTTTGGTATAGAAAGAGACGAGGAAAATAAACAAGCTGCAAATAGAAATTACCGCGGCTTGTTTCTTCTGTTTTTGTTGACTTTCATGTGAATCACTCTGGTCCACTGAAGCTGTTTTAAATGTGCTATAGAAATAAACTTGAAATGAATTGAATACTACACTGCAAAAAACAAAGTTAAGATGACTTGAATTAAGAAAGTTTTACCATGATTTGAGTAAATTTCACTTGTCAAGTAAAATTATCGGCCAGTGGAATAAGACTTTTTCCACTTAACATATGTAAATACATATTACTACAACTTTTTGCAATTAAAATAAGAAACAAAGTCAAATAAAGTAAAACGTTCTTAATTTAAGTAATTTTAACTTACCTAGATATTGTTTTTTTCCCACTGTAGTATATGGCCACACCCGCACTGGGGCAGCCTGATGGAGTTGGGGTTGCCAGTCTGAGCCATCTCCATCTGAGCACCACTAATCACACACTCAGTGCCTAAGGACACATGGTGCACTTGAATCGATCGTCCTCCTTTGGGTTGGGGACCAGTGCTCTAACCACTGTCAACACAGTGAACACAGATGCTGAATACTGAGCGTTAGATAATAATAATGAGTTACGTTTAAGAATGGAAAACCCAATTTTTTATTTAGTTAGAGAAAAATCACATGAACCTATGGAAGCTATGAAAGCAGAATTATTCAATTATGACTGGCAAAATGTTTATGTTGATGATGTTAATGTTTCATATAATGATTCATTTTTGGAAATATTATAATATTATAAATTATTATCTATATCGTCATTGTCCTTTAAAGAAATGCAAACAGAAACAAAAAAACAGGTTGACACCTTGGATGACAAGGATTTTGGAAAAGTCTTGTAAAAAAAAAAAAAAAAAAAAAGAACAAATTATACATGGATTTCATTAAGTGTCCAACCAAAGAAAAGGAGGAACAGTATAAAAATATATAAAAATAGATTAACATCAGTTCTGAGAAAGCAAAAAAAAAAAAAAAAAAGGATTATTATGATCAGCTATTGCAAAAATATAGACAGGGTACTTGGAAGATAATTAATAATGTTATAAATAATCATAAAGACAGAGACTTTCCAACATGTATTAAACATAATAATACAACATTTGAAAATAGAGAGGACACTGTTGATGTATTTAATCAGTATTTTGTTAATATAGGTCCAAATTTGGCAAATGACCTACCAAAGGTAAGCAAGTACAACATGAATTTAACGTTTAATAATATAAATACAATGTTTCTTGGAGGAGTATGCAGAAGTGATGTGATAGAAGTCGTAAGAAAGTTTAAAAATAAAAAAAATCTACAGATTGCAATAATATTGATATGGCCCTTATCAAAGATGTCATATACTGCATTAGTAAACCCTTTACCTACATTTGTAACAGATCCTTCTCAACTGGAATCTTTCCATCCATCCATCCATCTTCTCCCGTTTAATCCAGCTGGGTCGCGGGGGCAGCTTGCTGCCCAATACTCATAGCACCTGACCCCCTATGAACCCCTCTGCAGGTGGTGAGCCCACAGGAGGGTGGACAACATGGTCCTTGATGTTAATTCATAGAGGTGTGGGCATGTTTTGGGTTGATGGGGGAAACTGGAGCACCCGGAGGAAACACATCCAGACATGGGGAGAACATGCAAACTCCACACAGAAAGGCCTGGGTGACCTGGGGATCGAACCCACAACCTTCTTGCCTGAGTGTTGCCACTCAGCCACCGTGCCGCCGGAATCTTTCCAGATCAAATGAAAACAGCCAAGGTCTTTCCAGTTTACAAAAGTGGTGATAAGCAAATATCAAATTACAGACTCATATCACTGTTACCACAATTTTCAAAAATACTAGAAAAATTGTTTATAAATAGGCTCGAAGCCTTCCTTAATAAATATAATGTTCTAAATGAGCACCAGTACGGATTTAGGAACAGCTGCTCCACATCGATGTGATGGAGTTGTTGAACATGTGGCAGCAGCAGTTGACCAGAAACACAACACAGTCCGTGTGTTCATTGATTTATGTAAGGCCTTTGACACTATTGACCATGCACTATTGCTGGGAAAATGTGAACAATATGGCCTACGAGGTGTCACACATCAGTGGTTAAAGAACTATTTAAGTAATAGAGTTTAGTATGTACAAATTAACAATACTCAATCACAATTTATAACAGTAATATGTGGGACTCCTCAGGGCTAAGTTTTGGCACCAAAACTATTTATACTTTATTTAAATGACATTTTTACAGTATCAACTATGTTGAAATGTATTATGCTTGCTGATGATACAAATGTTTTCTGTACTGGAAAGAATATGGATGAACTATTGCAATCTGTAGAAAAAGAAATAGCTATCTTAAAAAAAGTGGTTTGACTATAATAAGTTATCGTTAAATGAAAATAAAACCAAATTTATATTTTCTGGTAATAGGACTTACACTAATGTAACGTTACATTTAAATGCAGTTGAAATAGAAAGAGTCTATGAAACCAAATTTTTAGCTGTGATCCTAGATCATGAACTTAGTTGGAAACCACATATTGAGTATATTACAAACAAGGTAGCTAAATCTGTTGGAATATTGTATAAAACAAAAGACTTACTAAATATAAAAGGTTTGTATATTATATATTCATCCTTGATTATTCCCTATCTGTCATACTGCTCAGAAATATGGGGGAATGCAAATAAAACAAATATAGAAATGTTAATTAAGATACAAAAAAGAGCATTTAGACACATTAATAAAGTAGGATATCGTGAACCAACTAATAAACTCTTTATTTAAACTAATACTTTAAAATTTGTGGATATTGTATATATTAAAATATTAAAAATTATGTACAGAGCATTAAACAAAAGTCTTCCTTCTGCAATTCAAAAATTATTTAAGTTAAGAGAAGGTAAATATAATTTAAGAGGCCTGTTTATTTTTGAATGTTCCAAAGAAAGAACCAATGTGAAATCTAGATGTGTTTCAGTTATCGGTGTGAAATTATGGAATGGACTAAATGATGAGATCATATTATGTACTTCTCTTGTAAGCTTCAAAAGAGCTCTAAAAAGGAAAAATATTCATGATCATTCTGTTAATCCTATGTAAAAAAATAAATAAATAAATAAAAAAAGGGAAAAAAAGGAGTTATTTTTTGTAATTCTAAGTTCAGATGTATATCTGTGCTGTATTGTGTAATCATGTATATATACTGTATTTTTGTTCTACAATGCTGATTCTCTATGTAAATGGATTGAACAGTGTAGGCAAACATAAGCCTTAACTGGCTTCAGCCTATGCCTTTTGGTTATTTATTAGATAAAATAGTACTATCTACTGATTTTGTAAATTTACCAAAAAATAAATCATTCATTCATTCATAATGTTAAGAAGTGACTGGCCCTGCTGCTTCACAAACAGACCGTGCACCGACTCGGCTCCAACCACACAACTTCCACCATTTGAACGGACTTTTGACATTTTATCATTGGGCACAATTGTTTTATTTATTATTTTGAGCTTTTGTAATGAATTTGTATTATTATAATTCTGCTTGATTTGCTAATTGTGGGTTTGATTTCACTGTAAATGGGGTCTTGGTTGTACACGGCTCTAATTGTTTTACAACCTTTTGCCTTTTATTGATATTATTTTCAAGAGTTCCTAGACTCATTTAAAGAGGTGGTATTATCCAAAATCGACTTTTTGGAGCTTTCAACCCATATTATAGTATGGTTTTAAATAATCATAAATATCTGGGTAATTTAGCGATCTCTCCCGGGTCCCGTTTGAATCCTCCACCCACAAGCCTACTCCACCCATGCTCCCACACAACCATTCTCCGTAAATACACAAAATCATGATTGTGTTGTGATTGCTCTCTGAGGGGGGGTGACTTAGTATAGAACAGGGATACTCAATTACAAACTCTAAAGGTCCACTTCCCAAATTTACAGTGTTTCCAGGGTCCAAAAAAGTGACGGTGTGTTTCCAAACTTAGAACTTCTAACAAAAAATGTAGTAAATCCACATGGAATTTGAATTATGTACAAAGTAATGTGTGTTTTGTCCGAATCAGTGTGAAACGTGACACTTTTTCTGTGCCACTAGTTCTTTAAACTTGGGCACAAAAGGTGTGAGAGCCAGGCACTGGTGTACGTGTTCATTTGTAAGTGTACCCCTGTATTTGTTCTTCACCATAGTCATCGATGAAAAGGCTGACTCCTAAGAATAAGTTGAAAAGAACATGCTGAGAATGTGCAGGGCCATTTTTTGCAAGACACCTGCAGGGGCCATCTTTGTCCAAAGGTGGCAGGGTCACAAAGAGATTCCTGCAGGACGAGGTTTTCCTGAAGCTCAATCAGCTCTGATTGAAAAGAAGCTGCACTAGCCCATGGGCAGACCTTCAAGGCTTCATTTGAGAATTCTGTCAAACTCTTCACCAGGAATAGGTTTTCAACACACAGCCAGACCTTTTTTCCCAAGGGGAAATCTCCAAACCGGGTTTCACAATTTTCAATCAATTTCTCCAGGAATTGCACATAATTGTGATGCTGTGGTCCTGAAGCTTGACTTTTCAGATCTGGAAAGTGAACCAGCCCCCCCTCCTGTGTGTCACTTTTGAATATTTCCAGTTTTCTTTGAAAAGCATGGATAGCTGACATGAGGTTACACACTGTGTTATTTTTGCCCTGGAGCTTCAAATTCAAATCACTGAGGTGGCAAGTGATGTCTATCAGAAATGCAGCAATTTCCATCTTTTCATTGTTTTGCAGGAATACCACAAATGGTTTTGCTTTTGGACTCCTCTGATTCACCAGAAATGTTTCTAGCTTTTTCCGTAGTATCCAAAAATGCTCCAGCACTCTCTCTTTACTAAGCCACCTGACATTATTGTGCAGAAAAAAATCATCAAATTCTGCATTAACCTCTGTGAGGAATGAGCGCAGATGATGCTGTAGAGCAGATGATGCCCTCAAAAAGTTGACAAGCTTCATTACTGTTGCCATGATTTCTGAAAACTTCTTTCCAAGGCACAAAACCATCTGATGAATGACACAGTGTTATGAAATAAGATCAGAGTGATGAATCTTTAAGGTTCATCACTAATCACGCTAATCCCCTCTCATACTTGGAGCTCCATCAGTAGCAATGGAAACAAGATTCATAAATGTCACTCCCTCTTGTTTGCCCTTGAAGGGTTGTGAGGCCTAACACATCTTCAAAGAATTCCCCCTTCTCTTCATCCAAAAATCTGACAACACCAGAAGTTGGGCATGATCCGTGTTGTCAGTGGATTCATCCAAAGGTAATGAAATGCATTTGGCCTTTTTTTTTACAGAAGATTTCATTTGGTCCAATAAATCATCAGCAAGGATTTCAGTTGGTCTTGCTGCATTGGAATCAGAGAGGGATATTTTATTTATTTATTTATTTATTTATTTTTTGTATGGGGTCATCTTTTTGAATTCCGTCCAACAGAGCGTTGCAACTTTGGTCTCAAGGTCTTCTCCATGCAAAGCTTCGGGTTTTTCCACCTAAATTTTATCCAATATAGCGATTTAGAGCCACCATGTCCAATCATGTCCATCTGGTCAATGACCGGATGGACCGGATGCCCCATAGGTACAAAGTTTGAGCGCTCAAAACTACGCCCCTCACTATAATTCTGGGCAGCCATGTGGGGCTTTTGAATAGCTGCCTCAGTATTCCAATTTTCCGAAAATCAGGGCCAATCCCAATCGGCAAAGTCTGGTAATCTTGGTTACGAATAGGTAGATAACCTGTGTCCTCCGCGGAAGACCCCGGTAGGGCAAAGACGCAGGATCGCCCGGTCCTGCTTATCTTGTTAACGTGACAATTTATTTTTCTTCAATTTATCGACTCCATAGTTAATTTAGTTTTGGAGAGAAGAGCGGAGAGAGTCTTTTGAGGAATAAGACACTAGACGTTAGACCAGATGAGAAAAAGCGTCCACCCTCGCCAAGAACCAAGAGACAGAAATAATAGTTTGGATGGCGCTCTATCATGTTAATAACCCAGAGAAGTGTAATACTCTCTAAACTAGGTGGTGTGGCTTCCTTTGTTGTAAATACATGGTTATCCTGTGTTTTCCAAGGCCAGTGGATCTCGTGAGGTGATCATGTGACCACCTGACCTCCGGCGGTGATAGGCTGGACCCCGCTGCCCCCAGAGTTAAAGATCAGGCCGTGTGGAGGTCATTAGTGTCAGCGTGGCATTAGCTGACTGGGTTTGTGTCGCTCAATAACTGCAACCAGCCAAGCATGATGGGTAATGAAGAGCTCTGACCTACGGAGAGCCCAATTAACATCCACAGGGAAGAGTGTGGAGGCTGAAGGTTCAATTCCTAAGCACCATTACGCATGAAATGAGTACAGAGATCAGATTACAATCACTTCTCCTCTGCAAAGTACAGATGAGGCCACAGCTCGTGACTGGCACAGGCACACGGACTCACAGGTTTAGGGACTCTGTTGACAGCTTCAGGACAGTCAGTGGACATCTTGTTATCTTTGTTATCAACATAAAATTAGACGTAACAAGAAAAAAAAAAGAGAACCACTTTATAATAACACTTTTTGTAGACTTAAAAACGTGAAGTACATTTTGTTCACATGTTCTTACTATTTTTAATGAAGGAACTACAATCACAACTGAACCTGCGTCACCAAAGACTTCACCTGCACTGCGAAAAACACTTAAAACTATCAGAAAATGACTTAAAAGTATTGAAATCTATCCATGCAGTAAGATCATTTTACTTGAGTTCTCTTAAAATAAACTTCCTCCAGACTACATAGCAAAAACTGGAGGGTTAAAATTTCAGTTTTTAACACAAAAAGTGATTTAACATTTAACAAGTATTATTTTAACTATTTGACAGTTAAATGGGAGTTTGAGTTGGAGTTATTATTGATATGGTTGAAGTTAATTCAACTTCCCCTAGTGTTCATTCAACTTCCCTTAGTGTTAATTTGGCACCTCACGCCCACAAAATCCCACGAGAGAAGACCAGTTTGAACCCGTTTTGTACATAGTTTCATCTTATATTAACTAAAATAAAGCATAAAAATAAACCACCCCTGTGTATTGTTTAGCTAAATCAGGACAACCGTACAAAGTGTTATCTGTTTACTCTCAAAACGTGAATATAACTCTTAATTTGGGGGTTTTGTGGTTAGTCCAATGTCCAATGTTACTTAATTAATGTTTCAAAACATGTTAAATTAACTTTAAAACAGAATGGACTCATATACCGCATTTTTCGGACTATAAGTCTCACCGGACTATAAGTCACACCAGCCAAAAAATGCACACTATAAGTCGCACTTTTTAGTTATAGTAATAAAAACAACCCAATAGAGAAGAATCTGTGTATCATTTGATCATTTGTTTTTCAATATGGAACCAAAAATAAAAAAAAATGAAAAAACTACTTTTTAAAATATTTGTCTCTAAAACCAAAATGAAAAAAAGAGATAAAGATTGTTTGTTTGTTTTTTTGTTTTCATTTTTGATTCATATATAGGATTCATATATTTGGTTTATGGACCGTCAGTGGGAAAAATTTAATACATAAGTCACACCTGAGTATGAGTATAAGCACCACCCAAACCATGAAAAAAGTGCAACTTATAGTCCGGAAAACATTGTAAACCCTGAGAAAGTATTAAAATTGATTCTGTCAGAGTCAATTTTAACACTCCCCTTTGTGCTGTGAGAATGAAGCAGTCTCAGAACTAGTAAGCAGATAATACATCTGAAAACAAGCTGAATAACCTGATATAAGTTTGAAGATCTTGGCCAGATCAAAGACATTTGCAGTGTGCAGATAGAGGACACGTGCAAGTTTGTGTCATTCTCAGTTTAGGACAGGCCATGTCTCTTGTGAAAGCTCAGAACCTCCAGAATTCCCTCCCTGAGCTGTAAGCATTCAGATCAGACAGACTCCTTTAGGCTTAAACCAGCTGGATTTCAGTACTGAACCTTGTCATCAGTAAAAGCAATACATAATTTGGACTTTAAAATCAAAACCGTAAAAAAAGAATACATTCATAGTGAACACATTGTTTCCTAAGAATGATTCAAACTTAACAAATACTTAAATAATACCACACAAATTGAAAAACGGTCCTGCCCAGTACAGATATATAGTATAAGCAGCTCTTGAGGTCAATTTAAATCCACTGTGTACTCTCTGCCTCTAATTTAAAGTGTTTTGAAGTGCAGATCTGGTCTCTGTGAGTTGTGAAAAGCTCATCCTAATGGTGAATGATTAGAATGTTCCGAATGCATAAGGAAAATGAGGAATAACTGTGGACCACTGCAGCATTGTTTTTCACTTTTTTTTTAAGAGAAATACAACTACTTTAATAAAGTTGTTACACAGCCTGACCATTTGTTCATTAGGAATTCAGGTTTTGTCATGCTTCATTAAGGGTCATTACGGTGTCATTATTACAAAGTGGTACCAAAAAGTTTCACGATAGTCTCACTTGAATGTATTAAGATTATGAATTGCTACGAGCCAACCTCCACCAAATGAGATCTATTCAGCTTAAATAGTGTTTACAAAACTGAGCAGACGGGACTGATCAGGATTGAGTATTGGCGTAGTCTCTGGAGTGTCCTCAGACAGCCTTTTGACAGATTGGTTTGTATTGTACTGTTCAATATGATAGAGCGCTCCGACACCTGATCATTCACTCACACATGTGTTCATTATGGGCACAATTTGGCAAAAGTCAGAGTTGAGTTAGGGTCAGTCTGCTCCTGTTCCATATGCTGTAAGCTTTAACTAGAAAGAAAGAAACAGTAGATTTATATGGAAAACAGTAAAAACATATTTTCTCACAAGACAATAAAACACTTTATAATGAAATGCAGACAGTACATTACGGTGGGCCAAAACACCAAAGGTCTAGATAGTCTACCTCCCAAGGTCAAGTGAGTCTACCTATGGAAAAAATAACATCCACAACTTGATCTTAACAGGTAAATGTTTAAGGGTAGCTCAAGCTTGGTATTTTGGCGACCTAAGATCCCTTTACAAAGAGCCACAGTTATTTTTAAGATGTCTGCAACCTGTCTCTATTTGATGTCAAAGTCAGAGGAGCAGATACTTGGAAGTAAATTGAAAAGATTCTTTCACTGTTCTCTGAGTGAAAGTCACTGAAGAAAAAAAGCAATAGAAGTATAAAGCAATTATACATCCATCCATCTTCTCCCACTTAATCCGGGTGGGTCGCAGGGGCAGCTTGCTGCCCAATCCTCATAGCACCTGACCGCCCCTATGAACCCCTCTGCGGGTGGTGAGCCCACAGGAGGGTGGACATTATGGTCCTTGATATTAGTTCATAGGGTGCTGCATGTTTTGGGTTGATGGGGGAAACCGGAGTACCCGGAGGAAACCCATCACGACCCCCATCGAACCCGCAACCTTCTTGCTGTGAGGCCTGAGTGTTGCCACTCAGCCACCACTCGGCAACCACTATTTATTTATTGCCGCGCAATTATACAAATCAAACATATTTTCTATTATTCTAATTTTTTTTACATACACTGTATTTGTTGTAGAAGTTTTCAGCTTGTCCAAGAAAGGCTAGAGACCAACTGGACATCTTAAGCAGGAGAAGTTTAATACATCAATAATATGGGCCTGGGTGTTTGAAAAGTCAACATAGTATGATTCCAAAAGTGAACATAAACATAGTATGATCTTTGAGTGTTCACGCCTCTTGACTCTGCTTCCAAAGGAAGCTTATAAAGCAAGTGTGCGGAGACTATGAAGGCCAGTAGACTCCAGTCAGACAGCTTTTAGAGACTATGAAGGCCAGTAGACTCCAGTCAGACAGCATTTAGAGACTATGAAGGCCAGTAGACTCCAGTCAGACAGCATTTAGAGACTATGAAGGCCAGTAGACTCCAGTCAGACAGCATTTAGAGACTATGAAGGCCAGAAGACTCCAGTCAGACAGTATTTAGAGACTATGACGGCCAGTAGACTCCAGTCAGACAGCATTTAGAGACTATGAAGGCCAGAAGACTCCAGTCAGACACCATTTAGAGACTATGAAGGCAAGTAGACTCCAGTCAGACAGCATTTAGAGACTATGAAGGCCAGTAGACTCCAGTCAGACAGCATTTAGAGACTATGAAGGCCAGTAGACTCCAGTCAGACAGCATTTAGAGACTATGAAGGCCAGAAGACTCCAGTCAGACACCATTTAGAGACTATGAAGGCAAGTAGACTCCAGTCAGACAGCATTTAGAGACTATGAAGGCCAGTAGACTCCAGTCAGACAGCATTTAGAGACTATGAAGGCCAGTAGACTCCAGTCAGACAGTATTTAGAGACTATGAAGGCCAGAAGACTCCAGTCAG
Source organism: Odontamblyopus rebecca (assembly GCA_030686955.1). NCBI lineage: Eukaryota > Metazoa > Chordata > Actinopteri > Gobiiformes > Gobiidae > Odontamblyopus > Odontamblyopus rebecca. The sequence goes on from CM060658.1 coordinate 29,568,410, forward strand.
ACACCATTTAGAGACTATGAAGGCCCGTTGGTACCAGTTAGACAGTAATATGCCACAATTTAGATAGTGGTATGCCAATGGTACACCAAGTGTACAGTGTAAATACAGCTTTTGTGAATCCATGTTAAACCGAGAAATGTAAGTGGAGGATAAATTACTTACATTCTCTTACAGTATTTACCATTTATAAGAATTTGTTATCATTTAATTCTGTTTGAACAACACACTATGAGCGCCAATGATGACTCCAAACAAAACTTTAGTGTGCTTGAGCTCCCTTTAAATATTAACCAATCAGGCTGATATTTTATATGGATTTTTTTAGTTTTCATGAGTTAGACACAAATAAAACATTGTGAGGAAAGAAATTTTAAACTTTTTTAAAACTAAAAAAGGTTTTGTAGACCACCCTACAGTTCACAGTGGACATATTTGACCTCAAGAGCTGAGTATAAAATATCTGTACTGGAACATTTTTGCCCAAATATAAGAAAATTGGTACAGCTCTTTATATTATTATTATTATTATTATTATTATTATTATTATTATTATTATTATTATTATTATTATACGCATCTGGAATAGAAGCCCTTCCTTCAGCGGCTCTGCTCCAACCTCCTTACCCAAGGGAGCACAAGCCACTCTGTGGAGGAAACTCACTTAAACACTTGTATCCTCCATCTTGTCCTTTCGGTCATTATAAACCTCATGACCACGGGTGAGACTAGGACCAAGGATCTAAATCAGGACTAAAACAGAGACCACAAGAGAGAGTAGAAACATAGGTTGTAAATGGAGAGATTTGTCTTTGGACGCAGCTCCTTCTTCACCACAATAGTCTGATACATAACCTTCATGCTTATTTTGCCATTTTTAACTTATTTTACACCAAATTGATTGGGCTTTTAGTTATGTTAAAATACCCAGACTTGTGTTTTGTTTCATTCACACATGTTTGAGTAATCCTTTATTATTAGTGTCCACATCTCCAAAGCTCCTAATGTAATGAAGCTGTAGTTCTCAAGTTAACAGCTCCTTTAACCTTTTGTTGAGTAAAGATTGATTGACCATAAGTATCTGAAGCTCAAAAGCATGTGTCTGTAGTGTAGGGTATGTGCTCAGGGGGAGGGGTAGGAGGTTGTGTATGTGGGGTGATTCTTCTCAGAAAATCGTTCGCTTTTAAGTTATTCCTGTACCTTCAAAGAGAGTATCTTGGTCAAATCTCACACAGCATTTCATTATTTAAAGGTGCAGTATGTAGGCTCATACTGAGGAAGATCTTAGATATATACATTGTTCTCTTCAACACATACATGTATTTTGGGTGGAGTAAATTTACTTTTTTGGTGATAGTGTTTGACTTTATAATCTAGAAAATACTGTTAAAATGGGAGTGGCTCAGAGTCTATCCGCATCAAAACAAATGAGGCTGCTTATAAGGAAAAGAAAAAAAATAGAAAGGAAAGAAAGGATAGAAATATCAGATGGTGGATTTCTGAAGAATCAATGAGTGAAGCACTTAGTAACTGTGATTTTGTTCTAAATGATGGGTGACCAGTGAGCTCCTTCGTCATATAAATCTATAAAATATCATTCTGGTTTTACCACAGTTTGAGGGTGTGAGATTGAAAAGTGGAAGTTGGATCTTGGACGTCTCTACTTGTTCCTTTCATTTATTAATGTTTAGGTTTTGATAATTTTGCAAAAAATATCTACTTTTAGTTTTAGTTTTACATTGTATTTAGTAGTTTCTGTATAGAATCCCTCATTTGTCCAGGTAGAATCCATGGCAACAAGTAGAGTTCAATTTGGAGTTCAACTGGACAAGAGTTTTGATAGAAGACGTTCCGCAGCTCATCCAAACTGCTTCTTCAGTTCTGGTCAGAATGCTGGAGGACACTGACATATATCTGCCTGCAGGAGGAGCTAGATGCCTCAGTTACTTAGAAACTGTTGCTGCCAGGTCAGGCCCAGAGGTGTGAGAACCCTCATTATGGCCCTGTATGATTAGTAATTACTAATTTGACCTCATTGTCAAGTCTATTTCAATAGGCCAAGCTGGAAACAGAAACTGTAAACAAGTAGGCTTAGGTTCCCTCTTGCAGGCAGATATAAGTAAGTATCCTCCAGCGTTCTGATTTAGACCTGGTCCAGTCCGTATGCCGTGCAAAAGTCCGGCATCTCTGCTTGCTGATACTGTGAAGAATGTGATGTTCAGTGACACTTTAGACCATGGAAGCCTGTACCAAGATAGCTGCGGTATTAACACATACCAATAGGCTGAACGCGAGATCCACAGTTCATATCTATGCACTAGATTCATTTGCATATTTTTAGACAGGAATTCCCAATGGGTCATTCCACGCCAAATCTCTGAATGCCTCCACTCGACCATCTCAGATTTGACCGAAAATTTCTAGGATGTTCACACATTTTCCAGCAGGAAAGTCCCAAATTTTAGCTCCCAACTCCTAGTCAAACTATACTCAAACATGGTGAGTATAGTTGCAACATTCAGGCCTCACAGCAAGAAGGTTGCGGGTTGAATCCCCGGGTCGCCCGGGCCTTTCTGTGTGGAGTTTGCATGTTCCTCCCCGTGTCTGGATGGGTTTCCTCCGGGTACTCCGGTTTCCCCCATCAACTCAAAACATGCCTGCACCCCTATGAACTAACATCAAGGACCATGTTGTCCACCCTTCTGTGGGCTCACCACCTGCAGAGGGGTTCATAGGTGGGTCAGGTGCTATGAGTATTGGGCAGTAAACTGCCCCCGCGACCCAGCTGGATTAAGCGGGAGAAGATGGATGGATGGATATACTCAAACATGTGTGAATGAAACAAAACACATCTCTGGGTCTGTTTTTGATGAGTGAACACCATTATAACATAGCGTAAAGCTCACAAGAGTCTATTTTCATTATTTCTATTTCATTATCATAGAACATTTTATCCACCGAAGCAGAGTGGAGACAACATGAAGCAAGTTTATTGGAATCTAGTGATGATTAAATGTCTTTGAAGTGATTTGTCTTAGACTGTTGATTTTTAGCTTTATCACCTTAATGACCTTTAACAGACCATGAACAAAGACAACAACTGATAGAAAGTTTGATGAAGTCATGGATAAAGTAAACTCATGGAACATGGTGAGGGACATGTGGGTGGAGCTGCATTCTGGGAGGTCTGCAGGGTAGAGTCCTCTAGATGGAGGTCTGCAGCCAGACTCTTTCAAAAATATAAGATGATGAAAATATTCAAAGGTGCATTGTGTAACTTTTCTGGTGGAGGGTCCGTCAAATTCTTTTCTCCGTGGAGACGTTATTTCTTCAGTGGAATGTGTAAATGTGCAAATGTTGGGCCTTGATACAGAGTAGAAGAGACTAAGTGTTGGAGATAGCTAGGGAGGACTGTAGACTATGCGATGTAATGGACACTTCATCTGAACAATACTCGATAAGAGAGTGAAGGAAGACACTTGAATGGATTTTGAGGCGCTTTAATGTCCTTTCTTGTATCTTTCTGTTTAATTTGTCTGAACTATCCTTTCATCTGTCCACTCCTTTCCATCTGGTAATCTCTCATAGACGCAGACATAAGTTGTGTCCCAATTCAGAAGGCTGCAGCCTCTGAAGGCTGGTTTTAAGGCTGCATACGTCACTTCCGGTAACCAATGAGAAAGAACCAAAATGAGCTTCAAAACCAACACATTTCCAACACTCAGCCTCATACAGGCTCTTCTCAGATCACAAGTCTGTCCTTTTAATCCAGACTCAAAACGATCGTGCATAAAAAGAAGAGAATCTCAGTGTTGCGCACGTGGATCTAAAAGGCTGCAGCTGTAAACAAGCGCACATGAGTGATATTCACTCTGGGGAACACACAGAATACTTACTCTGCAGATAAATACCGATGCAGCACCACAAATTAGGACATTTATCTGTCTGTAAATTGGATTAAGTTGGCATAATAAAAATTGGATTAAAAATTGGATGTCTGTAAATTGGATTAAGTTGGACTCATAAATAATAACACTCGGACTGGTCCCACCCCCCACTCTGCTTCTGTCACATGACCCTGTGTTCTCGCACCTGCCTGTTTTGCACTGATCACTGATACTCTTATACTTTATATTATTATACTCCTGTAAATTTGTAAATTTTGTTATATTATATTATAGCTTTTTTCTACTTTATTTTATTCTATTATTTGTTGCATGTCAGTGTTTGTCTACATCCTGCTCCAAGTACCGCAGCAATTTCCTAATGTTGTGAACCTGTTCACTCATATGGCAATAAAACACATTCTGATTCTGATTCTGATTCTGATAATATAGAGTCTAAGCTTTATAATGAGGTATAACATGCCCACACGGACTATCGGCCCATATCGGCAGAATTTAGGCTGATAGCAGTGTAGCGATGTATTTTTGTGTTTTGTCTCTGTACAAATAAAAAAGCGTACCATACCAGAAAGTACTACAGTGCACCTTTATGTCTACAGATTAGCACTACTACAAAATAACCCACTGCCTCCTCCAAAGAAAGGCCCTCCACCCTGCCTTCCTCACTGTTCCTGCATACTGTCCGTCAGATGCAGAAATCCTGTGATGACACGTGTTGATAAGTGAGAGCAAGCAGGAGCTGTCAGCGGAGATGGATGGACCGTCTCACTGGAGCTCACGACTGAAGCACAGGCTGATTGATTAGCATGTCACAGAATGGTCCAATGTTAATTCAGTTAGTCAGCCCGGTGACCAGCTAGTCATTTAGAAACGAAATTCACTCTGAACAGTTATGCCCAAATAACCATAAAACACACAAATGTATTTCCATTGTTTTCATGAAGGACTGTGTAGAAAACAATAGAAGTTCAACTGTAAATCTCCCAGAAATCTCCTCTCTCTGTGTTCTAGCTCGTCAAACTGCTTAATTGTGGTGATATGTCTTGTTAAATGGATTTAATTATGAATGAGTTTGCGTGTTCTGAACAGTGTAGTCCTCTGGAGTAGAAGCAGCACAGTCATATTGTTTCTGTGTCCTCTAGGGATGCTCAAAATGATAATCAAAATCTCTCGATACAATATGCATCTTATGGTTCGACATTTATTACAAAAGAAACTGCTTACACAATTATAAATATGCCTTTTTGTCTTTGATACTGTTATAATATGAAGTACTGAGGGCCAATTCCATTTCTAATTTCTACCCCTTCCTCCACCCCTTCCCCCTTGAAACTAAGAAACAAGGGGTAGGGTTTGAAAGTCGACCCGAATTGGGACACCCCTTCAACAATCACATATGCCATCAGAAGTCTCCACCAGCTTTTACGTAAACTTACGTGAGCACAGGGAGAACTGTGAGAACTGTCAGAGGAATGACACGCAGACCGAAAGAACACAACCTGAGCTTCTCTAAGGGTTAAACCAATGATATCGCTTATAATTACTTGGGTTACAATATCGAAATGACAACTGTGTAGCACGGACGCCCACAATTCGTTCACAACTTTATTTCCGTGCATCAACTGATCACTCAAGCCACAAATAACGTGACACTGTTCAATGTCATACTAGCGATTTTTTCATGTGCATTTTATGAAGAACATGACCATTGGAACAACGTTAAACTTAAGACAATACAGCAGTGATCACAAATTTGAAACCATAAATAATGGAGAAAATACATTTGCTGAGACATTGCTCATACCCCGTCATTTGGAATGTGCCTCTGAAAAATCTTGGATTGGAGGGGTATACAGCCCTACCCCTCTGCCATAACGGTAAATGGGACACCCCTACCCCTACACGTGAACGTGCAAAATGGTGGGGCAGGGGTAAGGGGTAGAGCCAGGGGTAAGGGGTAGAGCCAAGGGGTGAAATGGGATTCAGCCTATGCTTTAAAGGTGCTTGATAACAGTTATGTCTTCATGTAGACGCCACATCAAAGGATCATGGTCGATGTTTTGGAGAGAATTAGTGGTGTGGCTTATAACTGTTGGGACCACCAGGGGGCGTCGGTAAAAATGCTTGATGAGATGATGGTTTTATGACTTTTATTTAAAAATGTGGAAAAAATATAAATTATACTATACTCTATAAAATAGGTAAACAAACCCGTCGGAAACAAAAGGTTATGGCTCCGTAATAACAGTGGGCCATTAGCTGGCTCTTACCCTCTGGCACTTAGCATTTCCATTTCACTCTGCAAACATGTTGAGGTATATGTGCACCTTTCAGCTCTGCACGACGCACTGAAAACAACTAAAACACGTAGCGTAGGGTGGTTCAAAGAAAAAACATGCAAAAAAATAAAAGTTAAATTTAGCTTATTTGAACTCTGAATTAGGATATCACATATCTAAAACTAAAAAGAGTCAAATTTGGTAAAATTCTGAGTTGATTTAGAGGTTGCCCAAGATGCATGAAGTTTCTAGAAATTGACCTCGTCTTGCTATTTTATCATTGTACACTGGTCATTTGTTATTATATGTATTTCCCTTTACTTACAGACAGTAACATTGTTTTTGGCAGTTTGATGCATCCTATGAAGCTGGTTTGCTATTTTTTGTTAATTAGTTATAAAACACTTTCATCCATATGGTACAGATACATGCGTTTTGTTCAGATATTTTGTGTTTTGTACATATATTGAGGTAGAAATACTAATAAATAGTTGAGTAAGTTCAATCATGAGTTTAGTTTAGTTTTTTGTGTATGGTTTACACCAAGACAAATGCACATCCATAGGAAAAATCTAAACATATACAATATACATGTAATATGAAGTAGGAAAATATGAGTTCCTCAGATGAGAGTGCAGTGCTAATACTTTTTTTTTTTTTTTCAGGAATCTTCAGACATGTAACAGTCACTGAGAGTTGTTAATGTAAAAATGAAGATGAGAAGCAATTTCTCCTTCAAGTTGTACAAGAACATGGAAAAATGTGCCTGGGTGGAGAAGGGGAGTGTAGTTAGTGTCTGAAACTCAGCGGTAGAATTCAGGAAGAGAGTTCTTCTGAAAGTGAAGATGACAGAAGTTGGCTAAGAAACATTGATGGTTTTGTGAAATGTTATATTTGATAGAGATATCGCACATTTACGCGTTGTGGAAGCTCTAAATCAGGGGTCTCAGACTCGCGGCCCGGGGGCCAAGTGCAGCCCGCAGTACAATATTTTGTGGCCCGCACCTGAATATGAAAGTATAATATTAATGTAGCCCGCAGAGAAAGTGGACCTCCGAAGGGCCAATCAGCAGCTCCCGCGCGCCATCCCTGGTCGGGGCTGGGCTAAGCTACACCAGCTTCGTGCACTTCACGCTTGCAACAACAGCACTTGCCTTCTATCGTACTTTCTCCCGGCGACTGTTACCGGGCTGTTTATCGTCTACGCTGCTGTTACAGATAGAAGCGTCTGACGGAGCACCTGTAGCTGCCCTGACATTCCCCGACCGGCGCCTCTCGCTCTGGCTCGAGAGCGCGGCAGAGCGCACGGAGCGCTCTCCCGGTTAAGGCGCGCTCCGTCACAAAGCGTTATGCGTTAAGATGTTCTCTGTGCGCAATTAGCTAGCTAAACACTTGTTTGAAACGTGAAACAAGAGCGCCACTAAGCGGAATCAATTAGATTTTGTCATACCCCAGTCATGTCTTCATCAAAGCCTGCAGTGAAGAGAAAGGTTGGTGACGAGCACAGACAGTTTCAGATTCGCAGACTTCAAGACGCACAGAGCCACTTTTCAAATTTTGTGGACCCCTTTACCTTTGATGTGCAAGATGCCCTCCTAAGCTTCAAATGGAGCTCATTGACCTGCAATGCAACTCTGACCTCAAAGCCAAGTTCAGGGAGATGAGTGGAAAAGCAGACAAGCATGGGCAATTTTTGAGAGAATTGCCCCCCAACTTCCCTGAGCTTTCCCGAATGTTCAAGCGGACCATGTGCCTTTTTAGCAGCACATATTTGTGTGAAAAGTTCTTCTCCACCTTGAACTTCAATAAGTCCAAGTACAGGTCCAGACTTACTGATGATCATCTTCAAGCCATACTGAGGGTCTCAACTGCTTCCTCTCTCAAGCCAAATGCAGTTCAGATTTGTGAGAAGAAGCACTGTCAAGTCTCTGGCAGCAAGGAGTAGGCAAGAGAAGCCATGTTCAGAAGAACCGTTCATGATTTTCACTCAATGTTCCATTCATGTTCAGGACACTTCATGTTCAGAAGAAATCTTTAAAACTGTTAATGACATTTGAGGACTTTTTTTTTTAAACTTTTTTTTGTGTGGAATTCCTTATGCGGCCCACCCTCACCCAGACTCTGCCTCCAGCGGCCCCCAGGTAAATTGAGTTTGAGACCCCTGCTCTAAATATTGTTTGATTTAGCTGAATTTTTTATGTAAACATTAAATCAATAGCCATTTCCTAATGTCAAAACCAAAGCTTTGTCAATATTGTCAGAAGAATACTTGACCTTGGGCCTCATAATCAGCTGAGCCAACTCAAAAATGCAATCACAAGCAGGTCAAGGTGGATGGGGAGTTTAATAATGATGCACTTGATTTAAAGGGGAACTCTGGCACATTTAAAGTGAAAGTCCGTTGATAGAGGTAGTTGAATATTGTCAGAAGCCAAAAAAAACGGCACAGATCAGTGTTGCCTCGGTGGCAGTGAGTCTGTCAAGGCAACAAACTAGTGTAGTGATGGGGGCAAGTTCTTAACTTCCACGTAAAACATCAATTTGCTTCACACTGAAGAAGCTTAACACCACTTTAACCCATCTTAAACAATCAGAAACACCTATCTGTAATCAGGGCAGTGCTGTGTGATGTCACCAAGTACTTGAAATTACAGTGGCCACAAGAGACAGTGTATGCACAGAAAGCTGCAAATGTACCACGTTTGCACCGAAACTGCCAAAAATGACGAGTGACAGTTAGACACATTTTTACAACTGCCGCCATGTGAAACAATCTCTAAAAAAATTAAAGCTGAAGCGGGCCTGGACCGTGCAACATGACAATGACCCAAAGCATACCAGCAAATCCACCCAGGATTGGTTCAAAAATAAGAAGTGGAGAGTCCTGGAATGGCCAAGTCAAAGCCCGGATCTCAATCTCATGGAGATGCTGTGGGGTGACTTGAAACGGGCGGTACATGCAAGAAACCCCTCAAATATCTCTCAGCTGAAAGAATTCTATGTTGAGGAGTCAGATCAATGTCAGAGACTGGTAGACGGCTACAAGAAGCATCTCAGTGACATTATTTCAGCCAAAGGGTGCAACAGTAGCTATTAGGGGGTAGGGTGTCCTAACTTTTTCCTCCATTAAAATACACATTTTTTATCATATCTTTTGTTCTATGAGTAAAACTTTCGGACTTTCCTCCACTGCTCTTTGGATTTGTGAGCGGGATGCGAGAGTGAGTTGAGGTGTCGCAGCCTCAGACTCAGTTTGTCTTCTTCCTCCTTCTCCGAAACTCTTCCCTTCTCCTCCTCAGCTCACAGACGTAAAGCGTGAGGAGAGACTTCTCCAGCTGCTGCTTCATTATCATCAGAACGACTGTGGAAAAAGTCTGAATCGTGTTTGTGTCGGCGGCGTAACAACAAACCGAGATGACAGAAAAGCCGGTAGCAGCTGAAGTGTTTCTTCCCAAAGACGTAAAAACGTTCATGTCGCTGTCCAATCAGAACCTATCCTCACCCCCAGATGCTGAGCGGATTTAACGTGTTTTGCATGTGTAACCGAGGTGACAATAGGTTCTTGTACATAACTAGGATGTAGTGAATGGTTAAAGAGAGTCAGATCAAATTTTAAGAATGATGTATTTCTAAAATCACAAGTTATTGCAAAAATATGTCTTTTATATTTAAAATGGTTGAGTAAAAAAGCACACAGCTCACCAGAAAGCGGAAACTAAAGGTGACAAATAAAAGGGAGCTCTGGGCTAACCAGCTGCGGGCACACGCCACCGAGGCCCAAACTTTAGGCGACAGAACACCCACCACACTCCATGCAACACACACACACAAACACAGCTTCCTAGGAAAATTAAAACATGCAAATGTGAAGGAAGTGCAAAAATTCCACAACAAACGAGGAGTGATGGAGCAGACATGAGGAATCCTGTCACCAAACCTCCACCAGACGAGCACCCACGTCGCAACCAGCCCTGGGGCAAAAAGAAAAAGGGTATGGGTAAACCAAATCACAAACTAATATCCTCCAAAACAAACCAACAAGGACTCAACTAACAAAACAAATTAACCTAAACTCAATATAAAAGCAACTTAGACCCAAAATAACTAACATAAAAGACCCAAATAAAACGGCAAATGGCCGGCTGCATCTAAAGAAAACACAAACAACGTTAATGGTCCGCTGAAACAAAGAATAAGAAAAAGAAAAATACAAATCAAAGAACTTATATTACCAAACAGAAAGGTAAAATGCAGGCATAAAGAAGATGCCCTCCCAGGAAGACACTCAGGGTCAGCAACCGGCATCTAAACATACACAACCCCATTAACCAAACAGGTTACATGATCCAAAGAAATACAGGGACACCTACCAGGCCTACGGCGTATTATGGTAAAACCAACCTGTAACATGAAGCAGGTAGTCAGAGGTGGAGGGCAGCTGACCTGGAGCTTGGCTAAGGGGGGATTAAATGTCGATGCACCTGGAAGCGTAGGGCGCCAGCAGTCACATGATACGGTGCCCCACAAGGGGCAACTGTGAATCAGTCACACATGGAATAAAAAAAAACTTCATGTAAACAGTCAACATTGCTCCTCATTTCAAACTTCTGGTGAAGGGTCAACCACCTATTTGTCTCCATAAAGATGTTTATTACTTTGTTTGAAATGTTTCACAATAGGGCATTCAAATGTACTCAATGGAGACCAGCAAATGACACCACCAAATGAGATCTGTGGAGAGGTGACTCCGCTAACGGTAACCATGTCTGTTTCTCAAAGTAGTTTTGATTTCCTCTAAACCCTTTGGTCCATCACAGATCAGTCACAGCTTCTAGGGGTGAGTGTGTGTGTGTCCTCACTCAGAACAGAGACCACTTTCTGACCATCCATCCATTTTTCTTCCTCTTATCCGGGTCCAGGTCAAGGGGGCAGTAGTCTAAGCAGGGACTCGCAGACTTCCTTCACCCCAGACACTTTCTCCAGGTACTCAAGGGGAACCCCAAGGCATTCCCAGGCCAACCAAGAGACATAGTCCCTTCAGCATATCCTGGGTCTTCCTCGGGGGCCTTCTTCTGGTGGGCCCGGAACACCTCCTGAGCCATTTAAAATAAATTAAACTACAATTAAAAGGCTGAAATGAAACTCACATACAAGCACAAGCGTAGGTTTAAACATGTACTTACCCCTCAAAAATGACTCCATGAGCATCCAGAACAGATTCAGTTAAATTCAATTTTATTTATATAGCCCAGAATCACAACAAGAGTTGCCCCAATGGGCTTCACAGTGAAAAACATGGAAACATAATCTGACAAAGACATCAGCAAACACATTGTCCCATCCTCAGTCTCTCAATGAACACACGATCCTTGATGCCAGAGAGAAAAAAACCCACCGGCGGGTGCAGTATGGGAAAATTCTCTACAGACACAATTGCCAACCAGCTGTTGCCGTGCGGCGCACCTTTGGACTAGATGCCCTCCCCTCAGCTGCTCCTCTCCTCTCGAGGAGCAGCGGCTCTACTCTGAGCTCCTTCCATGTGACCAAGCTCCTCACCCTATCTCTAAGGGAGCGCCCGGCCACTCTGCGGAGGAAACTAATTTCGGCTGCTTGTATCGGCAATCTCGTCCTTTCGGTCATTCCCCAGAGCTCATGACCACAGGTGAGGGGAGGAACGTAGATTGAGGTAAATTAAGAGCTTTGCCTTTCGGCTCAGCTCCCTCTTCATCAAAACGGTCCAATACAGCGACCGCATCACTGCCGATGCTGCACCGATCCACTTGTCAATCTCACGCTCCATCCTCCCCTCACTGTGAACAAGACCCTGAGATACTCGAACTCCTCCACTTGAGGCAGAGACTCCCCACCCACTGCCGTTGTATGCCATAAAACTCCTCTCTACCAAAAATATTTTTATTATCAAGTAAAAGCATACAATATATATATATAATATAAAGCCCTATTTGCACGGGATAAGCAAAGTCTGTAAATGACTCAATTTCACTGACACTGACTAAAACTGAAAGAGAAAATAATGCGTCAAGAAAATAAAGCAATAGAAAAGGCAATTACAACAACAAACACTGAGACGCAGATTCGCATGGGACTAGTATTCTCACTGGATGTCTGTGTTTGGCGAAATATAGTACAAATTACAGACATGGTGCGGCACATTTGCACGGGATTAAAATCTCAGGAATCCTCTGCATTTATTACAAATCATCAAAGGTCCACAGGTAACACTAATCCCGTGTGAATAGGGCTGCTAAAGACGCAATTGCTATTTTCACGTATTACAGAAAACTGACTTTCCTGAGCTTTCCGTCATGTTAGAATGTTGTTTCCTCCTCTAAAGCAGACCTGGAGTTGTGTTTTGTTTCATTCACACACATTTCCATAACCATTTATCATTAGTTCTGTTTACATCTCCAAAACTCAAGATGCTCTGTTCCACCTTGTGATGTCATGAAGCGAGAGTTTTCAAGTGAACAGTGAATTTGAAGTGAATTATGAAGTGAAGTTCATAATCATAATAGTACAGGATGCCCCAAAAAGATCTTTTTGAGCCATGCCGTTCACTCCCAAAGGGAAGTCATTTTACGTCTTGGAATACACTCACAAAACTTCATAATTTGTTTACCTGTTAAAGTTTTTCCAAATTTTGCATTGAATGAGTGAGTGCGTGTGAGCAGATTCCAAAACGCAAAACGACTTCTCTTTGGAGTGAACGGCTCAACCTGAAAACAGAACACAAATAAAACATTAAATATAAAATCTTGATCTGTTTCTATACATTCTGTGAAAATTGCCAAAATTATTGCCCTGCGAAATTATGACAATTTTTTGGGACACCCTGTATACATAATATCAATGGGCAAAAAGAATCTGAGGCTTGATCATTTCTCCCTATGTTTAGTTCAATGTTAAATCACTTCTCACATGGGCTTCTGTCATAGAAATAAGTATAAAACGAGTCTTTTGAACGACTCTTTGAAGTGAACAGATCCACATTTTAATCTAAAATCAAGTGCAAAGTATAGTTCCTCAATATGGGGTTCAAGGTGCAGGCTAAATTTGTGCTACTCCTTTGAGCCAACATTGTAAAATTACAACATGGACAGAACAAGCTAAAAACAAAGTTCCTACAGTGTCTTTAAAAGTCTTAAAACCATTTAATTTATCAAAATGGAAATTATACCTTAAAAAAACTTGTAAAGGACTTGAATTTTTATATCTGGGTCTTAAAATTTGTGCAGTACATAACTTCTCCGTATCACATTTCTCCTTAAAAGTTTAATTTGTCAACTGCCATCATTTGCTTAAATATCGTTGCCTAAATAATTAATCATTTATATAGCACCTTTCACCACACCCAAAAGTGCTTTACAGTTCATTCTTCATTCACTCCACACTCAATGGTGTAAACTACTATTGTAGCCACAGCTGCCCTGGGGCAGACTGATAGAAGTGAGGCTCCAATCGGCACCTCCGACCACCATCATCACACACACCACTTTCATACTAGGCAATGTGGGTGAAGTGTCTTGCCTTTTTTTGTGATTAGCGCCCCACAAATAAAGAGTGGCAAAACCAATAATTGAGAATGTAATGCAGCCCCAGGTCAAAATCCTCCGAACATGTCACTGAAGATCACGCGCTACAGAACCACAAGCAACAAGCTGAGCAGAAGAGTAAAATCAAAAACAGTCTGAGCAGAACACAAAGTTTGACTAAAGCTGTTAGTGACACATTTCATGCTGAGGTTAGGGAGAAGAGTCTCTACTCCTCATAGTCCTTTGAGAAATTCAGGAATTTAGTTTTCTTTGCTGATAGGTCTGTGAAATAGGTGGTGAAAGAGATATTAAGTTTTTATATAAATGGTCTTTAAAAGACTTGAATTTAACTTGAAGAAACCTGTAGGAACCCTGTAAAAATATCACAATATCAGTAGATTCAATGGTGTCCTGAAATATTCATGATCTACAAATAAACAGGAAGTGCTGCGATGTTGAGTCGCGCAACTTCTGGTCAGTGCTTTTCTACGGCAAAATTCCTGTGGAAAAGTGTCACATATTTTTAACCAGCTTCATAAATCTGCCCCAACACCAAATCTTCATCCAACAAGGTCGACAAAGAACATATTCTGTCCACGAAGAATTTATCCACAACGATCAAGGGAAGAAAGATGAAAACTTAAAGGAAACTTGTTCACTCAGACTGATTCTAGAATTTATTTTGTGATGTCGATATTAACATAAACAGAGAGATTTGTGCAGTTTAAATGGTCGACATTTAATCTGTGAACATCTATAACATATAAACTTCAGTTACCAAGCTCCTGTGTTATGGAATCAACTCCCTGTTGATGTTAAACAGGCACCCACAGTCTCTTTATTTAAGACCAGGCTTAAAACCTTCCTCTTCGGAATAGCTTATGACCAGGTTACTTAGTTGATGTCACTAAGATAAGCTGCCGCAGGAGATAACAAGCTGGGGGAAGTGTGGCAACCTGAGCACTGTCCTCTGTTTCCTCCTATTTTCTCATCAGCATCACTTACTATGTTCTCATCTGTAGCTCATTCATTGCTATTCACATGTTGTCCCCTGTCCCACTCTCCCTGTGGAGTGTAACTCTTTCAGATGCCTGATGGCAGCTGGACCCCTCTCCTCCTCCTCGCCCGCCTTCCTCCTCCTCGCCTGACTCCTCCTCCTCGTCCGGCCTCCTCCTCCTCGCCCGGTCTCCTCCTCTTGCCCGGCCTCCCCTCCTCGCCCGGCTCCTTCCCCACCTGGGTAGCTGTGTTCATACCGAACTGGCCCACGGGCCTGGACATCTATAGCCTGTCCGTCCATGGGAGTGGATCCCTCCTTCACTGTAGTTCTCCCCGAGGTTTCTTCTTTTTCCCAGGACCCTGGGTTTTTTGGAGTTTTTCCTTGCTGAGAAGGAGGGTCTAAGGACAGGGGATGACTGGACAATGTTTCATTTGCTGCTTTACATGAATGTTGTTTTTTCCTGTTTTGATATGTCTGTGTGTATGTTTGGCTCATCCATATCTTGGAACGCCCTTAGAGGCAACTGTTGTTGCGATTTTGGGGGCTACAAAATAAATTGAATTGAATTGAATTGAATAAACTGCACAAATCTCCCAGTCTATGATAAATATATCTACATTACAAAATCGATTTTAATGTTTCCTGCCACTGTGATAATAGCTTATTATCATCAATTATGACAGACATTTTCTTTCAAACATTTTACTTACTTGATTCTTGATTTATCTTGTCCAAAACAACAAGCTGCTGCACACCAAGGCAGGTTCTGAAGGCAAATTGACCCATTCTGTCATCCAAAGCCCTGCAGAACAGAACAACAGGACCCATTAATAATGTGGTTTATTTTCGTAGACTTAAATGTAATGTTATAATATTCCAACACTGGGGCTTTGGGAATTGAACCATTTTCCTTTTCCTCATATTAAATGAGAAAGTGCGTGAAAAAGGTTCGCAAACTTTGGCAGAGTTTCGCGGCGTAACCCAGGGACACTTGATTGATCGCGGTGGCGCTTCGACTCTCCCGGCTCCTCCTCCTCCGCCCGCTCCACCGTCACACGCGGAAAGAAGAGAGAGAGGAGAAAAAGAAGAGGAGAGCGGGAGAGAGTGAGGAGGAGACAGGGCTGCATGCTCCTCACCGCTGCCTGCGCGTTTCCACTCACACGGGCACAGCGCGGGCGCGGAGCGGTCAGAGCGCAGCGCGGGCGCACACCGGGGACGCACACCGGGGACGCACGGAGGAGGACGCTCTGAGGGGACCGCGAGTGGAATATGTACCGGTGATCGTGGATGGACAGCGCCGTCACACGGTAAGTGAAGTGTGCTCCTCAGCCCGTTACTTCTACTCACGTGGCTAACGATGTGTTTACGTGATAATTACGGGATTCATTTACGATTCCATTATTTTTAAACAGAAAAAAATACTAAATACTACTACTACTACTACTACTACTACTACTACTACTAATACTACTACTACTACTACTACTACTAATAATAATAATAATAATAATAAAATATTTAACACTGATTTATTATAGTTAAAATTACATTATTTTATTTTGTAATGATAGAAAAAATACGAAATTATTTAACTCTCCAATTGAGGGGTTGTTCACCTGCTGTTATTGCTTTGCCAGGAATGTTCCACGATATAGCATTGCTCAGAAAAAAAAAAAAAAAAAGGTGTTGAACAGTCTAACTGTGAGTGCGCTTGCCTTTCCACGGACTTCACCAGAAAATTTATATCATGCAGCTTTAGTCTATAAATGATCTGCTTCATCCTGTTTAAAAAGATTGTTTTGCGAAATTACGGCACAGTTGGATTAATTAAAGCTGGTTTCTGCACATAAAGTTATTGTAAGGGCTCATCTATAACATATTTATGAGTTTGTTTGTTTGTTTGTTTTTTTAAGTAAGATGTTCATATTAAAGGTAAGATGAAGGAAAAATGAAAAATTATGAAAATTGACTCCTGTGAGCTTTTAGTCATGTTAAAATGTTGTTTCCTCCTAGAAAAACAGACCTGGAGTTGTGATTTGTTTCATTCACACACGTTTTATTAACCCTTTATTATTAGTATGTCTAAATCTTCAAAGCTTCAAATGCTCTGTTCCACCTTGTGATGTCATGAAGCGGTCTTTTTCAAGTGAACAGTGCCTTTTACCTTTAGTTCAGTAGAGATTCACAACACCAGAGCTGAAATCATCCAAATCTACTGTGAATTTCTATGACCTGACCAAGATTTTCAAGCTTGTATCAGGTTCTTCATCTTGTTTTCAGATTTATTATCAACTTAATAGTTCTGAGGCTGCTTCATTCTAGTCTAGAGGTTGTTTATTTTAAGAGAACTTGTCAAGCAAAATGATCTGTCCATGCAGCAAGATCATTTCACTAAGTAATTTTTATATTTAAGTGTTTATATGTTAAGGTTTTTTGCAGTGTGATTCTAGTGGTGTATGCAGTTTAAAAACACAGTGGAGCATTCCCTGCATTACCACATGACGTCACAAGGTGGAACCATGTGTTTTCATTTTGAGAGAACTCAGCCTAAATGTACCGGGTTTGTGTGACAAAACACAACTCCAGGTCCATTTGTGATAAGGAAACATGACGTAAACCTCACAGGAGTCATTTTTGTGTAATATAGGGCCTTTAAGGCTAAGAACAGTAGTTTTCCTGACCAAGGATTGGCTGTGGAGCTCCCCTTTAAGGACACATTCTGATTATAGATCTGGAATTTTAAGAGTAGTTCAAAATTATGTTGAGGTTCTGGGCCTGTTGATCACCAACTAATACTGAATTCATCACGGATTAATTGATTTTGGCTGGATTTTTTTTTTTTTCTTCAATGTAATGAGTAAACTGTTTGGTGAAAAGAATGACACATTGACTGATGTCATAACTTTGGGGAATAGTTGATTGCCAGTGAGGTAAAGATGAAAATACTGGAAAAAAGGGAGAAAATGCCTTATTTTTTTGCATTACATTGAGCCAGAATCATGTAAAACTGTGTTTTAAGAACAATTGTTTCAATGAATGTTGTCACCACATTTGGAATGCATTTACTAACAGCTTACCCAACCCACTGAGGATTTCAGGAAATTTTTCATCTTTCAAAATTCTCTATTAAAAAATGAAAGGTACATACACTAAAATGGACACCATTTTTTTCATGTTATTTCCGACAGAGCAGACGGTCCAATTATTGGTCCTCAGGGACAAAGGTAACAAAAATAACACAAATATAAAGAATGGCAGACCATGTCATGTTCAACCCTTTTTTAAGACTTTGGCTCCCCGACTATAGAGCATTGTTTCCCAAAGACTGGGTCGTGACCCTCAGGTGCGTCACAAGAGATATTTTTTTTTCGCTTTGTCACGATCTGCATGTATTTCTGCAATACACAGTAATGACACAAGAGAGAGCTGAAATGTTAAGACATGTTTTGTATAATTTCTAATATTTTTTGTAATGATTTTATTGACTATTTTGTTCCATTATTGCTGGTTCAATTGAACGTTGAAAAGAAAAAAAAAAAAGGGCTACATTTAAAGTCCAAATAGACAGCTTACAGAAACCTTTTATTACTGCTTCAATTACTGTATTGTTTAAAACTTGAGTAATACTGATTGTTTAGAGACATGATCACTCAGTCAACAATAAAATATCCTCATTAATGTTCAATAATGGTCAAATCCACTTTTATTTTGTGATTTACAAATAATGTCTATTGACTTGTGTCGCAAAGGTGTGACTTTTAAAATATATGTCCCCAGTAAAATAGTTTGGGAAACACTGGACTAGAGCATCAGGCATGTGATTAAATGCACAGCTTTAACTTGTGCAGTCTCTGGGTTGTAATTAAGAGGTGAGAGTCTGAGTAACTTGACATAACGAAGCAAATATTGTTCCTTGTGCTTTTCTCATAGATGTTACTGCTCTACCTGGAATGCTCCACAGTCGGGCATTAAATATTCAATCTGCATTTGTTCTATAGCACCTGTTTTTACTGCTAAAATGAAATCTACTGAGCTGTAATTTGGCCAGATGGTGTTGCCTGCAAATTTCTCTGATCTGTCCAAGATCGTAAAACTTATATGAGGTTTTGCATTTTGTTTTCAGATTTATTATCGACTTACTCGTTCTGAGATGGCTTCATTCTAGTCCAGAGGTTGTTTATTTTAAGAGAACTTGTTATGTGAAATGGTCTCTCTATGCAGCAAGCATTTCACTACTTTTAAGCCATTTCCTGATAGATTGAAGTATTTATATCTTGCGCTTTTTGGCAGCGTGCTTGTCTCCATGGAGATACGTCAGTGCCATACTATGAAACATTCCAGACAAAGCATTAACATCTCCATGGAGACGGAGATGTGCAGTACTCAGTTACATTTACTTGAGGCACCTTTTAGAAAATGTAGTTTGCAAAGTACTTTTCTCGCAGCATGCTTTTACTCCTACTTGAATACAATTGTTGGTGCTCTTATTTGAGTAAAAGTTGTGGTTCCTCTTCCAACTCACAAGTGACAAAAGGTTTAAGTCGACAATATGAAGTGATTTGAACATTTGTGTTTCTTGGAGTACTCATATAATTAAGTTTGTCTCTTTTTGTGTCTGTGCTTAGAAAAGACCCAATTTTGTGACTTATTTAGGGTTTTGTTTTCAAATTACATTCACAGACAGTTGAGTCCTTTTCATAAATGCCTTTTTACATTTGCTTGAACCATTACTTTGTACTTCTACTTAAGCGACACTACTTTGTACAATACAGTACTTGGCTATTCCATCCACCAAAAAAGTTCCATAGTGGATCTGTTCTGTATCACACAAAAATCACTCTTTTGAGCATTAAGCCATATTCTAATGTGATTTCCTCCTCAAAAACAGACCTGGAGTTGTGTTTTGTTTCATTCACACATGCTTCAGCAACTTATCTTTTTTTTTTAATTTTTTTTTTAGTCTGTCTACATCTCCAAAGCTCCAAATGCTCCGTTCCACCTTGTGATGTCACGAAGAGCTAGTTTTCAAGTGAACAGCTCCTTTTACCTTTAGTTCAGTACTAGGTGTGTAACGATATCCAATTTGGATACCGCCCAACCCCTAATAACTAGGGTTGGGCGGTATCCAAATTATGATCCCGTTAAACCTTCTCAGTATTTTCCCGGGGTATACGGTATTACTGTGATTAAATAGAAATTACTTTGTAAACAGAAGAGCAGCGTCATATTTGAAGATGAGGCACAAGTTCTGATCAATCAATCAATCTGATCTGGGACACGCCAAGACAAGAAAAGTACAGAAGAGGCAGATTCTGGAATAAAAAGTAAAAGGCGACAGTCCACGGCGAGTGATATTTCCCACTACAGCATGTTGTATCTGACACCCCCACGCTCTTGACACTCGGAGAAGTTACCGTCTCCTCCGTGAAAGTCTGACTTCGCCCTCAAGCGGGAACTTTCTCCTCTTCAGCGCCTCGTCCCCTCTTGAGTCTCGGTGTTCAATAAAACGTCTCCATCGCAAACTTTTGGCCTCAACATCACACACGAAGCTTCAGTCATGTTTTTTTCTTCTTCCTCACTGCATGTGGATGGAAATCTCCGAGTGGAACGACGTTTGAAGAGGAGAGAGAGCGGAGGGGAGAAAGTCTGATGCGACTGAGGTGGATCTCTGGCCTGACGCAGGGTTGTAGCTCCTCAACATTTGCTGTCTCTCCCCTGTCATTCAGACTGAAGCCAAAATGCTCCTAATGTTATATTAGGTCCTTATGTGCTGCAGATTTTTAAATGACAGTAATAAAACTGATAATGTTGCTACTTTTTAATACTTCAGTATTCCGTATTACCACCCAACTCTAGTAATAACAAGACTGACATTCTAAAATGCTTTGACCAGTCATTTGGTACAATATTTATTGTCATTAGGAATGAAACAATATCCAAATCTCTCTATATGATATTTTCACCATATACATCTCACCGTGCCAGATTTCTTGCAATATTTTAACTGTGAGAATCTGCTACTTTTTCCTCTAAAAATGCTTCACAAGACTTAATCCAAAGAATGAAGATTTCAAAGTGCTTAGAACAGTTATTTCTTCATGTCGTCTACACGGAAATGGAGCAAAGGATCATGGTCTATGTAGTTCCCTCTGTTTTTTTTTTTTTTTTTTTTTTTTAATCTATTTCTGCATCAGAACTGTTAATTTAAGCAAAGAGACTTGGGATATGATATATTGTGATGGTCCACGATATTATTGTGAGACCTTTGACAATATGATATCACCATATTTCAGTTATCCCTATTCAGTAGAGATGGGCAATTCCAGTTCTGAAATTATCCAAATGATTCTAGTGAAGGAACACAGTGGAGCACTTTCTGTATAACCACATGACATCACAAAGTGGAACATGGTGCTTTCAGTTTGAGAGAAGAACTCGGAAAAGCGCGAAGAGACACTTTAAACAAGAGAAATGAGACATGCTGGATTGAAGGAGAGAAAAAGAAAAGGCAATCTGTGTGATGACCAGTAATCAAATGGATTCTACAATTTTGTGCACCAGAAAATGCCAAGGCACTTCTAGAGTCTAGCCAAATGTGCCCGTAATTTCTCTTATTCTTTTGTTGTCCATCCACTTTTCATCTTGTTTTGTTTTTGTCATTTTTTAATTCCTCGTCAAGACACTGTGTCCAAACTGCGCATGAGATGGTGAGTGTTGAAGCTCAGGGAGCTTTTAAGCTTTTAAGTTATTCCTGTACCTTCAAAGAGAGTATCTTGGTCAAATCTCAAACACCATTTCATTATTTAAAGGTGCAGTATGTAGGCTCATACTGAGGAAGATCTTAGATATATACATTGTTCTCTTCAACACATATATGTCTTTTGGGTGGATTATTATTGCACTA
The DNA here is from genome assembly GCA_030686955.1 of Odontamblyopus rebecca. Taxonomy (NCBI): domain Eukaryota; kingdom Metazoa; phylum Chordata; class Actinopteri; order Gobiiformes; family Gobiidae; genus Odontamblyopus; species Odontamblyopus rebecca. The sequence goes on from CM060658.1 coordinate 29,590,045, forward strand.
TGAACCTTTTTTGGTTGCTTGTCTCTCTGGATATGTCATTACTCATCTTGAAATGTTCCACAGTATGACATTGTCATTGCTCTACCTTAGATTTATTCAGTTACAGGTGGTTTTAGAGCTCAAAAATATCTAGAAAAACAGACATTCTGACTGTGAGCGGGGTCGCCTCTCCACAGATCTGACCTGTAACTTAGTCTGGTTTGGTCTCCATGATAGAAAGGTTTAATGCCATACTGTGAAACAATCCAGACAAAGGAATATAACATCTCCATGGAGAAAAGTATCTGAGACCAGAAAAGTTGATACTACTTTAAAACAAACTGGTGGTTTATGAGGAAATAAGAAAGGAAAAAATATGAGAGGAGACTGAGAAATGTGGCTGATCTCTGCAGAATCAGTGAAGTGAAAACTGAGGTGAGAGAAATGGGATTTTGTTCTAAATCCTTCGATTTAGATTTGACATTGAAATAAACAAATCTAATTGGACGATCGATGTTTGGTTGTAGCTTGAGGCGTGACAGAGAGTCTGGACCAGACTTATATCTCTCTGTAGAAGAAAACTGAACTTGCCAGGCAAATTCATTGCACAAATAAAGAGGGTCCCAAAAATTTTGACATAATTTTACAGGCCAATAATTTTGGCAATTCTGGTTGAAATCACCTCAAATTTTCACAGAATGTATAGAAACAGATCAAGATTTTATATTTAATGTTTTATTTTTGTTCTGTTTTCAGGTTGAGCCGTTCACTCCCAAAGAGAAATCAATTTGAGTTTTGGAATCTGTTCGCACTCACTCACCCAAGACTGTGCAGCAAATGATGGTTTGGTTATCTTGAGGAAACGATTGGAAATTAAACCATCTGCAGCTCCTTCAGGCTTTAAAATCAGGTGACAAGCGGAAACATCAAAAGTTCTATGTTTACATGCTGCAGAAATTTGAAGAAACGCCAAACCGTCATTTGAGGAATCTGGGTTTCTAAACTTGTTCTCCTTATGGACTTTTTGGAGCTTCACAAGAGTTGTTCATGAACTTGCTCGAACTTCTCTTCTGATGTTGATGTTGGTCCAGAACTTTTAGCCCTGGATAAGCAGCCTGTCTCTTTACATTTTTGGCACCAAGTCCAAATTTGTTTGCCAGTTGAAGTATTTCCAAATTTTGCACTGAAGGCTGCACAGTCTTGGGTGAGTGTGTGCAGCAGATTCCAAGACGCAAAATGGCTTCTCTTTGGGAGTGAACCTGAAAACAGAACAAAAATAAAACATTAAATATCAAATCTTGATCTGTACTGTCTGGTGTAGTGGTACAGTAGTTGCCTGCTGATCAGGAGATTGCAGGTTCAAACCTCAGATACCATGGCACTCTGTGCACTAGATATGTTCATTCTCCAAAGAAATTCTTACACCTGTCAGAAGCATTGTTGCTTTACTGAGTAATAGAATCTTATACAGAAGGCACCATGAGAATTAAACATATGCACCAATCTGTACACTCAACTACCTGTCCCTGCTCCCACCCACCTGTCCCTGCTCCCACCCACCTGTCCCTGCTCCCACCCGCCCGCCCCTTCCTCCAACTGTTTTCAATCCACGCTCCTTTTTTTGCGTTGTCTTGAATGTTCCACATTATGGGGCCTACTTTGTCATTTCTTGAACTGCAGGTGTTTTATTGTTGAAAAACACATTTACAAGGTTGAGTTTAAGGCGTCTTTGTTTGAACTCTTGGGTGAAGTTGATTTGCGGAGGCGTCAGAGCATCAGACATCTGTACACAATCACCCGACAAAAAGTGATCAAAGATTTAGTAGCACTGAGTGACCTTATAAAACATACAACTGCTGCAGGGATGAAACATGCATTCTTACTTTGAACGGGGTCGCCTCTCCTCACCTCTGACATGTAACTTCACCTGCTTGTCTCCATAGATAAGTAGGGATGTCAGTAGGGATGTAACAATAACAGAAACATGGTGATATCGTATTGTCAAAGGTGTCACAATAATATCGTGGACCATCACAATATATCGAATCCCAAGTCTCTGTGCTTAAATGAATAGTTCTGATGCAGAAATAGCTAAAAAACAGAAGGAACTACATAGAGTCTTGTGAAGGCATTTTTAGAGCAAAAAGTAGAAGATTCAAACAAAATATTGCAATAAATATACGGTGAGATGTTTATGGTGAAAATATGGTCCAGAGAGATTTGGATATCGTTCCATCCCTATTGACAATAAATGTTGTACCAAATGACTGGTCAAAGTATTTTAGAATGTCAGTCTTGTTAGAATAGAATATCGTAATATTGTGAGCTTTCCCACAATATCACAATAAATATCGAACCGTGACCGTAGTAGTTTGGTAGTAGTAGTTGTATTTGTAGTAGTAGTTTGGTAGCAGTAGTTGTATTCGTAGTAGTAGTTTGGTAGCAGTAGTTGTATTCGTAGTAGTAGTTTAGTAGTAGTAGTTGTATTCATAGTAGTAGTTGTTTGGTCGTAGTAGTTGTATTCGTAGTAGTAGTTTAGTTGTATTTGTAGTAGTTGTTTGGTAGTAGTAGTTTTATTTGCAGTAGTAGCAGTTGTATTAGTAGTAGTAGTTTAGTTATATTTGTAGTAGTTGTTTGGTAGTAGTAGTTGTATTTGCAGTAGTAGCAGTTGTATTCGTAGTAGTTGTTTAGTTGTATTTGTAGTAGTAGTAGTAGTATTCATAGTAGTAGTTTGGTAGTAGTAGTTGTATTCATAGTAATAGTTTAGTTGTATTTGTAGTAGTTGTTTGGTAGTAGTAGTTTTATTTGCAGTAGTAGCAGTTGTATTAGTAGTAGTGGTTTAGTTATATTTGTAGTAGTTGTTTGGTAGTAGTAGTTGTATTTGCAGTAGTAGCAGTTGTATTCGTAGTAGTTGTTTAGTTGTTTGTAGTAGTAGTAGTAGTAGTATTCATAGTAGTAGTTTGGTAGTAGTAGTTGTATTCATAGTAATAGTTTAGTTGTATTTGTAGTAGTTGTTTGGTAGTAGTAGTTGTATTTGTAGTAGTAGCAGTTGTAGTAGTATTCATATCTTTATAATAAAGTGAGCAGAAAATTGATGACGCTGGATGTCATGACCATATGTGGAGACAAATTACAAACAGGAAGCTGGGCCATTTATGGTAATTATGAGTCAATTTGTTTCCTCCCCTAATTATGTCAAACTCAATCGATCATTTTGATGAAGAGCCGAGTGCAGTGCCCCGGGCTTCAGGAGAGTCCAGGGTTTACACCAGTGGGGATTATCGCAAGGTTATAATGCTGTTACTTCATCAAAAACATACCTGCGTTACACCTTGTGATGTCATGAAGTGGTAGTTTTTAAATGGACAGCTCCTTTTACCTTTAGTTCAGTAGATATTAGCAATTCCAGGGCTGAAATGATCCAACTGATTCTAGTGAAGCTGGGTGGAGTTTAAAAACACAGTGGAGCAATTCCTGTATCACCACATGACATCACAAGGTGGAACCCAGTGTTGTCAGTTTGAGAGCAGAACACGGACTAAATCTGCAGGGATTGTGTGTTAAACGTGTGTGCATGAAACAAAACACATCTCCAGGTCTGTTTGTGACGAGGAAACAAGATTCTAACACAGATCAAAAAATAGTGTAATTTGGACCTTTTACGTTATTAGGTTCTTGTTTATTTCAGTGTCATTAGAGTTTGTTTTCATACCTGATAAGAGTTTTAAATGCTCTCTGTGGTCTTCCACAGAGTCGCGTGATGTGGGGACGTGTCCACTTAAATAGCTTTTGGTGCTGTCTTTGTACCGATGGAGGCAGGACGACAGCACCATCTGCAGTCCAACTTCCTCAGGACAGTATCCCAGGTGTGTGAGAGTAAAAAAGCCCCTCGTCCTGGTTTATCGTCCGATGGGCACATTTCTGTATTTTGATTTCCTCTTGAATCCAGTGACGATGTTTGTTGTCCTCTGTCCAGTTTGCTCCATCCCCGTCCATTATGTGCTTCTCTCTCAGAAGAAGTCAGAAATGGCCAATTTGAGTTGTTCCTGTTAGGGATGGGCACGATTAGTCGACTAATTGATAATTGATCATTAAGAATTTGGTCGATCACGTTTAATCAACAAACCAAATGTAGGTTGCTGTGCATAACGTATCGTAAGGAGTCAAGGCTGCGTCTGAACGCAAACACTGGAGCTGCCACACAGTCCCACATTTCGGCTCTGGCTCCTTGGAGATCACTATATCCCCCAATGAGTGTGTTTACCTGCACATCAGTGTCCCGGGTGTGACCTTTTTATTTTATTTTTTTTGGAGTATCCTGGTTTCACACATATACACAGTATCTCCAACGCGACATACACACAGAACAGACTCACCAGCCTCATCACATCCTCTGTCACAGAAAGAACACTCATATTCCACTGAGTCATGTTCTTTAGTCCAACAGAAGCTGAACACATCAGTGCACAAGGAAAGGGCTCTTATTTCGCTTACGTAAATGAGCCATGCGATTTTAAGTTTTGTTTCTGTAAGACGTAAACAAATGTGCCAAAGCTGCATTAAACACATTCTAATCTCACACGGATGTGGCTCTATAGTGATGATGGTTTATTTGTTGTAAAGTTGAGTAGTGCGGAGTAGTAATAGTAATAATAATGATAATTTCAATATAAAATGTTAATGATTAATGGAAAATTGATCGTTAATTTTCCAGATGATCGATTAAGAAAATTTAATTGAATGCCCATCCCTAGTTCCTGTTCTGCTTCATGTTTTGTTGCTCGTGTTTCCCCTTCGCTGTTTCCTTCTCGCATTCTGCCCTATGTTCCTTTTTTCGTGGACTGAACGCCCTCCCTGTTTCCCCGATGTGTGTTTTATTGCAGGACATGCAGGGGATTTCGTATATGACATTACATTTATATCAAAGGGGTGTTTTTACACTCACACACCTGGGATAATGTCCTGAGGAAGTGGGACTGCAGGTGACGCTGTCGTCCTGCCTCCACCTGTACAAAGACAGCGCCACAACCTGTGTAAATCAGCTGAACGAACACGTCACGACAACATCACATGACCACTCTGAGGAAACTGTCAGGGATGAAAACAAACCTTTTGGTCTGAAAAAGGAACCTAATAACATAAATTATCAGAAAATCAAGTGAACCTCATTGGACTCTGGACTCTTTACCTTATTTAAAGTTGCATCTTGTATCATTTTGTGTCTCTTCTTCCACTTACCAGTGACTATAGCCAATCCCTGCAGCTAAGGATGTCGAAGTGTTAGGTGTGACTTTGGCCAATCAAATCTCTGCTCCTTACAACCTGCAAAGCCATGTCTGGGCCAGTGCTTCATCATTCAGCACCAGTTTGGACTCCACACCTGTCCCGCTCACTCAGGGGGGCACTCCCAAATCAAACAAATTGCTCTCCTTAGACTTTTAGACTAGACAAACTTTAGTGATCCACAAAGGGAATTATTTGGGCAAAGTAGCTCATGCATCACAATATAATATAATAACAAAGAGAAAAAATATATAAATTATAATAACAGTTCCAGTTCTGTCTGGAGGTGCGGTGAAGGTGAGTGGTGCTCAGACTGATATCAAGCCAATCGTCTGTATAAAACATCATCCTGGACGTGAGAGGAAAGTGAATCTGCATCTGTCATTCAAACCTGTCTTGTTTCTTCTGGTCCAGAATACCTTAAGCGGTGAAATCGGATTAAACCATCTCTGCCAGACAAAAGAAATAACTGTGGAACACAAACGCTGCAGTGACCAGTAGACACATGGGGCAGTGTGAGCTCAGGTCTCACTGCTGTGAGAGGTTTGGTTTTTGTTTAAAGTGTCCATATTCCGCTCTATGTTATGATCTGTGTCTAAAGGAGTTTCCTCGTCACAAAAACACCTGGAGTTTTGTTTCATTCACATGTTTAACACACAAACCCTGCATGTGGGCTATAACGTTCTACTCTTGAACAGAAAACACTCCGTTCCACTTTGTGATGTCATGTGGTAATACAGGAAGTGCTCTGTTGTGTTTTTAAACTCCACACAACTTCACTAGAATCATTTGGATGACTTCAGTCCTGGAATTGCCGATCTCTGCTGAACTAAAGGTAAAAGGAGATTACATGAAAACTACCACTACATGACATCACAAGGTGAAACAGAGCATTTTGAGCTTCGAAGATGTAGACAGACTGATAATAAGGAAGAGAGGGAGATACTTTATTGATCACACCCCCAATGTGGTCTGAGGTGGACTGGCCCAGCGGCCATTTGCCCGTCCGAGCCTGTTTCATACACTTCAACAGTCTCTTGTGTCCATTCCTTATTTCCTCTGTATCAAAAGGGTAAAGGGTTATTCAAACAGACCTGATGAGTGAAGAAACAAAGAATTATATGTTTAAATGAGAGAAAAATTATGTCCACGTCTGATATATAATAATAATGTGTTTTGAAAAGAAGTGATTAAAGATTACTCTAACATGCACCAGTCACTCCAAATAGAACTTCTGGTGAGTAACCACTGATGGAAACAACTATAACACAGGTGTCAAACATGCGGCCCGGGGGCCAGATCCGGCCCTCCAAGACCTTTAATCTGGCCCTCGGCTGATTTTCTATTAAAATATTTAAAATTTTCAGATTTTTCTGGTACATTTCTGCGCATCTTAGCATAGCAGCGTCTCCAGTGCTTCTGTGCGTGGCACCTCCACCAGACAAATGAAGACCTGCCTCTTTCCAAACTCTCTTAAAGGACGATTGTTTTGACTGTTGACCGTGCCACCCTCATCAGCAAAATGTCAAAAATAAGAAAAGTGGAGCTGAGTGCAGGATTTTCCAGGAAAAACTGACTAATTCTTATTTGTTCACGGAGGTGAATGGGAAACCTGTACGCTTGGTGTGTTTGCAACAAGTGGCGGCGCTCAAGGAATATAATCTTAAACACCACTGAAACACTGCGAAAAATACAATAACTTGAACGGATAATTGAGAAGACAGAAGATAAACAAATTATTGCTGGGACTGAAGAAACAGCCGTCTGTTTTCACCCAGGGGCCAAGAGGCTACTGATGCTGCTGTGAAAGCAACCTAACCTAGCATAATATTATAATATTTTGTAAAATAAAATAAATGTCTGTAATAGATTTGCGTTTCTCTGCACAAATATTTGGACTTATTGCTATTTTTGAGGTATATATGCCATGAGTTTTCTGATCCGGCCCCTTTGGAATCAAAGTTGGTTGTCAAAGTTTGACACCCCTAAACTATAACATGGGTAAAAGCTCTGAATAGTCAGTTTTGCATCAAATGTCCCCTTTAATCATGCCTCACATTGTAGTACCCAGACTCCACTAGCTCCTCTCCCTTTTTGCATAATTAAAATGACCCCCGTGTCATGTGCTCGGCTCTAGTGTTCTGACGTCCTTCTCCTTGTTTACTCACCATCTTTGTGTGTGTGAAACAGCAGACTCGGCTCTGCACTTTGAGAAGAGCTGTTAAAAGCCTTTCCTTGTCTATGAGCTGCTGTGTGTGTCTGAGCAGATGTGAGAGGGAGACGGAGCTGGAGCCTGTTGCACTGCGGAGGACGAGCGTGGGGCCCGGGGTGAGACATTCAGACCTCCACAATGTCACCAGCCCGAGGACCAGGAGGGAGTAACACGGTGGATGCCGTCTGTCGCCATGGGAAACCGCAGCTGGGGGCATATTTGTTGTGGAAGTGTTGACGTGATTCAGTTCCTGTTGGATTCTTAAGTGCAAACTGCTGACAAAGATGAAAGAAATGCTGGTTTCGGATCATAATTACAATGGAACTTAAAAAGAAGTGGGACCAGAAAGCAACGTGAGGACCACAACAAGCAAAGAACAACCCGGGTAAGTCTAAAGTGGACTAAAATCAACATTTGTTTGCGACTAAACTGTGTATATGTATGTTGAGGTTTGAAAGTATTCCGGTATGGCGAGGAGGCAGGGAGGCAACGAGTTGCCTAAAAGTAAAGTCGTCCCACTGAAATAATTGAGTCTACATTCAAACCATCACCTAAACCACTTACTTTAAATGTATTTCTGGCTCAGACTGTGTATTTTTAATATTTAATCTGCCCTACCCTGAACTTTCAGCACTCTGAACTGTCCATTCATTTGGATTTGACTTGCCCCGCTCCTTCCTCAGACTCTTCTGTCTTCGGCACAAGTGTGAGTGAAGAAGGAAACTACCTTAGCAAATTACCCATGTGCATCTCTAATGAGGTGTTATGTGCACAGAATCCCCATCCCCAGTTAAGAGAGGGCAAAAACCTAATAGCCACTGACAGAATGTGGTCCTCATAGTCGCTCTTGTTTTGTCGCTATTTCAAAGTCTGTCCTGGTTTTTCCATGGCTCAATATGAGACCATTATTAAGTGGGTTGATCTAAACATATGGTAAGCCGAGGCTCCCGTGCCCTTTGTCCAGAGCACCTCCATGGACAACGTGAGCAGGTTACAAAGTGAAGTTTACTGCGCACAGAAGGAGCTGGACGTGACAGTTGATTTAGGTAGACCTGCACATCCAACAAAAATTGCGACTGCATCCTGGGTCCAAAGACCCAAAACGTGCAAAAGAAGAAAGAGACTTGCACTGAAGCTCCCAGATTTTTATTTCAGTGACGCCACAATGTCACGTTTCGTAAAATAAATAAAAAAATAATAAAAAAAAAAAAACTGGGAGCTTTAGGAAAAGGCAGTGTGGATCTCTTTCTTCTTTTGCACAGGTGATTTAACTCATCTCAGAGTCGGCCTTAACCCATTTTCATTTCCAAGGCTATAAAAATCTTACTGAATGATCTATGAATACATTTCCAGCAGATGTTGAAAAGGGTCTCAATGAAGTATGTGCAGTGTCACATGTTTACTGTAAACAGTCACATGACCAGAGCTGTTTACTTCCTGTTTGCGCCAAGACAAGAGGATGATTAGAAAAGTATGTTAAGATGAAGATAGGGTATAGATTTTTGGTACACATCATGTTTAAGGTATCTAGTATTGTTATTACTCAACTTTGTTTAATGTGGTCATAGAACTCACAAACACGTCACCGACAACAATAGTGACCACTGGGATAACCCACTGTATCTACATGCTAATACACATAGGCTAACTGTTCTACTTTATGTTCTGTTGGTACCACACACACACACACACACACACACACACACACAAACTAACACACACATTAACACACACACATACAGACACACACAAACACACAGATACAAACACACACACAAACACACACTTACAAACACACACAAACACACACATACAAACACACACCTACAAACACACACACACACACAAAAACACACATGCAAACACACACACATGCACAAACACACACAAACACACACACACGCAAACACACACACATGCACAAACACACACATGCACAAACACACATGCACACATGCAAACACAAAAACACACACACAAAAACACAAACTCATACACACAAACACATGCACAAACATACACACACACAAAGACACACACGCATAAACACACAACCACAAAACACGCACATACACCCACACAAACACGCAAACACACACACGCACATACAAAAACACAAAAACACACACAAATACACACGCACAGAAACACACACAAACATACACACACACAAACACTCAAAAAACACACACACAAATACATAAACACACACACTTAAAAACACACACACAAACACACACTTAAAAACACACACAGACACACACACACAAAAAACACACAAACACACACAAAAAAACACAGACACTCACACAAAAACAAACACACACACAAACATGCACACACAAACACAAAAACACAGACAAAAACACACACACAAAAACACAAACGCACACACAAAAACACGCACAAACACGCACACACAAACACTCAAAAACACACATACAAAAACACAAACGCACACACAAAAACACACACAAACACGCACACACAAACGCTCAAAAACACACACACAAATACACACACACAAAAACACGCACACAAATACACACAAAAACACACACAAACACACACACAATAACGCACATACAAAAACAGACAAACACGCACACACAAACACACACACTCAAAAACCCACACACAAAAACACACACACAAATACGCACACAAAAAACACACACAAACACACACACACACACAAATACACACACAAAAACACACAAACACAACAGCCTGACCCTGATTTGAACAGAATATAATAACATGCCTTAATGTACTATTTTCAATGATTCGACTGTTCATTTTATCCACATCATATTCTAACCCTTTGGCCTGTGTCTGAAAGCTGTGATGGATGAAATAACAAATGTGGGCCAAATAGTACTGGCAAAAAAAGAAATAAAACTACTTTCTGCCCCAGATATATTTGCAGCTTTGTGGTTAAAACATGCAGTAGCCAGTGGAATTTCAAGTACTACATGACATCACACAGGACTGCCCTGATTCCAGCCAGGTGTTTCTTCAGTCCTCCAGGTACTGCCCAGTTTAGCAACTCTATCTGAAATGTGGTTGTGGAAGGACTTTACCATTTATTATGTCCCCATAGAGAAATGCCCCATCCTTCACTAGCCCCGGTTTAAACCTGTCCGGAGCAGCAGGCCCCACAGCACTTCTCCTCTCCAGGTCTTGGGCTGGTTTTGTTCAGGAGTACACTGGAACTTTCTCTGATCTGGCCAAGATTTTCAAACTTATATCAGGTTCCTCATGTTGTTTTCAGGTTTATCATCGATTTACTAGTGCTGAGACTGCTTCATTCTAGTCCAGAAGTCATTTATTTTAAAAGAACTTGTCGAGTAAAATGATCTTGCTGCATGGACAGATCATTTCACTACTTTTAAGTCATTTTCTGGTAGATTTAAGTGTTTAGATCTTACATTTTGACTTATTTTTTGCAGTGTTGCTGGATGATTTGACCCAGGATGCATGTTTTGCTTCTAATTTTATTTTATTTTTTTCTCAAACTAAGCTTCAGGTACCATTGGCACTGGGAGTATGAGGGCTTCATGGTAATTTGTATTAATCTACAGTCTACATAAGATGATTTAGCATACATATGTATCAGTCTACAGCTCTGGAAAAAAAATAAGAGTCCACTGCAAAATGAAGAGTGTCTCTGATTTGATTACTTATAGGTTTGTGTTTGAGTTAAATGAGCATTTGTGTTTCATTCAATAAACTACTGATAATATTTCTCCTAAATTCCAAATAATTGTCATTTAGAGCATGTATTTGCAGAAAATGTCAAATAGAAAACAAGATCATATTCATTTTAAAACAACACAATGCTAATGTTTGAACTGAGGAAGAGTTCAGAGACGCTGATTTCAGAAACAAAAATGCAGTGGTCTCTTATGTTTTTTCCAGAGCTGTATTTCTACTCACTTTAATGAGACTGATGTTTATATGTTTTCTAACTTACCGCTCCATTATCTTACGTTCTTTTTGTAGCAGTAGGACTTGTGTTTTTTGACAAAATAAAACAAAAATTGTATTCATTTTGGTGCAAAATCTCCAGCATGTTAAAAGTTCAGCAGAAGTGAATTAGAATCACTACATTAGATATGAATGAATAATGTATTTTCGATAAGGATTAGACTCATTATTAGGTGGTTGTTGGGGGTTTTGCTAATCCCTACATCAGTAAACTACACCAAGCAGAGTTATATGCAGTTCTTCTTCTCTAATGGCTCGGAGATTTTTGGAGGCTGCCCTAACCCTGCTGAATAATGCACTAGAGCCAATGTATGGAACAGTGCCAGGCTTTAGAATACAGACGCTTTGATTAAAAACACTGGACAGCTCTATATTGTATGTTGTCTGATACAATCTGTGCTGTGGTGCATGCTCGTCCTGCTTTAGTCCTCATTATGGGCGGTGTTTGGATTCTAGAAAGTGATGATGTTCCACTACCAGATGAGGGGCAGGAGACTGTTTTCCCTTAGATATCGCTTACATGGAATTTTCATAAGATATCTTCATATTAAAGAGGCAGTTTTAAGCAGGTTTTTTTTTAGCTTTCTACCATGTATAACGTTTTTCCCTCATCAAAATATGCCTGAAGAGGTTTTAGATCCACCCATGCATCCATTAGTGATTTTGCAATCTTTACTTACGGTTAGCCATAAGATTCAGTGCAAGGCTCCACCCACAAGCCTACATCACCCACGCTCCTACACAACAATTCTCCATATATACATAGATAAATACTTTATTTATCTCAAAGAAAATTCATTTTTCGGCATCAATAATGAAACATAAGAAGAAGAATACAGCAAATATACGAGTATACAAAAACATGACACAAAACTGTACACAAAAACTTGACAAACCTGATGTGATGTGCAGTACTTTCACTACAGGGTGCATGCTGATATTGTTGTGATCACGCTCTGAAGGGGGACGGACCAAAGGGAGGATGGACTCAGAGCACCAAAAACAAAAGTGAAATTATAAAACATGTTGTTGTTTTTGGCGAGAATAGCATTTTCAAAAGAATAAAATGGTGATCTAAATATGTGTTGTATTAGCAGTTAACATCCCATAGAAGTGTAATACTCCCCCTTTAAGTAATTTCATGTTATCATCAATGTTAAATCTAGTTTTGTAGTTCTCGAGATCGGCCTCAAGAACCTTTTTTCATGCTTTTGGTCTTGTCCGGGATGCGAGCGCATTTGGACTCAGTCTTGTCACAGACTCGAGGTGTCACACTCGACGAGTACGATCCCATTATTACGATCACTGTCGTGTGCAATAAACTTGTACTGGAGTGTGCAGGGCTCCTCTCAGCCTGTGCTCTTGTTTGGAGCCAGCAGACACTGTACTTCACGTCACTACACACATCACTACACACAGGACGAGCTCTTGTCCCCAACAGCATGTACTTTGGCACAAAGCAGGTTCACCGTTTTAAAACAGCCTACCTGTCCATCTGTCTCACGTCAGTGCGCCGCTCCATGCCTTTTCGCGCCCTCATGCCTCCCCACGTATAGCGTATAGCACAGACTCCCTCCTTAGTGAGCGGTGATTAGAATGAGAAGACGAAAAGTGAAGCAAAAATGAATCCAAACTCATGTTACAGTGTCCGTGCATAGCCTTACTGCGATATGTGGGCTGAAGTTTACCTAATAAGTGCACAAATCCATTTGTCTTTATCATGATGGGCATTTGGTTTGGTAAATGTGCAGAGTAAATTATAAATAGGCTACCAGGGCAAAACCAGTAAGAAAAAGTGACTCTTCATTTTGAAGCAGTTTTGTGTAAAGTGCAAGTGGACGTTGGCTTAAAGAACGGGTTCTTAAACTGTGGGTGAGGGTCCAAAAAGGGGTGCAGAGTGGTTAAGTGCAGTACAGTTTTGATCTCAGTGGGCTGTGGTCTTGGTCTTGTCTCGGCCTCGACCCTCAGAGGTCTTGGTCTTGGTCTCAGTTTCGTGACACTGTGGTTTCAAACTGGTCTTGGTCTCGAATACTGCGGTCTTGACTACAACACTACTTAGATAAGATAAGATAAGATAAGATAGGATAGGACTTTATTGATCTCACAGGGGAGAAATTCAATAGTCACAGTAGCTCCAGGACAGTTTAGTGCAAAAAAGGGGAAAAAAGTGTGATGCAATTAAGATAAACAATAATAATAAAAATAGAAATAATGATAAAAAATAATAATATAAAGTGAATGAGTATATGTACAAAATTTACTAAGAGAATTGAAATATAAATACTATATATAAAATAAAGAAAGTACAAAAACAGTGCAAGTTGTCACTGTCCAGTAGTGGCACAGACATGGTTATTGCACAGAGGAGTTGTATAGTCTGACTGCGGTGGGGATGAATGATCTGCAGTAGCGCTCCTTCCTGCACTGAGGGAGTCTCAGACGGCCACTGAAGGAGCTGCCCAGCTCCTCCCCAGTCTGGTGCAGGGGGTGGAGGTGTTGTCCATGATGGATGTAAGTTTGGACAACACTCTCCTCTCAGCCACCTCCTCCACAGAGTCCAGGGGACAGCCCAAGACAGAGCCAGCCCTCCTGACCAGCTTGTTCAGTCTTTTCCTGTCCCGTTCAGTGCTGCCTGGGGCCCAGATTCAATCATTTCTATTGGTGACTATGCCTAAGAGCTCACTGTGTTACAACATAAATCTGCAATAGACCCGTATTCATTCCTGTATTAACTGTTGGCCTATAGCAGGTTGTGATGCCACGTGACACGGCAGTACTTTACAGTGTAAGCAGATTAGACTTTAGAAATGGCGATCATTGGGAAGCCATTTTTGTTTCCGAAGTGGCACTCGCTGTGAAGAATCCTCGGCATCACGAGCCACTTTGTATCAATGTGTTAGAAGTGCATGGTGGCAGAGTAGTTAGCACTGCAGCTGTAATTGAACAAAACTAGGCAGTTTGCCACCTGAAAGTACACATGATTCTGTGGAGCACTGAGAAAAATAAGCCTTGGAAATAAGTTTTGGAATGATTAAGCCTTGGAAGTATTATTGATTAACAAATTGAACATTTTGAATCATTTGAGACCACTGAATACCAATGCATGCATGGCTTATCTTTGCAGGAGCAGCGTGGGTGGAATGTTTAGCTTTAGAAAAATACAATTATAAACAAATCTTTCATGGTTATTACCTGAAAAATGCTATATAAATGAATAGATTATATTTTACAGTCTTGTTCTTTTTTCTTATGTTGCTGCTTTTTATCAAACACAAGGTTGGCAAGAATTTAAAAAAATCTAATTCTTATACCTTTAAGAGCTTGAATAGAAAAATAAGCTCTTGGTAAATAAATACTCCCTATGCACTCATGCCCATGCAATTTTAGCACAACAATAAAACGTACAAAGCAGCTGTTCTCCCCCCTCTGACTCTCTGCGAGGTTCGGCCATCCTTTAGAATTACCACAGCTCACTGAGGCTTCTTCAGCAGACCATACAGTATTTAAAAGATGCTATGGTGCACAAAATGGACTCTTGTGAGCTTTCAGATGACGTTAAAATGCCGTCGCCTGCTCAAAAACAT
The DNA here is from genome assembly GCA_030686955.1 of Odontamblyopus rebecca. Lineage (NCBI taxonomy): Eukaryota > Metazoa > Chordata > Actinopteri > Gobiiformes > Gobiidae > Odontamblyopus > Odontamblyopus rebecca. The sequence goes on from CM060658.1 coordinate 29,605,093, forward strand.
ACCGGGAGTTAGGCCTGTTACGATCATTACTACATTCGACGATATTTTGGGGGGCCAGTATTTGGTGTGGGTAATTTTGCTTTGCATTAATGCAGGGGTGGGCAATTATTTTCCCATGGGGCCACATGAGAAACAGAAAATATTGTGGAGGGCCTGGCCAAAATATTACTCAATTCACTATAATATTAATTGTATTTCTTTATAAAAAGCAGTAAATAGCATTGTTTTGACGCACTAGTTTATGTTATGACTAAGCAATGAAAAAGTGAGGATGCCTTAGGAAAAATGTAATTAAAACACACTTCTAAAGTAAAAGCAATGCAGCTTTAGTCCATGGATGAAGTGAAATTATAAAATATGTTTATTCTTTAATTCCAAATGAGCTTAAAGGGGCCGGACAGTCAACCAAAGGGCCAAACGTGGCCCGGGAACTATACAATGCCCAGGTCTGCACTATAGGGATGTTATTGTGGGATGTTGTTATTTTTTTATACAATGATGAGATTTGAGCTGTAAATTGAGCTGTAAAGTTGAAGAATGATGTATCATCTTATACTCTAAATATTTAAGTCAATTACTTTCTGCCATTTATCTATTACAGCTCACATTTTGTAACAGTATTGGGCATTTACAATACTTTCTCGTGCTTTATGGTTTGGTTTCAGTAATGCCTGATTAGTTGGGTTTTCATCCACACATAACATGTTGGAGTAACCCTTTATTATCACTCTGTCTACATTTCCAAAGCTCAAAATGTTCTGCTCCAAGTCGTGAGGTCACGTAGTGGTAGTTTTGAGGTTCATAGCTTCCTTTTACCTTTAGCTCAGTAGAGATGGGTAATTCTAGTGCTCAAAGGATTCTAGTGAAGATGTGCTGAGTCTAAGAACTGTTAAACATGTGTGACACAACTCCAGGTATGTTTTTGATACAACATTGTAACACATCAGAAAACAGTGTAATATGGGTGCTTTAATGAGAGCTGGCATCAGTGACCATAAAAGCACAGTATACGGGCTGGCCTCATCACTGATTGCTCTCATGCATTAGTCTTGTATAGCTCATTTCTAAAGCCTCAAGGTCACTATACAATGATATGCTTTATTCAGTATCTCTCCATACGGAATATTATAAAAATGCTTTCAAATCATACAGCACTTTTGTGGCCTTTCAAAGACGCATTTACATTACAACATCCATTCAGTTCATACTCAGGAACTGTAAGATACTGCGAAATCCAGAGCTGCCTTGGCATACACCGACACAACTGAGGCTGCCAATCTTAATAATTGGCCTCTCTGACTGCCACCAATCGCTCAACTTACCCAGACGGTGGACAGGATGGGGGAAATGTCTTGCCAAAGGACACAGTCAGTCATAATCAAATAAAAATCTTAATTTGAGTTGGTGCAATTATGCGATCACAAAGGCTGCAATTACAGTATGTAGATAACAGAAGGTCCGCTGCAAAGAACAAAATCCATCCTTCTATTTTCTTCTGCTTATCCAGGGTCACGGGGGCAGCAGTCTGAGCCGGGACTCCCCGATTTCCTTCACCTCTTTACTCCAGCCCCTCAGGAGGGGCCCCAAGGCGTTCCCAGGCCAGCTGAGAAACATAGTCCCTCCAGCAAGTCCTGGGTCTTCCCCGGGGGCCTCCTCCCGGTGGGACATAATAATAATAATAATAATAATACATTTTATTTATTAGGCGCCTTTCTGGACACCCAAGGTCGCCTTTCAACAACATAAAGAAATTAACCGATTTAAAACATACAGTTATAAGCCTACGGTTAAAGTGGGACAGTGTTTAATTGGTTGATTGAATTTAGTATTGTATTTAGTTGTATTTTATTAGTATTTCGTATTTAGACATGCCCGGAACACCACCCCTCATGACCATAGGTGAGGGGAGGAACGGAGACTGAGGTAAATCGAGAGCTTTGCCTTTCAGCTCACCTCCTTCTTCACCACAACAGTCCGATACAGCGACTGCATCACTGAAAGAAACAAACAAAGAACAAAATTTTGCCGCCATATTTTTAGTCAAAGATCTTGTTGTAGCTGTAGTTTCAATCTCACTAGACATGTTCTGAAAAGCGTAGTAGTTTTGTCTTCATGTATCAGTTCATATTTGAGGCTTCTCTTAACCCCTGAAGACCTAAGGGCAATTTTAGTACATTTCTCCTTGCTTGAATTTTTTCTTAAATTTGCTTTTAAAACTGGCCCTTTTACCATATAATGAAGTGTTCTACATCCTTTTTTCAGTCCAACGTGTTATTTCACAATCTGCTGTTGTAGTTGTGTCATGTGGCTGTAATAAAAGCTAAGGACCAGAAATAGAGATGAAAAAGAAACAGAAAATAAAATTATTTTATACAAAAGACACAAACACGCAACATGTATAAACAACTTTTTGGACATAAAAAATTGTTAATTTAGTGCCTTAGCCACAAAAATGCAAAATATCAAGTCTGTAAATAAATTAAAAATATCCTTAAAGCTAAAAACAAAACAAAGTGTAATCGCTCCTTACTTTTCTGGCCCAGTCCAGGAAACAGCTCCTGTAAAGTCCAGGGCCAGAGCATAGAACAGAGTCACATCACTTGTAATGCATTTCCATGGTGTTTATTACATTTGTATTTGTTCATTTTGAGTGAAATAAACCTTTCAAATAAAAATAGAAAGGGATGCGCAATTACGCACACCAAGATGCGTAATTTGCCATGTATGTGAGAATTAACTCCACTTAGAGTGTCTTTTTCTCTTGTTCTAAATAAACACAGTCAAGAGGAATCGACCATCTTGACTCACTTCACTCTTTGGCAAAGTCTGGGTTGATCAAAATGGACGGAGCGCGTGAGTTTGGCAGAAAACAAAGTTCCTATTGGACACTTGTTTTGCACACGTCATCACGCAACGTGAGTGTGCTGTAGGATAAAGCTGCAGAAATGTACGGAAACCTCTATGTCTGCACTTTCAGAGGAAAAAAAGTAAGTTTCTATACAGTTAGAAAGTTATGCACGGTTATATAAAACATATTCATCGGCATCATATACGATACTGTAGGTCTTCGAGGGTGGAGGTGGGAGGAGGTAAAGAGTGTCAAAAACAAAAGTGAAACTTGTGAAACTGTGTACTTTGAACAACATTCTACTTTCAAAACATACCTATCTGAAGAATCACGTGTCAGAAAAATTACAGTTTGATTTTTTTTTCCAATATGGTGAAAACAGAATGCACTTGTCAGAAATGGGACTGAACTCCAAGGTTTTATGTTTGAGGGCGACTTGTCTAACCACTCAGCTACAGCTGGCCCCCAACCATGATTAACTGTTCTCTTTCTCTTTTCAGGTTCAAACCAAAATGGACTATTGAAAGAGGACAACAGTGGACAGAAATGGATGCTTCAAACTCTTTCCTGGGAGTATATTTTGTGCAATCTCTCTTCGATTTTCTCCACCCCACTCGGGTTTGCATTCTACCCTAAACTCTTGTTATGTTTGCCTTCAGATGGTGGAACATTATGGATTACCCTCTGAACAGATTGTTTATGTGGATTAACACAGAGCGGACATGTCACAGCAATGCATTTTCTGGTGAATAAATTACTCCGAAAATTCATGTGAGCTGGCAAATCCAAGATTCAAAAGTTGGTTGTCAACAATTCTCAGTGCTGTAACTTCTTGACTATTTTTTCATATTTTATAGCAATGTCTGAATGTAAAAAAAATGTGATGACAAAGCTATGAGCTATAAACATGCTTTGGCTGAACACTGGTGGTTCTGCAGCGTTGGAACTACTTCGAATGTAGATTTCTAACGAGACAACAGCTAATCCCAACTGAAGAAGACATCTCGAGACCTAGGCTGGAGGTCTTGAAAATCAGCTTAGCGTTCGTGTTTGAGATGTTTACACCGTGACCCTGGAACAGAAATGGATTACCCTTTGGAGCAATCTTTGGACCTGCTATCAGGGCCGCCCAGTCTCTCTCCCCTCCCTCTGCTCGATAAACCTGGGGTGAACCATACCTCCACCACCCCTTCTCCAGTCCTCCCCTCTAGATCTTCGTTAACTCTTTTACCAAACTCCTCCTCTTCGTCCTCTTCCTCCTTACCTTACCACTTGCTCTCCTACACCTTCTCGCCTAACGACTTGGCCGACCTGGAGAACAAACTCCTGTGGACCCTTCACGAGCCCAGCACCATAGCCCTGACAGGCATGTACTGCGTGTCCTTTGCCCTGGGGTTCATCGGAAACCTCATGTCCCTGCGCGTGCTGACCAATCGGCACAGTCGGCGGCTGGCGGGGGTCAGTGCCACACGGAACCTGCTGGTGAACCTGGCGGTGTGCGATCTGGCGGTGGTGTGTGTGTGTATGCCCATCACCCTGGGGAGTCAGATCTACACGGCGTGGGTGTACGGGGACTTCCTGTGCCGAGCAGTGCCCTTCACGCAGGTAAGGAGCAACACTGGGTCTGGTTTTAAGATTGTTATGCCAAGAAAATCAAAAGCACATTGAGCAGTAAAATATAATAATAGAAAGGCTCAAACAAAGACCTGATAAGAGAAACTGCCTTCAGGACAAAAGTGGCCCTCCTTTGTGTCCTGCAGCTTCAAAGCAGCCTCCAGGTGGAGCCAGGTCAGGCCAGGTTGTTTCGGTCGGGAATGAGAGGAGACATTTTCTCAAACTGTTTCCTCCAGAATGTATTCTGCCATATTTGGATAAATAGCATGTTGTGTTGTTGTAAAAAAAGTCTGTATCATTTCAGAACTAGCTGGATATAGATAGCTCAATGCAGGGTTGCTATGGATACAGGAAAAACAAACTGCTCAAATCACATAATCCAATAGTCCTTAACTTCCGTCATTTGCGCATACTGCTCTTCTTAGGTCAAAATCCACGAATAGTAAGTAAAAAGCTAAAACTATAAAAACTGTTCAGTGTTATTCAATATTCACATGAGACAAAAATACGTAATAGTTAATTGATTAGAATAGTTTGGATTTTGGATCCTGAATGATGTGAACAACATTCTACCCTTTTCAAAAGAGTTTTGCTTTCTACATGTTATATTCCCTCATATTTAAAGATACTATTTTGTTTCATGTGTATATACTTGTGTAGTTAAGGTGCAATGGAGAACGAAAATCATGTCTCACAATAATAAATGTAATTTATTATTAAGTTATTCCTAGTTACAAAAACATTCAACATGAGGCTTGTGTTCGGTTTCCACTTTAAATCCTCTGAAATCCAGTGTGTTTAAACTAGGGATGGGCATGGTGTCGATAATTGATCATTAGAAATTTTGTCGATCACCATCCATCCATCCATCCATCTTCTCCCGCTTAATCCGGCTGGGTCGCGGCAATACTCATAGCACCTGACCCCCCTATGAACCCCTCTGCAGGTGGTGAGCCCACAGGAGGGTGGACAACATGGTCCTTGATGTTAGTTCATAGGGGTTTGTCGATCACGTTCATTTTTAATCGAAAAACCGAATGTAGGTTGTTGTGCGTAGCGTAGCATAAGAAGACTAGGCTGCATCTGACATGATCGTATCCCTGTTTAGTCATGGTGCATGTATGCGCAGTATCTCAGTTACTGCAACATAAAGTTGAGTGTGCATGGGTCCAAAACACTTTTCAGTCTTTTCATCACAACAGTAGCCAAAATAAATAAAGTGGCATAGATAAATAAATGAATGAAATGACTGTTAAAAGAGCTGCGCTAAACCTGCACATGCACAATCTGCACACGTACGATCTCTGAAAACATGAACCATCAGCAGAACATCCCTCCGTCACAGAACGAACACTCATATTCCACTGAGTCATGTCCTTCACTCCGTCAGAAGGTGAAGCATCAGTGCACAGGGAAAAAGCTGTTTTTTCAGCACTAATATTTTATGCAAATGAGCCATGTGGTTTTAAGTTTTGTTTCTGTTAAACCTAAACAAATGTTTAAAGCTGCATTAAACACATGATGGTTTATATGGTGTAAAGTTGAGTTCATTTATGCAGATTAGTAAACGTAATAATAATTATACTTTTAATATAAAAACGTTATGATTAATTGATAGTTAATTCTCCCAGCAATCGAATCGAATGCCCTAGTTTAAACCTAAAATGGCTCTCTCAGATCTGATTGGTCACTCCCACTCTCCATGAGTCCATGCTAGTGCAGCCTCTGCAGCTCAGTCAGGGAATTCTGGAGGTTCTGAGCTTTCACATAAGGTTTGTCCCGATAAGAAAAACTTGGATGTGTCATCTATCTGCAGGTTAAGGCTGTGAGAGTGCAGGTTGTTCCTTCCAATTACCTAGTGTTAATAATGTAATGTAAAGAATTACATCATCTCCTCATAGTTTAACACTGAAACGTGTCTTTTAAATGTAGTTGCTAAACTGCCTGCCCTCCCTCCCTCAGGCCATCTCTGTGTCGGCCAGCGTCCTGACCCTCACGGTGATCAGTGTGAACAGATACTTCAGCGTGCGCTCTCCTCTCCGTGCTCGCTCCATGTTCACACGCCGTCGTATCCTGCTGACAGTGGCTGTGGTGTGGGTGGTGTCGTCACTCATGTGCGCCCCTCTGGCCGTCATGAACCGCCGCAGGGAGATCAGCTTTGAGACCTTCGCCATCCTGGTGTGTCACGAGGAGTGGCCCGAGCAGCGCCTCAAGCAGGGGTGAGTGCCCAGTGACGCACAGCACTAGATGTGAGGTTGGAAAAGGAGGAGGTGCATACATCAGAACGGATCATTTTCACAACAGCAACTCACAGATCCAATCGGCTTTTTGGCAGTATTTATTCAGTGGTTAAATAAGTCATTTTAAATGTAAGGCAGTGAAGGATAGAAATGATTAGGGTCCTTAAAATGACCCACCTGCCCGCGGGCGATTATACAACATTAAAAAGTCAAGCCAGATATTCACCTTAATAATTTTTCCACTATTGACATGCTATACATCGTTTGAAAGCTTAATTCCTCAGTAAAACAACCATATCATTCATTTTATGCTGTACAGCGAGCCCAAAGAGCAATAACTTATAATTCCCGAAAATAATCAAACCGACAATACACTTTTCTTACCTTTGTTGGTCCAAGACGGGCTCAGTCCAGGAATAGCTGTACTCAATTAGTCCATAACAATCCACAGAAAAAGAATGTCCAGTTGTTTTTTCCATAAAATAATTTCATGTGGGGAAATAATCCAGAAATACCCAGTTTGTATGAATGGATGAATGAAAACATGTCTGTACTCTTTCCATCCTTTCGCTTAGGTTATCTTTCGCTTCTGTTAGCGCTGTTGGATATGTTTGTTTTCCTCACACTCTCGTATTCAAAATGAGACCATCCCCGATGTACGTGGTTCGGTGTAGCAGGCTGTTAGCGACTGTTTTACACATGTGTGGCTGGACTGTCCATGGCAAAGCTCTTCAGTTATTGGTTCTTCCAAGCGATTGACATATTGTTTTAACCTATTATCAGAGCTTTCCAACGATGGGCAGGACATGTGGCAGAGTTGAGAGACCAGCTCATGTTGAGCTGCGTAAACTGTTTGGAGATGCTTGAGTCTGCGGTGACGCACAAACACTGGCGGGGGGCACCTGAGGCATCTTAGGAGACATTTTTGGCTTGTTTTAGGTTTTTTTTTCTTAAGAAAACATGCCTAAAGCTCAGAAGAAGACTTACTTATTACAAAATGCCTCACAGCATCCAAAGCCTTAGTCCTAGAGAGCTGAAATTATACACAGTTGTTGCCAACAAGTTAGAGACTTTTTTTATTTTATTTTTTTCCCAAGGCAAAAAAATATATAAAAATTTTAGACATTTTTGAATGTCTGTACTGTAAGGTAACCTGCACTCACAGTTTTCATATGCATATCAACACCATGTCAAACACATCACCAAAACTGCCTTCTACCACCTCAGGAACATTGCTCGCCTCTGCCCGTCCCTCTCCCCTCAGTCTGCTGAAACCCTCATCCATGCCTTTATCACCTCCCGCCTCGACTACTGCAGTAGCCTGCTCTACGGTTCACCATCTAAACTCCTCAACAGACTCCAGTACATCCAGAACTCTGCTGCTTGCCTCCTCACCCGCACCTCCTCCCATGAACACATCACTCCTGTCCTCAGAGATCTCCACTGGCTCCCCATCCCTCAGTGCATCCAATTCAAGCTCCTCACCATTGTGTACAAGTCCCTCCATAACCTGGCCCCCACTTACCTCTCTGAACTCCTCCACCACCACACCCCCACCCACTCCGATCAGCTGACGCCAACCTCCTGTCTCCCCCCACCAGGACAAACACAAGACCTGGGGGGAAAGGGCCTTCGCCGCTGCTGCCCCCACCCTCTGGAACTCCCTGCCCAAACACATCAGAGACTATTGCACACTTCCCATGTTCAAAAAAGCCCTAAAAACCCCTCTTTAAAACCACCTTTCATTAATTATCTTATTTCTTTTGCCTTTGTCTCTCCATGTAAAGTGTCTTTGAGTATCTTGAAATTGTATTATATTATATTATATTATATTATATTATATTATATTATATTATATTATATTATATTATTATTATTATTATTATTATTATTATTATTATATCTACAGAAACTAGAAGGTCTAAGCTTTAAAATGATGCATCACACAAGCATGAGGGGTCTAAGATTTTCTTTTAATAATCTGTGACATTTGGGTATGTGTTACTGTTGTAACAAAATTAGGTGGGTGGCAACAGGTTAATGTACTGTATTGTAATGTTATGCTAAAATGTGTATAACAAAAGGAACTTCTATTCCATACAAATATAATGGAGGTTTGGGTCAGTGTGTCCCCTTCAGAACAAGTGACCTGCCTCTCGTCTCCTGCTGCCGTCACTGCTCTTGACTTTTGTTTAATCCAGAGCCTGCCCAAAGATCACAGGCCTATCTGCCTCATGTATCACAGATGTTTCCTGGCTCAGGTCCTGTTTTCCCTGCTACAGTGTGAGCTCTACTGTGTGACATGTAAACAAACAGTGGTACATGATGTAGAGGTGCTTTCAGTGGTGGTCATATGGACACTGTTTCTGCAATAAAGACGTTTCGGCTCATCAAATAGAAGATGCCTTCTGGGTGGGAGCTAAAACTGAAAGTTTCTCTCCACTGAAGCATGCCTGAATGAAGGGTCACACTGTCAGTGCGGTATAATGACACCCCTGTGCTGAGGCTCAGTGCATGTGTGCAGGTGTTTGTGTGAGCTATAGGGTTGGGCAGTATCCAAATTTTGATACAGTTGAACTGCCTCATCATTTTACCGGGGTATACGGTATTATTGTGACTAATTAAAATTATTTTGTAGCTGCCCCTAAACCATTCAGAAACAGAAGAGCAGCGTTATATTTGAAGATGAGCCACAAGTTCTGATTAAACCAAACTTTGCAGCGCGTTCGATCGCATCAGCTTCAGCACACAAGCTGTTTTCATCAGCGCTTATACTATATGCAAATGAGCCATGCGGTTTTAAATTTTGTTTGTGTAAAATGTAAACAAAAATGTGCCAAAGCCGCATTAAACACATTATTACTCAAAGTCTATAATGAGCGGAGCAGCAGAAATGTAGAGTGGTGGAGAGGACCAATCACAGCCCTTATTGTCTGCGTTGCTTGGCCTGCTGTGCGTTCTTTTGACGCGTAGTGAGAAAGTTTCGACTCTCGGCGTTCAATAAAATGTCTCCATCACAAATGTTTCTGCTCAACATCACACACGAAGCGTCAGTCAGGTTTTTTTCTTCTTCCTCGCTGTGTGTGGATGGAAATCTCCGAGCGTAACGTCGTTTGAAGAGGAGAGAGAGCGGAGGGGAGAAAGTCCACGCTGTGAGATGTTTTTAATGACAGTAATGAAACTGATACCGCTGCTACTTTTTGATACAGTGGGATACTGTATTACCATATTACTGCCCAACCCTAGTGACCTATAGAATGCTCTGTGCACAGCACAGTTCATACAGTCCAATGTAAATGCGCCCTCAGTTCATCTGCCCAAAAACACTCGTGGGCATTAAAAGGTCAATGTGAAAATCCACCAGCGTTTGTCGGTAGAACACTCTTCTCTTTTCCTGTGTTTGTGCACTGTTTTGTGTCCGACACAGGACAGGCCTAAGTGCAGAGCTACTGTCCCTGTCACACTTAAGTGGAATTAACACAACACACCCTTTGGCTTGTGCTATAAATAGACTGAGCTGTTTAATCTCAGCCAAAACACCATTTCGCAGCAAATAACAGCAAATAATGAAGCGGAGGCTGACCCTGCCACCGCCCCAGCCTCATGAAGAGCGCCGAAAATAAAACACACATAGATTATATGGGGTTTTAGTATGAGCAGAATTGAAATCTCTGTTATTTGAAATATTTGTTTATCTGCTGCCTAAAGTTAAACTGTAGAAGACTAGATTTCTTTATATATATATTTGAGTGGGGTTTTATGAGCCACATTTAAAACCTCTGTAGAGTTTGAGTGGCAGAACAAGCACTCAAATCATTCAGGATGTTTAATTTATTGATTGTAGAAATAATAATAAATTTCTGCAAATAAAAGCATTTATTTGTGTAGAAGTGTTGCATTGTTCAAAAATGCATACATACATAAATACATTACAAAACATGAATCCTTACTATGAACCCCAGTTTGTCTCCATAGAGATGTTATGTTGTTTACCTGGAATGTTCCACTTTACAGCATTAACTTATCCCCATTACCTGAGCATCAAACAGGGCCTGACAGAGATGTCAAAAGAGGATTTAAAGGTGTTTTTTTTCCAGCATGTTCTTTTAAAACGTATTCTGCAAAATCGAATTTTTCGAGCCATGTTATAGATGTTTCTTCTTCTCATTGTTTTCAAGGTACAAGGTACAAGGTTCTTTATTTGTCATTCATGCATGCAAAAGAAACACATGACTGAACGAAATGTGTTCCTCGAGGCCCTATGACTGAGAGATAAAAACAATAATAAAGGAGCAATATTAAAAGTACATCAAGAGCATTTAGCAGTTTCAACAGACAAGCACAAGTTAACCATGTAGCAAGATGCAAGATGGAGAGGCAGTCTGAGCTGGAAGTCAGTGCGCAGCTGTTCCTCCTGAAGTCCACTATTAATTCCTTTGTTTTTAAAGGATTTAGACAGAGGTTATGTCTGCACCAGGTCTCCAGCAGATGTGCCTCCTGTCTGTATGCTTGCTCGTTGTTTTGTGAGATTAAACCCACAACAGCAGTGTCATCTGCAAATTTAACAATCTGACAGGTCGGGTGGGAGGCCACACAGTCATATGTTAGCAGCAGGGGGGTATACAGCAGGGGGCTCAGGACACAGCCCTAAGGGAAACCGGTGTTGAGAGTGGTTTGTGAGGAGACAGTCTGTTCCCTGTTGGTAAGAAAGTCCAGGATCCAGTTGCACAGTGATGGTTGGAGTCCCAACAATTTGTTTGCCAGGGTCTGTGGTATGATAGTATTGAAAGCAGAGCTAAAGTCCAGAAAGAGAAGCTGGACATATTTGTCCCTCTTCTCCAGGTGGGTGAGAGCCTGATGGATAACAGCCGCCACTGCGTCAGATGTTGACCGATTCTCCCTGTATGCGTACTGATGGGAATCCACACTGATGTCAACTGTGCTTTTTATATGTGTCATCACCAGCCTTTCCAGACACTTCATGACTAGAAGTATTAATGCCACTGGGTGATAGTCATTCAAACAGGTCACAGTGTTAGTCTTAGGGACAACAGTGGCTCTTTTGAGACATGATGGTACTATGCTCTGTGACAGTGATATGTTAAAAATATCAGTCCACACAGGAGTCAACTGGTGTGCTGCATCCCTCAGAACCTGCCCAGGGATGCCGTCAGGTCCAGCTGCCCGTGAGTCAATCCTCAGCAGTGTCTTCCTCACCTCTTCTGCGCTCACTTTGAGTGGACAGTCACCTGATGGAATAATGGGCTTGATGCAGGGAAGGGTGTTAGTGACCTCAAAGCGGGTATAAAAAGAGTTCAGGGCATCAGGTAAGGAGGGATTTATCCTCTCAAAGTTGTATTTAGAGTTATTCATGCGTGTTTCAAGAATTTTAATTTTGCTGTATTCAACATGTCATTGCTCTGATCTACTGCCACCAGTACGCGCCCACTGCAATGTACTTGCTCTGTTCTCCAATTCAATTTTCTTATAAACCACATATTGCACCATTTACTGTTATAATGAATCATCAAAAAACATACCTGGAGTTGTGTTGCATTTCAAGCCCTGCGTACTTAGTTCCACTGCGTTTTTAAACTCCATACACTTTCACTAGAATCATTTGAACAATATCATCTGGAATTTCCCGTCTCTTCTGAATGAAAGATTGAAAACAGAACAGAGCTTTTGAGCTTTGGAGATACAGACGAATATTGGAGGATTACTCAAACATGTGAATGAAACGAAACACAGCTCCAGGGATGTTTTTGATGAACAACATTTTAACAGGGCTTAAAAATCACAAGAGTCGATTTAGCATAATATGGGACCTTTAATCTATGACATGCCTCGGGTTCAGTCATTTTCAAAATCCTGTGAAGAACACGAATGTAATCTGCAGCTATCCATCAGAAATGGCAAGATAACAGGATGGAGATGACAATATAATAATCCACAGAGCCATTGTGCATTTACACATTTACATTTTTATCGCATGTGACTATCGATTGATTTCCTCTTCTGTTCTGTTCTGCTGATAACTCCGTGTGTAAGACGCCAGTGCATCAAATAAAACTGACTTAGGCCCATATTAGACTATTTTCTGATTTGTTATAATGTTGTTTCTTCATCACAAACAGACCCTGCGTATTTAGGCTGAGTTCTCCTCTCAAAATGAAAACTCTCTGTTCCACCTTGTGATGTCATGTGGTGATACGGGAAGTGCTCCGCTGTGTTTTTAAACTCCATACACCTTCAGTAGAATCATTTGGATGATTTCACCCCTGGAATTCTCTATTTGACTTAGGCTTGGGCAAAAAATCGGTTTAAAATAAAAGTTGGCAAGTCAAATCAATTTGTTTTTTTTTTGGAAAATCGATATTTCTTCCTGCAGTGAGTCTCTCTCATTTCCCCCCGAGAACAGCACAAACACAAACAAATCTATGTCACAGAAAGAACACTCATATTGCACTGAGTCGTGTCCTTTAATCCGACGGCATCAGTGCATAAAGAGCTGCCTTTTTTCAGCGTTAACAGGTTATGTAAATGAGCCAAGTTTTGTTTCTGTAAGATGTAAACAAATGTGCCAAAGCTGCATTAAACACATTCTAATCTCACACGGATGTGGCTCTATAGTGATTATGGTTTATATGTTGTAAAGTTGACTTTATTTATGCAGATTAGTAATAGTGATAATAATAATGATGACAATTTTAATATAAAAAACGTTAATTCTCCCGGCGATCGATTAAGAAAATTTTATCAAATGCCCACCCCTACTGTGGACCATATGAAATGCTTCCAGTTTATTCGGTGGAGAAGAGAGGTTTTCAACATGGGGAAAGTTTTGGATGCTGCTGGATGGTAAAATTGAATCACTAATCAAGCTTTTTATTCTTTTTTTGGGGGGAAATTGCCCAGTTCTAATTTGACTAAATGTAAAAGGAGCTTTTTCCGTAAGAGAACAGAGCATTTTGCGCTTTGAAGATAAAGACAGCCTAATAGTAACACAACTACCGTAGCATTGGGCGGTAATATGGTAAGATGGTATACTGAGGTGTCAAAAAGTAGCAACAGTATCAGTTTCATTACCGTCATTTTAAAAAAAATGACAGACCTAATATAATATTCGGAGCACTTTGGCAGTCTGAATGACAGGAGAGAGACAGCAAATGTTGAGGAGCTACGACCCTGCGTCAGGCCAGAGATCCACCACAGTCACTTCAGACACAGCAGGACTTTCTCCCCTCTGCTTTCTCCTCTTCAAACATCGTTCTGCTCGGAGATTTCCATCCACACACAGCGAGGAAGAAGAAAAAAACCTGACTGACGCTTTGTGTGTGATGTTGAGCCCAAAAGTGTGTGACGGAGACGTTTTATTGAACGCCGAGAGTCGAGAGGCGACGAGGCGCTGAAGAGGAGAAAGTTCCCGCTTGAGGGCGAAGTCAGACTTTCACGGAGGAGACGGTAATCCTCGGTGTCACTTCTAAGCAACTCCACCAACTCCAGCTAAATCCAGCTTTTAGCCCTGATGAGCTTTTTTGTTTTTTTCATTGCAGTTCGAGTTTCCTCTAATTTTCTCCAGTCAGACACAAGTTTCTCGTTCACTCCAAACTTTCTTTTTGCTGCTCGATTACCGTTTTCGGCTGTATATTTCACTACTTGCAGTTTGTAATCTGCAGAATATGACTGACAGTTATATATATATATGCAGTATATACAGTATATATGAAATTATGTATTTCATATATAAGTCACACTTGAATATAAGTCCATCCAAACCATGAAAAAAAAATATGGTAATGCTGCTATTTTCTTTCTGAATGGTTTAGGTGCAAGCTACAAAATAATTCCTAATTAGTCACAGTAATACAGTATACCCTGGTAAAATTTGGATACTGCCCCACTGTAAACTCCAGGTATGTTTCTGTGGAGGTCACATCATTAGAAGAGATCTCATTTCAATCCTAATAGCTGCTCCTCTTTCCATCCTTTACCCTCTTATTGACCCGTGTCTTTATTTCTGCAGCCTTCATGACTTCCCGTGCTCTCCTGGTCTTAGCCTGATCTGCCCAGGCAGGTTGGCCGTAAAGCATTCTGTCTGACACGCTGCCGCCGAATACCCCAGATTTACTTGCTTAGGCGGAAAATGGGCCCATAAACAGCCCGTAGCCCAACAGGCAGTTTTCACGAGCTCCAGAGCAATAAAGCCTGCTTATATGTGCAGCGTGTGTGTATTCTGATCCGTCAGCAGGGCAAATATGTCGCACTTAAGTATTCACTCTTCATTTGTATCCAGGCGTATTCAATTTGCACTATTACCAGGAAATAACCACATCCAACACACTACTTACAGTAATGCTAGAGAAAAAAAAGACTGTACTGAGAATTCATATGTTTGCACTGTCCAGAGGGTTTGTGGACTCATTTATTCCCTTTAGAGGAGAAACAGGCAGACGCAATGTTCCATAGTCCAACTCAGTCTGAAGGAACATATATATCATATTTTCTGGTCGTATTTTGGGGGGAAATTTATTTTGATCAAATCAGAGACCAACAACAGACATTTCCTGTTGAAAGGCGAGTTATAGTAAAAACACTAGAACAGAACAACGGGCTGAACATGTGTCTGGTGTGTTCATGTCACATACAGTTGTGCTCATAAGTTTACATCCCCTGGCAGAATTTCTGATTTCTTGGTCCAGAAGCTGCACATGGGACATACTTGGATATTCCAACATGATAATGATCCAAAACACAAAGGCAAGTGGACCTGTCATCGGTCGTCTCTTCTGACCTCAGTATCACTGAGCCACTCTGAGGAGATCTCAAGCTGCAGTTCAGACAAGAGCCCAAGAATTTACAGGAACTGGAGCCTTTTGCCAAGAAGAATGGGCAGCTTTACCATCAGAGAAAATATCACATCCACAACTATCACAAAAGACTCCAGCTGTCACTGGGTCATTTGTGGAATTTCTATTCTCATTATGATTTAAAAAGAGGAAACACAGGTGTTTGATAATAAATGGCTTCTCCCAAGCACTAACCATGAGTGAAAGAAAAATCTTTGTGTTATAATTCATATTCTCTGAAAGACGCCCAAGAAATCAATCAAATTCTGTCTGTGTATATAAACTTATGAACACAACTGTATGAACAGTTATTCAGAAAACTAGGGCAGAAACAGCAGAACAAGTTTACTCTGCATCTCACTGCAAATCACTAAATCCATTGAATTTTTCATCCTCCGTGTCACATCTGAGCAATTCCAGCTAAATCCAGCTTTTAGTCCACAGTGAGCTTTTGTTTTCTTCACTACAGTTCACTTTTACTCAGTCCCTCACAAGTTTCTCGCTCACTCCAAACTTTCTTTTTGCTGCTCGATTACCATTTTCAGCTGCATATTTCATTACTTACAGTTTGTAATCTGCAGAATATGATTGACAGTTAAATAAATAAATAAATAGAATTATATATTTTAATATGTAAGTCGCACCTCAATATAAGTCCATCCAAACCATAAAAAAAATAAAATAAAATAAATGGTATATATTTTGGACCTTTTAAACTTTATAATGTTGTCCCTTTGTCCAAAACATACCTGGAATTGCATTTTGTTTCATTCACTCATGTTTCATTAATCCATTAATCCGAGATCATCTTCTCTCACTCAGAAACGCTCCATTCGCCTTTTGGTCATTTAGTTGTGTCACAGGTAAAACTACAAACGTCTATGATTGTTTTTTTAAGTCCAGAAACCATCACTAGACTTCTACAGTAAAACTGTTCTCCTCACTGTCCTCCTCACTGTCCTCCTCTCTGTCCTCCTCTTCACTGTCCTCCTCACTGTCCTCCTCACTGTCCTCCTCACTGTCCTCCTCACTGTCCTCCTCACTGTCCTCCTCCTCACTGTCCTCCTCACTGTCCTCCTCACTATCCTCCTCACTATCCTCCTCACTGTCCTTCTCACTGTCCTCCTCACTGTCCTCCTCACTGTCCTCCTCACTGTTCTCCTCCTCACTGTCCTCCTCACTGTCCTCCTCCTCACCATCCTCCTCACTCACTGTCCTCCTCCTCACTATCCTCCTCACTGTCCTTCTCACTGTCCTCCTCACTGTCCTCCTCACTGTCCTCCTCACTGTTCTCCTCCTCACCATCCTCCTCACTCACTGTCCTCCTCCTCACTATCCTCCTCACTGTCCTTCTCACTATCCTCCTCACTGTCCTCCTCACTGTTCTCCTCCTCACCATCCTCCTCACTCACTGTCCTCCTCACTGTCCTTCTCACTATCCTCCTCACTGTCCTCCTCACTGTCCTCCTCACTGTTCTCCTCCTCACCATCCTCCTCACTCACTTTCCTCCTCACTATCCTCCTCCTCACTACTGTCCTCCTCACTGTCTCACTGTCCCTCACTGTCCCACTGTCCTCACTATCCTCCTCACTGTCCTTCTCACTGTCCTCCTCACTGTCCTCCTGTCCTCCTCACTGTCCTTCTCACTGTCCTCCTCACTGTCCTCTCCTTCTCACTCACTGTCACTGTCCTCCTCACTACTGTCTCCTCCTCACTATCCTCCTCACTGTCCTCCTCACTGTCCTCCTCACTGTCCTCCTCACTGTTCTCCTCCTCACCATCCTCCTCACTCACTGTCCTCCTCCTCACTATCCTCCTCACTGTCCTTCTCACTATCCTCCTCACTGTCCTCCTCACTGTTCTCCTCCTCACCATCCTCCTCCTCACTATCCTCCTCATTGTCCTCCTCACTGTCCTCCTCACTGTCCTCCTCACCATCCTCCTCACTGTTCTCCTCCTCACCATCCTCCTCCTCACTATCCTCCTCACTGTCCTTCTCACTGTCCTCCTCACTGTCCTCCTCACTGTCCTCCTCACTGTTCTCCTCCTCACCATCCTCCTCACTCACTGTCCTCCTCCTCACTATCCTCCTCATTGTCCTCCTCACTGTCCTCCTCACTGTCCTCCTCACCATCCTCCTCACTCACTGTCCCCCTCCTCACTGTCATCCTCACTCTCTGTGACCCCGCTCACAGTCAGAACATCTGTTTTTCTGGGTATTTCTGAGCAGAGCATTCCAGGCAGACCAGTGACATCTCCATAGAAACAAGAAGGTGACGGACTCCTAACCAAAAAGTTCCACAGGGCACCTTTAACTGAAAATAGAACATATCCTATGAGCAGCTCTTCTCTTGATTTATTGTAGAATAACTACTCTGATAATGCACCCAAAAAATCTAATTCCTCCATGACTGTAAGTCACAGATTTTCCAAAAGTATTTAATCTAAAATATGACTCTGTGATCCAATATCTAATCTATTTGGTTAAACAGATTTTAGACCAGCTGCAGTGAGTTTCAGTCTGTCAGGAATTTGGCAGCACTGCAATTTCACATTTGAAATTACAATACTGATCTAAACGGTAATAAGAGAAAGTGTCACGCATTTCCAGCTTGTCGTTGCGGTGCCGAAGCAGAGGTGAAAATGTACTGCAAAAAGCCCCATCAAAAAATAAGAAAAAACCCCACACATTTTAAGGTAAAAACCACCTATTTTAAGTGAAATTATCTGCCAGTGCAGTAAGAAATTTTCACTTACCAAGTTTTCTTAAAACAAGACAAAATACAAATCTTCTCAGCAGAAAGCACTAGCATCAAGTATTCATGACAAGATTTTTCACCTTATTTGAGTATATTTAGGTAATTATTGCTTATTACTTCTTATTTCTAGTATATAACATGTCTTATATTAGGCTATTATTTCTTAAATAGATTTTTCAGATTTTCTTTCAAGCATTCACAATATCTTTACATTTGATCAAATACAATATGAAATCAACTACATTTGAAGCTGTATTTATTGAAATGTCACATTTTCCACTTTCCCAACATAGAAATGCCATTCTTTTGCACCTAAAAGCCCCGAGACGCTCCTTTGAGGACAGTGAGGTACAGATCTGAGCCAGAGAGAAAAACTGTTAAGTTAAGTTAAAGAGGCTTAACCTGGCCTGATTAAATAAAAAAAGTGCTTAGAGTAAGTTGTAATATCTAGATAAGATAAATCAGGATGGAAAGTCTTGAAACAAGTAAAAAAAATCTTGTTTTATCAAGTAACACATCTTAAAATTGATCTTTTAAGATGAATCTGCTTCATTCAAGTTAGTTTAACTATGCTAGAAAATCCTTTTTTTGCAGTGTGGTAGATTAGAGCATTCATGAAGCTTTTCTTTAAAAAAATGTTTGAAACTTTCACTTTAAGACGACGCTGAGACAACTCTGCTCCAGATTCACAACGTGTTCTTAAGCAGACAAATTCCTTCTTAAGTGATGGTTGCGTCAAATTCACCAACGCACAGCTACAAACACCTCCACGCTCATTTACATTAAAAAAAATATATGTGTATATTGGGTTAGAAATGCCCTCTGAACTTTCAATATTGTTTTACAGTTTCATCTGTAATTTCAAACGTCCAAACTCACATGAACACACTAGAGCCCGACTGATATATCGGCTGCCCGATATAATCGGCCGTTTTCAGGGTCTGGGATTATATCGGCTATCGGCCATAATTCCGCTAATCAGCTCCGATATTTTCCTCTTTTTTTTTCCTCCGCTATCACAGCCACGTAACGAGCCCTGCTAATGAAGCACTTGTGTTACTTGTCCAGCAGTTGGCGCGCTATTTGTTATCATGTAGCACGTGTTTTCTGGGGGTCACCAACACTGAAGTGCAGCTGGGGACAGCAGAAGAGTAGAGCTCCGTAAAGTGCATTTGTTGTTTGTCAATGGCAAATTTGGTCTATGAAATAAACAACATCACAGCTGCGTTTTCATTCTTGAATTGCGCATTATTGAGTGAGTCGTGGTCACGCTGTGTTGTAAGTTAACGAGCTAAAGTTACAGTAACCTAGCATAATTAGGTCACCTTGACAAAACTTTCTCTTGCCAAGGTTGCAATACATGCGATTGTGCATAACAATTATATTGATATGTTCAATGAAATATACGGCTCAGGTAACTGCATGGTTTAGAATCCTCCAAATATGTCGAAATAACCAGATAACTTAAATGGCTAATGAACAGCCGCATAAACAGTGTCATTTAACATCAAGAACGATGGTTTCCGAGTCTGCTTGGGATAAAATGTCCAATTCAAGATCGCATAAAAACATTCATAAAAGACGACCTCCAACCTGTCGGCACAGCGGCTGTGTGACACTGTGTTACCGTTTTTAAAAAACAGTGCGTAGGTGCAGTATTTAATAGCGAGGCATGGATACAAGTGAGAAGCGCTCAGTGAATATGTTAACGCGTAGTGCGATAAGGAGCGTGTTCAGCACGTTCAGGTGAACGGGAGGAGTAGCATAATAGATAATAATAATGACACTAAGGCAAGAATATAGCTTCAATTTTAGACAGTGTAGAAGAATAATCATTAGCTTTCACATGAAAAGTGACTTAGTCTCTCAACATCATAATGAAAATATGCATATTAAATATTTATTATTATTTGTGTGTGTGTGTGTGTGTGTTTTACAGGAAAAGAAAGGCTATAGTCTGGTGTGGGACTACTACACCAAGGATACATACATATTTTATCAGTATTTCATTATTATGTTGGTTAAAGTTGGTTCAATATGCTAAAAAGTAAAACACTGCACCTGATTGTTACTAATAAAACTTTCTGGAAAAGGTGAACGTTTACAGGATTATTAAACTTGTATAACAAAGCAGCAATTTTTCATTTTTAAGAAATATCGGCGATTATATTGGCTATTGGCCTGGCCTGATGGCACTATATCGGTATCACAAAAATCCATATCGGTTGGGCTCTAGAATACTCAGGGAGGGAAGATTTTCATAAACGTGTGGAAAAAAGTGGCTGTTTTTATTGTATTCATCACATATTTATTTGGTAAATAGTGAGGCAGGGGGCTGAGGTGAGGGTGCATAAGAGTGTGCTCTGGTCAAGGGGGTCATGGAGGTGATGGGGGTGTTGAGTCCAGTGTGGTGACCAGGCTCAGTGCTGTGACAGAGGCCCTCAGTCTGTCCCAGCCCCATCCCGGGGGAGGAATTTGAATTTTTTTGTTGCATTATCAGAGTAATAATATTATAAAACAGAATTTATGTTCTTATGAGTGCTCCTGACTGGAATGAAGAACATTTCCAGTTAAGAAAAAGTTTTGTGAATGCCAAAAATGTTGATAAGAAGGCCTTAAGTACAAATTTGTTTATAAGAATGTTTCATGAATGAATTGTTTTTCAAACACACATGAATGACTCATAATCCCACTTTGAGAGGCGAAATGAGAAGGGGAAACAATTATAATATGGCTACAAGCTCTGAAATCTTGTCCAGTTTGTATAAGAGGTCCCTTTATTAGTTTTTTCCTTCATTATTAGCTTGTTTTAGAGTTGTGCTCTAAGTGATTCATGCATGTTTGTTAAGCCTGTATTGTGCACCGCCCCATGGCCTTTAATAATTCAGTTTTCCCATAGCCGTGTAATTACTGTTGGATGTGACTCGGGGTGATGAAGGCTCTGCTAAGGTTTACTTCAAAAACTCTAAAACTCAATGTACGCTACAGTGGACTGAACAGACTGCTACATTATGCTTCTACAGTGAAAGGCCAGCGGTGGGTAGTACATATACTTGAGTCACTTTTAAAAGAAAACGTACCTTTCAGAGTTCTGCATACTTTGACTCCCACTTGAGTAATAGTGTAAATAACAGCACCCTGTTTACTGTGGTTACTTATCCCACTGTGAGGAAGTCACAGTGACAAAAGCTTTATGTGACACTATGAAATCATCTGAACATTTGTGTTTCCTGCATCCCTCCTTCACATCTCATTTAGTTTGTCTCATTCTTGTGCCTGTACTTTGAAAATACCAGATTTTGTGCATGATTTAATGTTTTGTCATTCAAATAATTAATCAATTTTAAATCAATTACTCTTACTTCAGTTGTACTTTTCTCAAACACTCTTACTTGGATAATTTGTTGGACCTTGTACTTCTACTTGAGTTATACTGTTTTGAAGTAATGTGAAGTGTGTAAAAACTCAGGACAGACCGTTCAAAGCTGGAGCTCCTGGAGCTTCCTTTTTTGCTGCATTCTCTGGACTCTGTGGATACTTTAGAATCTACTTAAGCCTCACCTCTTTAAACAGCATTCTAGTCCAGCCTTTATCTTTGCTCATTTTATTGTCTATTGTAGTTTTAGACTTTTTGGATACTTCTGCTCAGGGTTAGAGGTTGGTTAGAATCAGTTCTGCACTTTTGGGCCAGAAGTAAATTAATCAATTTCTGTTAAAATAACCATATTTATTTAGATTTTGACTTTAAAATTCACTAACCATGATCTGTGTCCTCAGATACAGGACAGACAAATCAAATACAGCTTTTACTGACAACAATTATAATGCTGATTTATTCCTGATTACACGAACACTGGACAAGAGGCTATTCGCTATAATTTGGTGTTTTGGTTCTCGAGATGATTCTCCAATCAGAAAGAGCCTCACAGGAGTCTCTCATTTGGGTTGCCAGTGTGATTGCTGAAATCCAGTGTGTTTAAACCTCAAATTAAAACCTCTCTCTGAATCAGTGCTAGTGCAGCCTCTGCAGCTCAGGGAGGGGATTCTGGAGGTTCTGAGCTTCACATGGGCTGTGGCCTGGGTCCATGAACTATCTATCTGCAGACACAGTTCAGTTGTTTTTGTAGTACATTAAAAACAGCAAGAGTGCAGACTTTACAGTTATTTCAGATCAGCTTCATTTACAAGAGGCCATTTCTGACTACTTCAAAATACAGATATTAAAATATGGGAACATTTTTTTCTGATCTTTTCCCATAGAAATGAGTTCCGTAACTCTGTTCCGCAGTGTTACGGAACAGAGTGTACAGCCTGTGTGTACTTACTGTATAACAGTGTAACATGTACGAATGCCCCAGATGTCAGAGCTGTACAATATCCGGAGTGTGTGGTTATGAGAGGAGGGGGCTGCAGAGACAGACAGTAATAAAGGCTGGTCGTGACACGGCTGATCCCAGGGTCAGTGCTCATACTCGGGGCTGAGAGCAGAGGGTAGAGGGCCCCCATGATGGAGCTCACTGATAACACAGGACATGCAGTATCACTAAAGTACACATACACAGTGGGCTCTTGTACTGTCACAGGGGCTCATGAAGGTTCAACAACTTCGACACAGCGATAAACCTACACAATGAAAAAGGATTTTAAAAGTGTATATAGTGTCTCTGGTAGTACAGATGTAGTGTACGAGCAGCTCTCGAGGTCAAAATAAATCTGCTGTGTGCTCTCCACATCTAATTATAAAGTGTTTTCCTATCAGAGAAACAGGAACTGTGTGATAGCATTCTAGTTGTCAACAGCTTTTTCTCTCTGTTCATGAGTTTTGAAAAGCACTCATGACCTCATCGTGGAGAATAATTAGGGCAGCTGGAATGCATAAGGTAAGTGAGGAATAACTGGGTACAGCACCTTAAAACGTAACTTTTCTGGTGGAATGTTGAATGTTATGCAGTGTGGCATTAAACTTGTCCTACTTTAAATCACTCAAACGTACTTTGAAAATTTGTGGGAACAGTCTGGAGATGCTCTTTCCTCTTCCACTCGACTGTGAGCAGTGCACAAAGGTCCATAAATACCTGGAGGAAAGAGTTTGGTGTGGATGAACTTGACTCCTGCACAGAGTCCTGACCTCAACCCAATAGAACGCCTTTGGGATGAATTAAAGTGGAGACTGGAGGTATTTTCACATAGAGTCCCTTTAAGAGAACCGAACTCCGTCCTCTGTAAGTGAACCAACAGAAAAAGAACTTGTTTTGGTTTTGTGTTTATTACAAAGGGGACCAGGTTCTCTTTCTGGTCCACTATTATGGGGCCCCAGTCCCCTTTCTGTTCACACCAGGTCCTCTAGAGCTTCCTGTCCCCCAGTGCACTGAATTCTGGGTACATTGGGAATTCTGGGTAATTGTCACTTGAAACAAAATGTCTGCTGCAGCGTTTGTCCTCCTGTGTTCTGTTATGAAATTTGCTCACATTCAACAGGAAAACAGAGCTATTCATTAAGTTTTGTTGTTGTAGTTACAGAAACTCTACTTGCCTGTTCAGAACTACTCATCAGAGCCACAATGTGCATTGCTTAGAAATACACAAAATGTTTATTGCTTATTTGAACTTGTTCAACATCTATTATGTTAACCAAAAAGTATGTTGACTGCTCATCATTTAGTGAAAAAACACAATGGTTGCATAAACATAAATGTTTATTTTTCTTTATCATGTCATGTAAACAAAAAAGGCATGCTGGCCTATTAATGACAAATATATTACTTACATAAAATGAATATTTTCTTGTTTTCATTATAAATGGTACACTATGGAAACATAAAAAGGAGTATCTGACCCATGAATGGAACAGTCATTTTTTTCCACCAAAATAAAGTGCATTGTAAATACAACTGTAAAAATATATCTAGTCACCTTTGTCACAAATATATCAGTCAACATACTTCAGAACTTTGAACTTTTATGGCTGAAATACTTGCAAGAAAAAGAATTGAATTACAAAAATTTCTTAGGCTAGTTAAACCTATTAAGTTTGTGAAGCACTGAGGACAATGGCAGTTCTGATGTATTATTGCCTCCTGAAGCCGGCTGTTTGTATGCTGCACTGGTGTTAGTGTGTGAAATGACTTGGCTGGGTCGTGTTAGTTGGATGGTTGGATGGAGTAGCACTCGTGGTTAGCACTTGTACCATTAATCGCATTGTCGCCTGGTCACTTTCAATTTGCGCCTGCCTTCACCGCACTTCTATTTCCATGTGGAGCCTGTGCCGCTCCATCTCCTTTTCTCTTTTAAGCCTTTGGTCTTTTCTAAGCATAAAGAACTTGTGGTCCTTTCTCTGTTGCTCCAAGACACAAGATATGAGACATGTCATCTCCTGTGTGACAGTCTTATTGGACTTTGAGGAGCTATAGGAAGCAGAAGTACTGGCATCATGGCATCTAGCTGTAGTTGGTCCAGCAGTTTTCTCTTCGGGCTCATCATTGCTGCTGTTCATATCTGTAGTAGAAAAATCTAAGTAGTTCAATATCAAGTTCAATATCAAATGTATTTATTTTTATTTATTTACTCTAATAACAGATTATGTGATGAAGACAATGTGTATGTGTGAGTGTGTAAGGATGAAAGTAGCACTACAACTACTGCACACACTGCACTACTGCCATCTATCCTGTGTGTATGTGTGTGTGTGACAGGGGGAGTGAAAGAATGTACACCGACTGCTATCACTGCACACCTTATTACTCAGAATAGAAATAGTTGTTTTTCATCACATAACGTTAATCTGTCATGGCTTGCAATTTGGCAGAATTGCTGGCTCTACAACATTGTGAAAATGTTTCAAAAGAAAAACATTTTCATACCTTCATCACTTTGTCCACACTTCCCCCCTCGACAATGTTTGGTGGATTTGCACAGGCACAATTTGCAAGAATGTCATCAAGTTCTTCGAAGAAAGGGCAGGTCTTTCACATCCACAGAGACACTTCTTTGCATTTTATCATGAGTGCCAAGGTACTTCTGCCTTTATTCTGCACTGTGTAGGTGTTTCATTATAGCCACCCTCCTTCATCCTTTCGGAGAATACTTTGAAGACTTGAGTATTCCGGTGAGGATCATTGGGCTTTTACTTTTTCATCATTCCAAATTTCCAGAAGACGTTCGGTTTCACCTTCTGCCCACACTACACCTCACCAGCTATCGCAAAGTCTTCATCATTATTTTTTGTATTTGCATTGGCGTAGACATGACAGTGACCCTGTTTACAGTGGAGTGTCCCCGGTTACAGTCACGTGACATATCTACGGCAAGCGAAGGAGGTTACAATACCTTGAAAAAGGCGAAGAGAACCCGGTACGCTTTGTGTTCACAATTTGCAGATTAGGTGAACTGTACTGCTGACTTTTTAGCGAACTGTACAGAAACCCTCCTGAGAAAGGTCTTAGTATGGTTTGTTTCAGAGCGGTCTGGGTACAGTTGGAGCGTTCACATATGCGCAAAAAAATACTAAGTCATCGGTCTGAGTTCGTTCATTTGTGAGTCAAGCCAGAGCGAAGATAAGATAGATAAGAGGGAGTATTAGCTTTCTACCATGTCATAACCATTTTTCCCTCATCAAAAACAAGCCTGCAGAGGTTTTAGATGTCATCCATGCATGTTTATGTCATTTAGAGATTTCACCAAGTCCCTTTTCAAACCCTTGTTACGTTTGGCAGTGTGATCAATACACAAAAGCATGACGCAAAACAGTATAATCCAACTTGACAAACCTGATGCGATGTGCGGTAGTTCCATTGTCGTGATACTGCTCTGAAGGGGGAGTGACTTAGGCGAATATAGGATTCTCAAACCAACAAAAGGCAACACGCTGATCTAAATATGTTATGTGTGACCGGTTAATACCTCACTGAAGTGTAATACAGCCTCGTTAATGGCGTACTGTGGTACATTGCAAGCAAAGCGATCAAGCAGTGTCTCCATGGCAACAAGCAGGACCCTCTACTAGAAAAATTACGTTGTGCGTCACTGAACCTTCCTTGTTTTGAGTGTCCATTCAAGGTTAAAAAAACTGCTATATCGATTTAACTATTTTAGTCACGCAGTATTCGTAACATGTCACTCCCTTTGTACAGACACTTCAATGCACTTTAATCAAATTAAGTGCAGCGTTAAGGTAAAATCAAGTTCACCTTTGTTCCCCTTTAACAGTGTATATATTGAGGTTGGATGAATTGTCCAATTACATGATGGAAGTGAGACGCTTTCATGTGTTTTATAGCCACGTCCATCGAAGATAAGCTCCGTCGCCGATCAGTGTGTGTACAACGTCAATATCCCTGAATGTCATTTCACATGGCATCAAATTATGAACCAGTCAATACTCCATGCATGTTGTACTTTCACAAACCAATCTATTTTTAAAGGCCAGTATCCAATCAGAGAATTCCTGTCTCCAGTCATAACCACCGACATAAATTCTGTCTTTCGCTTCGCTGTATTAAAATTACTCTGAGGGAAAAATTCCTTTGTTCTGAAAATGGCTTGACCTTTTTGCTCCAGTATTTGGTGGGAGTAACTAGAACAGGCTTGTAATTGGCATTGGCGTGTTGCTAACAGAGTGATTAGAGGTGACTTACTAAGAAGAGAAATGTCAAACGCTGCGGCAACCAGACACACTGTGAAAAATCAAAGCCTGGAGTCACGGGGCTAGTAACACGTAAGAGAGAAAATCACAATTTTCACTTAGGAAAGGACAAATATAAAATGTCTATTTTAACTCTTAAAGAACAGATAGTATGCATTCTTGCACATCTGTGACTATGTGCTCTACTAGTCCATCACAAACAATAAGAAAACCTTGAATCTTGGTCACAAATTTCACTCAAGTCAAAATCACATATTATGTAGATTCATGACATATAGAGTGAAGCTTTCAAGCCCTATTTCTTGAAATTTTCATGATTCTGGTTTACAGATAATGGAAATTGAAAATTGTGTCTGAGAAAGTATTACATACCTAGATTATTGCATAAAATCAATGTTTAAAAAGTTTTTAATAATATTTTAAACAGAAATGTAAGGCTTCTGAAAACTATGTCCATTTCTATTGCACTTAATACCTGGCTGGGCCTCCTTTGGCATGAATTACTGCATTAATACACCGTGGCATGGATGAGATCACCCTGTGGCACTGCTCAGGTGGAATAGAAGCCCAGGATGCTTTGATAGTGGCCTTCAGGTCATCTGCATTGCTGAGTCTGGAGTCTTTCATCTTCCTCTTGACAATACCTCAAAGATTCTCTCTGGGGAACAAACCATTTTTGGTACTTTTGGCTGTGTGGGCAGATGCCAAGTCCTGTTGGAAAATGAAATCAGCACCTCCATAAACCTTGACAAGTGCTGTAAAATGCCCTGGTAGGTGGCTACTCTGACTGTGGACTTTAGAAAACCCAGTGGACCAACACAGCAGATGAAATGCAGCCCAAATCATCACTGACTGTGGAGATTTCACACTGGACTCAAGGAATGTGGATTCTGTGCCTCTTCACTTTTCTTCCAGACTTTGGGACCTTGATTTCCAAAAGATATGCAAAATGTACTTTCATCTGAAAAGAGGACCACTGAGCAACAGTCCAGTTCTTAATCTCCACAGCCCAGGTCAGAATCTACTGATGCTGTCTCACGTCCCATATGGGCTTCATCTATGTGCAGTGGCTCTTGCTACACTGACTCCAGCCCCAGTCCACTCCTTATGAAGCTCCCCCAACTTCTTGAGTGGATTTTGTGACTTGTTCATTTGTTTGACACATGGAAAAGAGAGGAGGTCATTGGACATCCATCACTTTGAACAAAATCACTCTTAATCTATAGTTTTTGCTTCTCTATTTGATTATCATAAAGTCTGCAGTGTTTTCTATGTGTTATTGACAAAACCATCTCAGTTCTTTGTGATAGATGTCCTCCTCTTAATGATTTAAAACCACTCACATAAACGTAATCAACTGCCAAAAAATAAATCAGAGCTGTCTAGATCCTGACATAAGCTGACACAAAGAGCCAGTGTGACAAATACTAAATAATGAATCAAACTAAACAGCTCCTCTTGCAGTGTCAGATCATGCATCACACATGAACACAGCCCTTCAGTGACTCTCTGCCAGAGTAACCCACTTCTCCACCACAATGGGGACGGCCATGAGCATCACAGATACGACTCTGCAATACAATACAACACAATGAGCATCAATTTGCAGTTAAAGTAAATTTGACAGATAAATATGTTTTTTTCTTTGTATTACTTGGTTAGGTATAGTTTGTGAAGAGAAGTAGAACTCGAAAAGTTGGAAAACACAGACGAAGCGTTGAGCTCTGAAACAGAATCCCTCTAATGTCATTAAAGATCTTCAGTTCCAGAGGAAATGTGCTCTGCATTTTACTGACAGTTTAAACATGGATTTAACATAGGGTAGTCCAAGCTGTTCTATGCACTTTAAGTATCAGGGAGGAAACTCTAAGCTGCAGCTTTCCAAGGCAGGCAGGTCGTGACCTAACGCATAGACCAGTGGATCTCTAAAACAGGATGAAAAAAGGAATGTCGACTGTAATTAAATATGGTAAATTGTCACATTTTTCTATAGCGATTTTCACCTTCAAGGCACTTAAAGCGCTTTACAACAAAGAACCACTCACTCATTCATACACCAGTGTACGCAGACACTGGGGGTGAGGTGGGCTAAGTGTCTTGCCCAAGGACACAGTGACAGCATTCATCTGTGGGAGCTGGAATCACACAGCCAACCTGTGGGTCAGTAGATCCGACCGCTCATCAATGATGTCTTATGTCGAGAGTGGGATTCGAACTGCCAACCTTCAGTGGACGAACACTCTTCCCAGTTGAGCTACTGCTGCCCAATATGTGACATCCATACACTGTATAAAGAAGTGGACTAAGTGTGTGACGTCACCACAGCATTCAGCTGATGCCACGGTTACAGTGCATGTGTGCATCAAAATATACACATGCACCCAGTTATTATTTGGTATTTTGGCCATACCTCCTTGTCAAAGCCTGATGCCGTCAGATCTCAGAAGCTCAGTAAGGCCGAGCCTGGTTAGTACTTGGATGGGAGACCACTGGGAATTCCACATGCCACAGGAGGGCGCCAGTGGCAAAAACTGTCATTGTGTCCTTAGGCAAGACACTTCACCCACATTGCCTAGTATGAAAGTGATGTTTTCATGGCAGGACTCCCTTGAAAAAGAGATTAGTCATCTCAATGGGACCTTCCTGGTTAAATAAAAGTTAAATAAATAAATAAATTTTACTGTATATACTGTACGTATCATGGGGGACTGAAGACCATCGTGGATTTCTGCAGAATCAATGAGCAAAGCACTAAAGTCTGAAAAAGAGTGTGGTCATCTCTAAAAGTATTTATCTGATTGGTACCTCTCCTTCACCAGGATAAAAGTGTGTAGTGCCCACATGTCCTGGCCAGAGGCAGCAGCACAAATCCCACTGACACACTCTTCACACGCACTCATCAGTCAGCCTATTATAGCACAATGAAAGCATGTGCAGGCCCACCACTGCTTCAAGTTTTTTAAAAGAGATTTGGGGAAAAAAGTCCCAGCAAACCGCTTCTTTGAAATAAACTGATGAGTCATGTAGTCCAGGTTTTAATAATGTTCAGTGTGAGCAGCTATATTTACCCCCAGTTATTCTTTTTTCTTCTTTTTTCTGAGCTTCATCAGAAGTGACAAATTCAATTTTCTTTTCTTTTTTAGCCCTGCACACTGCTGGGGTTTGGGGCATGTCTTCTCCTCACTTTAAAACGCAGTGCACCAGGAAAAAACAAAGCACAAAGCAACAATGGAAGACTTCATATAAATCAAATCAGCAAACACAAGTAGATAATATTAACATTTCTTTCAGGCTTGAACCGTTTCATTCTTAAAGGGCCCATATTACACTGTTTTCTTATTTATACTGTTTAATCATCACAAACAGACCTGAAGTTGTGTTTTGTTTCATTCACACATGTTTAATACACAAATCTACAAACTGAAAACCCTCTGTTCCACCTTGTGATGTCATGTGGTAATACAGGAAGTGCTCCATTGTCTTTTTAAACTCTTTGGGTACCTTACCTCCGTGAAGTTGGCCCCCATCAAACTCAAACCTACACAAAAACTATGTCAATCGTTTGTGCTTTGTTTGTGCTGCAAAAAAGTTTCATTTGTGCAATTCTTTTTCTTAAGATATTTGCAGTTTTATTTTCGGTGGATGACGTTGTCCAGCCCCTCAGAATGTTAAATAGCTTCAACTCAGGCAGAAAATTATAGAAAATGTTTGTATTTGGTGTATGCTGTTTTGTGCTGTGACAATTTTCATTTGTGTGAGTTTATTTCTAAAATTATTCGTTTTCCACAGTCTGAGATTGTTTATCTTCACTAGTTTTTTGGAGTTTTGCTAAAGTCACTGCTGTCAACTGAGCAAAAATGATGTCCTATAATTACCGCAGAAATAATAACGAATAATTTTAGAAATATACTCACACAAATGATCATTTTGAGGCTGTTTAACATTCTGAGGGGCTGGGTGACGTCATCACCCCAAAATAAAACTGCAAATATTTTAAGAACCAGAATTGCACAAACAAAACGTTTTGCAGCACAAAACAGCACAAACGAAGCACAAACGATTGACATAGTTTTTGTGTAGGTTTGCGTTTGATGGGGGCCAACTTCACGCAGGTGGACACCTTGGGAGTTACCAGTATCTCTCCACCCCCTTCCAAGTACTCGCCATAGGATTTCTGAATTATACATATTGTGCTGAATGACTCAAATTTGATGAACTGCCATTGTAAATATCACCTTGTTGCCTAACTTTGTGCACCAGTAAATGAAGAAAGGTTTAGGTTTTATAGTTATCTACCTGTTGCCCATATAAGTCTTTCCTATGCTCAGTTTCTTGTGATCACTAAAATTAGTAGCTCTTTGAAATTTTCTTGTTGTCAATGTGTTCATCGGGAGAAAAAGCCTGGAGACCCCTGCCACACACCGTCACTAGAATCATTTGGATGAAAGGTAAAAGGAGCTGTTCACTTGAAAACTACCACTTCATGACATCACAAGGTTGAACAGAGCATTTTGAGCTTTGGAGGCGTAGACAGACTAATAATAAAGGGTCACTCAAATTTGTAAATGAAGCAAAGCACAACTCCAGGTCTGTATTTGAGGAGGTAACGACATTCTGACGGGACTAAAAGCTCACAAGAGTCCATTTTGCGTAATATAGGAAAAGGCATAATTGTTTTTTTGGCTGCGAACCAGTTCATGAGCATATGGCGTAAAAATGAAAAGACAAAAATATTTCTTTTATTTTCTAGTTTGTTGGTTGAAGTTTTATTTGGAGTGATCATGCCTGAGTAATACATCTGAGTAATCTTTATGCTCCTAGATTCAAGACGCCATTGCTCTGACCTCTGTACTTTGATCTTTTGTGCAGGATTTGGCAGTGTCGCATGGTCATTTTGACGCGTGAACAATGTGCAGATATTTAGAAGAGGTAACGACAGGATGCAGTACTTTGTTGTGATAACGTTTACAGCAGTGTACCATAAAGGACCAGGCTGGAATGAGCTTCTAAATACCTCACTGGGCCCAGCAGACGTCTTTCTTTTCTTAAGTGGTTTTAGATGAATATTGCACTTTTCAAAGGTCCAGAATGCAGCATCATGATCCACAGATGTTATAGATTACAACTATGTCATAGCCAAAAGCAGAAGAGGTCAAAAGTTTCCAGATTATGCAAAATTGTCTCTGGGTGGAATGTTGTTATCTCCTCAAAAACAGACCTGGAGTTGTGCTTTGTTTCATTCACACATGTTTGAGTAATCCTTTATTATTAGTCTGTGTATCCTCGGTTCCACCTTGTGATGTCATGAAGTGCTAGTTTTCAAGGTAACAGCTCCTTTTACGTTTTGTTCAGTAGACATAGGTAAAGCTCCTTGTCAAAGCCTGATCTCGTCACATCTCAGAAGTGCAGCAGGGTTGGGTCTGGTCAGTACTTGGATGGGAGACCTCTAGGAGTTCCAGGTGCCACAGGGGGGCGTCAATCGCAAAAACAGTTGTTGTGTCCTAAGGCAAGGCACTTCCCCCACATTGCCTAGTATGAAGGTGGAGTGTGTGAGCGATGATGGTGGCTCAGATTGGCAGCAGTTTGCCCCAGAGCAGCTGTGAGTGTGATGTGAATGATTAATGCGCCAAATTGCAGAGCGATTTTGAGCATCTACAAAAGCGCTATAAGACGAATCCATTATTATTTAGTTTAGTTTGTTATTTATTTATCAGGGGCAATGTACAAAAACATTAATCTCACAAAGAGAAGAGATCTTTTGGGCCATCTGCAGTCCCTGGGCATGTGTGCACAACAGTAAAACAAATCACAACCAGTTACCATTAGCTCATTATAAAAATACTTGCTTCTATTTTTAATTCATATAATATTGCATTTACTAAAGGTTACTATACCCAAATTGATCAATATTAGAAATACTCAATACAAATACACAGCGAGCAATAAACAATTAAACTAAACACAGCATTAGGGCCAATGTTTGCACAGGTGATTATTGAGGATTTTTTTTATGTCTCGAAAAAAACTTTGCAAATCTACAGACAATTTCAATGACCCAAATGATTCTAGTGAAGGTGTAAATACACAGTGGAGCACTCCCTGTACTACCACATGACATCACAAGTTGGAAGTATTTTCAGTTTGAGAGAAAAACTCAGGCTTATAAACCTGAGATTTTATATTTTATTAATTTTTCTATTTTGTTTCTAACTTTTATATAATGATGTCTTATTTGACTCTCTTGCTGTCTTTTTTGCTACTTATTTAATATTCATTTTTACCATTTATATTTTTTCTCTTTGTTATTGTATTATATTGTGATGCGTGAGCTGCTCTGTCCACATCATTTCCCTTGTGGATCAATAAAAAAATAGACTAAGGCTAAATATGCAGGTTTGTGTGTTAAACTTGTGTAAGTGAAACAGAAGCAGAAACAATGTTAGTGCACACTTCAGAAAACAGCGCATTATGAATCCTTTAAGACAGTTTATTTAGTCGCAGCGCTACAGGTTCATTCATATTATTGCAGCCTTGACAATCAAATCTCAGTATGAGTCCTGTAAGCCCGCAAAGGAAATATATCATATAGTATCATACGGCGCACTGCCCCGGCCTGGCGTTTAGTGTGATTTAACCCTCGCCTTTCTCAAACCCCGTGTAGCATTAGCGTTAAACAAACAGAGCTGTCGTCGTTTAGCGCGGACGATGTATTTGTTCATCGTGTGTTATTAGCGGCGCGTGGAGGAGACATCTCAGGAGGAGGCGTGCGCGGGGCCCTTATCTCTACGCTCCAGGTCCCTGTGCCTCTGGGGGACTCTGATGACTGCATTCCTCATGTCAGTGTGCGAGCAGGGAGGTAATGGGATGAAGGCTCCCAGGCCATGCACACACACACACCACACTGCATCTTATTGTGGCTGTGGAGTGTACGCCTCACAGGACCAGCAGGCTGCCGCTGTAACCGAATGAAGTGCTCCCACAGCTGCACGCCGTAACAATGCACTTCCATTTTCAGGCCTCAGAGAGCGCAGTGTTTACAGGGGCTGTGGAACCTTATTGTATTCAATGACGTTTTGTGCGTTGTGGAAGTGTATTTTATAGCTTTGTCGAGATTGTGACTCTTTTGACATGTCTCAAACCACATTAGTGACCAACGTTAAAGATTAAATTGAACTTTACCTCACTAACACTTCTATTGGCTATTAATTGTCATGTGACATATTTAGATCACCTTGGGCTTCATTCATAAATCTTTTCATAACTTTCTCTTTAAGAAGATGCTGAGCGAACTCTTCCCCAGATTCATAAAGCTTTCTTATGCACCTGAATTCCTTCTTTTTACACAGAAAATGAATATGTATTTGGTTTGAAATGCCCTCTGAACTTCCAAATCTGGTGAATATGGGTTTGGTGTTATGACATGTGAAAGTGCGAGGGAGAGAGTGACTGAGTCAGATGGAGCAGACTATGGCTGTTTTACAGATTCAGTTCAAACTCACATGAACACACTCAGGGAGGGAAGATTTACGTCATAAATGTGCATAAGAGGTCATGGGGGGTCAGAAGGTGTTGGGGGTCAGGGGGTTGATGGGGGTGTCAGAAGGTGTTGGGGGTCAGAGGGGTGATGGGGGTGTTGAGTCCAGCGCAGTGACCAGGCTCAGGTCTACTGACAGAGGCCCATATGGAGGCACTGGGGCTGGGACTGAGGCTCACTGCAGCCTGGAGAAAGTCTGTTATAGTCAATAGACACAAGCTCTATAAAACTCCTCATAAATGTCATTGGATCACACAGTCATGTGGAAATAATTTAAGAAAATGTATAACTTACAATTATGGGGGAATTAGACTTTTTTGCACCATTATCAAAGTAATAATATTCTAAAACAGTAGAATTTTGTTCTTGTGTGTGCTCCTTACTGTTCTTACAGAAGAACATTTTCAGTTAAGAAACATTTTCATGAATGGCAAAAACACTCGTAAGAAGGCCTTAAGTACAAATGTGTTGATAAGAAAGATTCATGAATGAGGACCAATGTTACCTTTTATTGTTTGGAAAATGCCAAAAACAACATATTAACATGTATAAGTTCCTTTAGTTTTTGCTGCTCTGAGTCACCTCTCACTCATCTCATTTAACTCTCTGCACAAATATGTCTTTTGGCTAAAAGTTGCACAGTGGGGCTTTACCAGGTACTTTAAAGGTGCATTGTGTAACTTTTTTGCTAGAAGTCACATGCTTTCCGGTGGAGAGTCTGCCAAATGCTTGTCACCATTGAGATGTTATTGCTTTGTCTGAAATGTTCCACAGTATGGCATTAAACCTTTCTATCTTCATGGAGACCAAACCAGGCCAAGTTACAGGTCAGGTCTGTGGAGAGGCGACCTCGCTCACAGTCATAATGTCTGTTTTTATGGGTATTTTTGGACTCCAAAAACCAGCTGTAATCGAATAAATTTGAGGTAGAGCTGTTTAATGTCACACTGAGGGACATTCCAGACTGAGCAATGATATCTCCATAGAAACAAGCAGATGACGCACCCCCAGATGCAGAGTGAACCTTTAACAAGAAAAACATAACAGTAACACAACAATACAGTGTATGAAGAACGAACATCTCAAATAGACAGAACACTCTCCAGTATTCACGTGAGCATTCAGCCATTGTTAAACAGAATGTTGTTGACCTGCTTTACTTCCTGTAGCCTTCGTCTGAAAACAGTTCTGTTTAAACCCGAAGACACAGTGAACCTACCAAAGACTCCTCCAGTGTTTTAGTAAAAGGGAAATTCACTTCAAAAGGCGTCAAATGCATTTTTTGCAGGGTCATGAGTAAAACATCACCCCCTCTTTTAAAAGGTTTAGACAAGATTACAACATTTATTCTTCTTTAATCTTTTGTTTTTGTTGTCTTTCTGAAACATCTCTTACTTTCCTGTATTGAAATTCCTAAAGCAGTCCATGCTCAATTACTTTAAATAAGATAAGATAAGATAGGACTTTACTGATGTCGCAGTGGAGAAATTCAATAGTCACAGTAACTCCAGGACAGTTTAGTGCAAAAAAGGAAAAAAAGTGTGATGCAATCAAGATAAACAATAATAATAAAAATAATAATATAAAGTGAATAAGTATATGTACAAAATTTACAAAGAGAATTCAAATACAGTCAAGTACAAAACAGTGCAAGTTGTCACAGTACAGTAGTGGCACTGATGATTATTGCATGATGTAAATGTATTAAAAACATCATCAAATATTTTTGCAGCATCCATGCCAGTTCCTCTTGGTGATTTCACAGCCTTTCTTTATGTGTTCCAGGTACAATGTGCTGCTCTTCGTCATGCTGTACTGCCTCCCCGTGACCTTCAACCTCACCATCGGCTTCTTGACCGGGCGTAGACTGTGGGGCGGGCACAAATCCACCTTCTCTGACCTGGACCCGCGCAGCCAGGCCTTACACGACTCCCGCCTCAAAATGCGCCAGAAAATTGCCAAGATGGTGGTGTGCCTGGTGCTGCTGTTCGCCGTGTCGTGGCTGCCGCTCTACCTGGCCGACCTGCTCATCGACTGGGAAGAGAGTCCACCATCTTGGATCCTCCAGGCCCGCCCCTTCGCCCAATGGCTCGGCCTCACCAACTCCAGCCTTAACCCCATATGCTACTGCTTCATTGGGGACCTGTACCGTTCGGCCAAAGTCATCCGGACGCGCTACTACCAGAAAGTCGCCGCCCTTTTTGGATCGTCCACGTTCTCCAAGTCGACGGGCGTGGGCTCTCCATCCATGAGGATCGGAGACAGCAAAAGAAGCGGGAACGAGCACCAACACGCCGCCGCCGCCGCTGTGGTGGCATCGGCCTCTGTGGTGACTCTACCCCACCTACTGAGCCTGGCCACGGGGCAGGGCATGGGCCAGAGGGTACGGGACAGCTCCCTCAGCCGCGGAGGGTCAGACCACAGCATCTCAGACTGGGGCCACTCTTGTCCCTTATACGACAGCTCTTTTCACCTCCACCTGCAGGGGGAGCTCAGGCCCACCAGGAGGCACTCTGTGAACGAGGGCTGTGGAACGCCTTCACGGATTGAGTCGGCCGAGATGCTCCCGCTGAGGAGGCACTCCGGGGAGCGGCTGTTGGCTCTGGCAGAGGATAGGGAGGCGGGGTCTGCGGGGAGGGGCGGGCTCTGTTTGAAGGGGGAGCAGGGGAGGGGCTCAGAACACTGCTACGTCGGAGCGGGGGAGAGCGAGGACACCACCAGCCTTTGAACACAGCAAAAAAGGACTCTTGAGTTAACAGACTTGAATTTAGATTTTTTTTTAAATTATTCTCAATTTAAGTGGCACTGTGTCTTTTTTTAGGAAGGGTCAGAAAAGTTTTTTAATGTCGTTGTTGCCTGGAACTTTCCTTGCCTGAGCAGCCAGTCCCTTCTACATTCAGTTTTAATCCAGAAGGGACTGGAACGAGGCCATAAAGTCAGACTAATCTTCATCCAAACTTAACACGGTCCAACCACGGCCACTAATTTGTATCACGTGTCTCTCAAATGCAGAAAACATCTCCTCTCGATAATTCTTGCAACATTCAGAACAAATATATCACTTTTTATACCTCACGTGTATAATAGTTTGGTGCTTTGCTTCTTGTTTCTGCAGAAATCCATGTTTCTCAGTCCTTTTTGTTGCTTTTTTATTTATTTTGTTTATTTATGAGACAGGGACAGCGCACAGTTTACATTAATCTTAACAGGAGAGATGCTTTGTGCAGGTTGTAGCACCAGAGCCAGTTTCCACCTGTCGTCCCTGGTGCAAGTTTTGTAGGCTTTTATATGTATGCAGCCGTCTTTGTTTTGGCACCAATGGAGCATGCATCTCTCTGATTGGTTAATCCGTCTGTCAATCACTTCCTCTGACATCAGGGAGACAGGATACAGCTCCGGATCCATTCCGGAACCACATGCTTTGACAAGTTTTGAAAAGTTTCTGAAATTTCCCCATTGTGACTGAAATTTCCCCATTGTGGGACAAATAAAGGATATCTTGTCTTATCTTATCTAAGTTTTGTCAAAGCATGTGGTTCTGGTTAGAAAGTTCTACAGAATGGTATAAAACTTCAGCACCATGGAGAGCAAACATAAAACGTCTTATTTCATACAAAACCACCAGAATAGAACAAAACACTAATGAGGAGTAGTCAAGTGTGGGGGCTGTAGGCTCTGAGGAAAAGGTGAGTTTGGAGCAGTTTTTTGAAGGCGCGGCAATGACAAAATGGCAAAAACGAGGGACATTCCAGGTAAAACAATAGCATTTTATTTATGTAGAAGACAAACCCTCCACCAGAAAACTGACAGAGTGTACTTGTAATATTAGTACGCTTTACATCAAGTTGTATGAATAAAAAAACGCTGATAAAACATAATGGTGATTGAGAAATTGCACTGCTGTATCAAGGATACCGCCTGCTGTTTTTCAGAGGTTATAATACTCCCTACAATAGCCAGACCTGAATGGACCCAGTGAGCTGAACAATCATGTCATGAGTGGGTCCCGTACTGACGGTAAATAAAACTTCTCCAGTCTAGACTGTATATAGAAGTGGACTAGGAGAGTTTGACGTCACCCGAGTGGTTCGGCCCTTTAGCCAAATAAAGCTAATCAAGGCTAGTTAGGTTCTAGTTATAGAACCTAATTTGAAATCAAGTCCCACATTTAGAATTCCAAGTGCCCAGGACCCAGGTGCTTAGCAGCAAACACTCTTCGGGGAAAAGGGCAGCTGATTGCCCTGTTATTATTGTTCATATCTCAATTTACCGACAAAATAGTGAAATAAAACACCATGATCATGAAGAGCAGGTTAAAAAGAACATTTTAAGGCAGTGGTAAGCGGGCTGGCAATGTCCATCTATATACAGTCTATACTCTTATTACACTACGTCATTTATTCTACATCACTAATCACTAACTATGATTGAATAAACCAAGATTAACATTCTGAATTTAAATTGGTGTAACTCAGGTTTTTCTCTTTGGCAGTGAAGGGTTTTAGTCACACCATAACGTGCTTCCATTCTCCATCCATGTCCCAGTGTTATTCACTTCACCAATATGCATTATCATACGGGCTCGGCAGGTAGAGTGGGTACAGTCCACATTCTAGACAGAAATTGTCCATTAAAAATTCAAAGTGGAGTGAAGAGATCAATAAGAAATGAAATATCCAAAAAGTGAAATATCCACCACCATCTGTCTACTGTATAAGTGAATTATGTCAAATTCTGACACTATATTCTGACCGTTTTGTTCCATGTGGATAGGCCCAGTAATTTCAGAGATTTTACCCATAAACCACTTGATCAAGATGTTTTTGGATACTTGAACAAATCCATACTATGTAAAACCATGTCCACTTTGGTTTCCTTCATTAAAATACATGGGGTTTTATTTCTTTACACACTTACACACTTTTGTGAAAGGTGAACTGGGTCACGTTTTGGGTGGTGGACAGGGCACACTACACTACTTCTTATTTATCTTTTATTAACTAAAGGCCGCCACTCACTACAGGAGAATTTGCCTGATTTTGCCTGCGATTTCCTCTCCCCAAGTTTGAGTTTTGCGCGACCCGACTTTTTGTCTTTGTGTGCGTCATAGCGTCAGGGGCAGAGGAGCGACAGACACAGAGACACAACATACAAACTTGGGAAACAACAAAAATAAAGACTTTCTTACTCACCTCTTGTAAAGTGGTAAATTTAAAGTGCAGCGTCTCATCCACATTATCCATTGAATTTGTCCTCCGCAAATAATGACATCCAATCCACAAAACGGTGCTGTGAATCCAGTTTGAGGCTTCTTTAAAAGTAAAAAGGTGAGATAGTTCCTCATAGTAGTAGTCTGTTTCCATCCACACAGCGCACAGACCAAGGTGAAGCTGCAGATTAGCGACAGTGGCCTTTATCTCCTCTTTTCTGCTTTAAAAATCCTGTATCTGAAGTGTTGCTCCACATTTCACAAATAATAATTACACAGTTTTGATTGTATCTAAACTAGAAGTGCAGAGCTCTGATCGTTGAACACTTAAGACTCCCAAAGTTAGTGGAACTTTATATCCTGTGGTCCGCAGACAGATCCCGCTCTCGTCTTTTCGATTGCAGATTTTAAGTCTCATAAGTTTCTCCTTGTATCTGTGGTGTGCACCTTTTGTTTTAAAAATCATTTAAGACCGAAAAATCCTGTAGTGTGTGGTGGCCTTAAGATATTAAGAATTGTTTTTTTTTTTACTGCTTGAAAAGCATGTGTTTTTACTGTGACCTCCACAGATCTGACCTGTAACTTGATCCGGATAGTAAGATCGGATGCCTACAGTGTTATGAAGGGAGAGAATATAGATTTGTTATGGAAAAGACATTGATGGTGAAGAGGAGGAGTGGGAGATCCTGGGGAGGCTGATGGTTTTACTGCTGTGCTGGAGTTGGATTAGAGGATGAATAAACAGTGAATTTATACAAATGTCTTATTTTTTGCTTCATAATTTTCTTTGACGAAGAAAAAAGACTCAAAACGATTATGAATCTCTCATTTATTTCTTTTATCTTCCATATCAAATGTCTAACTCTGAATATTCATCCCATTTTGAAACTACTAATTACATTATTATTAATTATGTACATCGCCAGCCTCATAGCACCACTTTTTGGGGGAGAGGGTTGTTGTTATTGCTTTGCTTTTATTATCTATTCTTTTATTCAACTGCAAGTCTTTTTATAGCTCAACAAATTCTTACTGAGTGGGCTTGTCCCTCCACAGATGTGACCTGTAACTTGGCCTGATGCCACCTGCTTGTCTTCGTGGAGTTAGAGAAGTTTAGATGAGATCAGATCTGGAAGAGGCGATGCAACTCGACAAGAATGCATACTTACTTAAAAACACTGAAACACTTGTAATGAGATGATAGTAGATTGATGTGTTGACTGTGTCATTTTCAGTTATCTGTCTCCATGGAGACAAGGAGGTGATGCAAACAGGTCAAGTTACAGGTCAGATCTGCGCAAACATCTGTAATTACATACATGCCGGACTTTCAGAGATTCCAGGCATAGCAATAACATCTCCATTAGGGTGGTCCAAAATATTTTTTCTCTTTTCTCTAGATTTGAACCTGGCATTAGGAAATGACTATTGATTTAATGTTTACATAAAAAAAAAATAGCTAAAAGCAACAATATTTAGAGGTTGCACAAAGCAAAGATCACTCATTCTGTCCTTTATTTAATGATGTGCCGTTGTAGCTGTGCACATGTTTAATGCAAAATTACAACAAACACTAACTAAATGTATTTAAATAAAAAAAGTAAAGGCAGAGATTCAGTTTGTCTCTGTTAATTTTCATTTTTATAACTTATAACAGAATATTACACCAGTTACAAGCACCAGGCCGACACCAATAAACACACTTCCCCCACATGTAAATGTGTGATATCTCTGTCAAATATAACACACAAAACCATCAACCAGCAGTGTTTCTTTTATCACTTCACTTCAGAAGAACTCTCTTCCTGAATTCTACCGCTGAGTTTCAGACGCTAACAACACTCCCCTTGTTCCAATCAGGCACATTTTTCAGTGTTCCTACAACCTGAAGGAGAAAATGTTTCTCATCTTCATTTTTCCTGAGGATTGCATTAAAGTCTTGAATCAGCTTTACTCTTTCATCTGTGTCATTAACAACTTTCAGTGACTGGATCTTCTCTGCTTTAATCTGCATTATCCTTCCACATACCAGGCAGTGATGACAGAATTTATATATTTACCTCAATATAATAATCCACAGAAAACAAAATATATGTACAAAACAATCTGTACCATATGGACTAAAGTGTTTTATAACTAGTTAACAAAAAATAACAAACCAGCTTCATATGTTATTGGCTGTAAGTAAAGGAAAATATATATAATAACAAGACGAGATGGCAATTTCTCGGAACTTTATGCGTCTTGGGCAACCTCTAACTTTGAATTTTACCAAATTTTACTTAAAAGTAGCTCCTCCACATAAAAGTGACCCTGAGCACCTTTAAAGGGCCCTGATTTTAAACTATACTATACTATACGCCATTTTTATTGGAGTAAAAAATGTCCTGTTCAGGAGAAAGTAGTGCACTCAATGCACCTTCGATCGATCGGTATAGACCCCAGTGCATTGAGAGTCGTTAAAACAACAGAGGACAGTGACAGGTCTGACCGTTTCCCATTAACCGGCCGCGATACGACTGAATGAAGCAGATTGAAGCGCTGCGACCGGGGATTATGTCTTTTCCACTGCCGAGATCTTGCACCATGAAACAGAACATGTCTGGCAGCTGCTTCCTTATAGTTCTTGTATTTGGAGAGGTTGCTGGTGCTAGGCTAGTGCATGTCAATGGCCATAGTCGTCCTGCCACTAAAAACATTCTTACCCACTCCACAGAGCACCCGAGGAGAAACTATTAGAACTCCAGACTGGCCATGTGAACGTCCGTGTCCACAGAATCATTTTAGAAGTAAAACCAACTGTTGCATTTGAAGGATTTCTGTCCGAACAGCAGCAGTGAGTTGTACTTCCTGATAGAAAGCTCGGCAGTGGCGGATTGATATATGAGAAAATAGTCCCTCGACATGCGACGAATGGTTATTTTTATTTCAAACATTATTCTATGGACAGAGACGTTCTCACCCGGATTTGTATTTGGAGTAATTTGTGCGTGTCTGAGTCATCTTCCATCGCTCGAGATCAACCCCCGTTTTCACTTCCGCTGAACCCCACACACTGTTCTGTACTGACTTCATTCTCCAGTTTTACAGTATTTTCTTGAATGGTAATACTGTCGCTTTCTGTCATATCACCAGAGGGGTCATCCTACCCTTCTGGAAACGCAAGGGTGACAGGCTAGACTGCTGCAATCACAGAGGCATTACCCTTCTCTCCATCCCTGGCAAGCTCTTCACCAGGATCTTGCTTATCCGTGCTCTCCCAGCCATCAGAAGCAGCCGCCATCCCCAGCAGGCTGGCTTCATGCCTAACCGCTCCACAACAGACCATATCTCTGCCATTCGTCTGCTGATAGAGAAGACCTATGAATTCCGCAAAGACCGACATCTCTACATCAGGTTCATAGATCTGAAGGCTGCCTTTGACACCGTCTGCCATACTTCACTGTGGAGTATCCTACAGGCCCTTGGAGCACCACTCAAGATCGTCGCCTTACTCAAGCTGCTTTACAGCAACGCACAGAGCTGTGTCCGCGTTAATGGCAGAGACTCTGACTGGTTTTCCATCTCCAGTGGTGTCCATCAGGGCTGCGTGGCTGCTCCTGACCTTTTCAACTGCATCATTGATCATCTGATGCTCAAGGTCTGAGCGGGTCCCCGGAGTGTCCTTTGGCGACTACCACCTGACTGACCTGGAGTATGCTGACGACACTATTCTTCTCAGCACATCCTACAGCCAGTTGAGAGACGCTTTGGGCATATACAGTGAAGAGGCAGGGAAGCTTGGCCTCCAAGTGAGCTGGGCTAAGATCAAATTTATGCATGTCAGTGATGGGCCGGATCGACCCCCCCCCTTCCCCGCAGCTTGGCAATGACACCATAGAGCCTGTCAAGTGCTTTGTGTACCTGGGGTCCATAATGACCAACAACGGAGACCTAAATCCAGAGATCAACCGCAGAAGAGCCCTGGCAGGATTAGCCCTGCAGTCCCTCTGAAAACCACTCTGACGGCATTCTACCATCTCACGCATGACGAAGCTCCGGATATATGTCCTCCGCCTTCCTGCTGACCATCCCACGAGAGCCATCCTCCAGTTTGACCCAAAGGCAGCAGGCTGGAAATGACCACGAGGCAAGCCCCGCACTCGATGGCTTGACATCATCGCGGGCGACCTCCAACAGCTTGGAGGTCGCCGTGGAGGACGCAGAGCAGCTGGCCCAAGACCGCCAGTACTGGAAAAAAACTGGTTCATCTGGTCGGCTCAAAGCATGGGGACGGGACACCGCTCCCTTCACTGGAGTCCTAAAGGAAAGGTCTGCCATATCTTGCAATAAAGAGAAAAAAACTGCCGCAGAGGCACGGAGATGGTTCTACAGCTCCTTCCAGAGTCTGTGAGCGTCTGGCAGAGGGTTTCGGAGAGTCTGGGGATCTGTGAGTCCATTGATAAATGTTATCTTTAGCTGATAGTTTCACCCTGGGAATCTTCTGGAGTTTCTGCAGCTTGTATCATAAATCAGAGTAGCGAGTATTATACAAGGTTACTGAGCAGGACATTTTTCACTTTAACTGTAGCACGTATTAAGTAAGTAGTATTAAGTATTGCTCAGTCGTTTTTATTATCAAGAAGCAAAAAAGCACAATCACATTACTCCACTTCTTGCGTCTTTGCCCTGGCTTCCTGTTCATTTTAGAATTTATTTTAAGATTTAATTTTTTAAGATTTTAAGATTTTGTTTTTAAAGCTTTGATGGACTGGCCCCACAATATGTCTCAAACCTCATCCAGTTTTACATCCTCCACGGCGCTCTGAGGTCCGAGGGCTCCAGCTTCAGCTCCCGGGGGCCTACGACAAGACTTAAAACCAGGAGGGACGGGTCCTTCACTGTGGTTGGCCCTAAACTCCCTCATATCCAACCAGCCCCCACAGTGAAGTGTTTTAAGTCTCATTTTAAGACTAACTTTTACTCTCTGGCTTTTTAACACAGCGTGAGTTCTGTGGTCTTTTGTGTCT
The DNA here is from genome assembly GCA_030686955.1 of Odontamblyopus rebecca. Classification (NCBI taxonomy): domain Eukaryota; kingdom Metazoa; phylum Chordata; class Actinopteri; order Gobiiformes; family Gobiidae; genus Odontamblyopus; species Odontamblyopus rebecca. Next base: position 29,649,797 of record CM060658.1, read on the forward strand.
TTTATTTATTTATTGTTTTGATATTTTATTCTTTTAGTATTGCCTTTATTCACGTATTTATTACTTAATTATTTGTATTCATTGATTTTATTATTATTCTTTTATCTATTGATTCTATTACTTCCTTTTGTTGGGAACATAATTCTGCTGACTTTTTCTTGTTAAATGTTTTGCGTTGCTCTGTGCAACAATTTGAAACAGTCTTGTTCATAAAAAGGGCTATACAAATACACTTGAATTAGATTGGAAAATACACGTCAGATTCGGCAGCGTTGCATAGTCATTTTGATACAAATGAAAAAAAAAAGCTCTACTCTTTTGTGATGTGCAGCTGTCCACAGGAGGGGCCCACAGGAGGGGCCCTCAGCATGCTGCTCTTCGCTCTGATGATGTTTACGGCCACATCAGCTCCCATTTGGCACCACAGGTTTCTAACGCGAAAATCAGAGCATTTGTTTCTTTTATTAAGTTGTTTTAGATGAATATTGTGGTTTACAGGGGGCGCCATGACAGAAATTGTCACTGTGTCCTTAGGCGAGACACTTCACCTCCATTACCTACTATTGACTTAGCTGTGGCTACAGTAGTTTACCACCACTGAGTCTGGAGTAAATGAAGAATAAACTTTGGGTATCTTGAAAGATGCTATGTAAATGCAATGATTAATTAATTAACAATGAATTAACTAAATATGTCAAATTTATAGCATTATATATATATATATATATATATATATATATATATATATATATATATATATATATATATATATATATATATATATATATATAACTTTATTACAGTTAGTCCAATTCACATACAATAAAAGAAAAATATAAGAATACATACACAAAATGTGTACAATTACAAGAGGTACAAACTATTACACCAGTGCCGCCTCAGTTCAGATCATAGAGCCATAGCCAGGCTCTATATTATGACTAGGGTTTTTCCTGACAGACAAAATAGCAAAAAAAAAACATTCAGGATCATGTGTTGCGGGTTCATATGAACATTTTAAGACCAAAATGACAAGGCCACAGCAACAGGTACAGAGAGAGGAACGATAAGATCTCAATGTAAGTCAATGGGAAAAAGGGAGAGAAGGAGCCAGAAGAGCCTCCTGGAGCACTTCCTGTTTGGCACGCAGCGGCTAATGGGTGAGCTATGTCCACTTATATATACGGTCTATGGTTTAGACACATATCTGTAGCAGCTTTTCTGAGGACTGACCAAAGCTGCTATTACCTGGTTTCCTGAGTTGTCCAGGCGAAACTGCCTCGGTGCTGCTAATCTTGTGGATACAAACAGTTGATTAACACTGTGCCACCGAGGGACTGGAAGGAGCATTCTCAAAGCATCATTAGTTGCTTTGAGAATGCAAGTTTGACCTCTGCAAACTTGATTTCTTATACTTAGACCAGAGTTGTGCGATATAGAATGGTGTGATAGAGGTTTTAAACAGGGAACACTTCACAAAATCATATAGAATCAAATTTCGTCATCATATGTAGCTAGCCAAATCAAATGTGTGTTTTGGGTAGTGAGCGTCTTCTCATTGAGCTGGCACAATGAACTTGATTGGTTATTTCTTTAGATGATACGGTGTTCTCTGCCTACATGACCAAATGAAGAAAGCACAAAGGGCACATGCAGCCTCCGTTTTAGATGAGATATTTTCCTGAAATCTGGCCTACGCTTGTTTTTAAAATGCATGACGGTTTCCCACGGCGATCAGAGAGGACACTGTCTGATCTCCTCTGTGGCTGGAAAAGCTTAATCTTTACTACTCCAACAGTGAAAAAAAAACAAAAACGTTGTAATAGTAGGACGCTTAAAAAAATCATGTTTATGCCACTACCCCGACAATTAGACGTTTAAGTCTAAATAGCAGCATATAACCTTCAGTAATTATATAGGCTTGTTGAAAGTAGCTCTTAATATAATGACTGGCCTTTTGCCAGGACATGCATGGTGCCCAGGACAGGCAGACTAGATGTACGGCACTGGAAATAAACAAGATTTGGCAAATGGCTCCCAACATTAGCCTGATTGAATCTGAGTAGACACCATTAGCATTAGCCTCCAAATCTGTTTTTAGTTACAAGATAAATGACGCACTATGTAACTTTCTTGTTTGAGATCTGCCACCTTCTTGTTTCCATGGAGATGTCCTCGCTTTGCCTGGAATAGTCGCTTTTTTACTGCTGATATAAAACACTTTGCATTCTTACCGTGAGCGAAGCATAACAGTCTTTTTATTTTAATTGCTTCCTCATTTTCTTTGACGAAAACAGAACACTGGGCACTATGGTTAATCCCTCACTAATTCCTCTTATCTCCCAAAACAAATGCTGTAATCTCAAAATTTCACTCCATTTTGCAACTCTGCTAATTACTCAAACACGTGCTGTACATCGCCAGTCTCATAGCGCAACTGCCTATGTTTTCTATTTCATTATTTTCTCAAATGCATTTTCCATCTCATTCTTCTCTCCAGGCCCCGCTGCATCTGTAGGTGTCACGGAGCTCAACTGTGACCACCTGCTCCAGCTCCAGAAGTAAATGTTCTATTCATTATCCCCACACACTTCAAAAAATTCAAGAGTTCAAAAAGATCATTGAGGATTAACCTGTCAATACCTTCCAATACCGTTGCAATTTAAACTCCCCAATTTACCCCATAATGAAGTGTTCTACATCCTTTTTTCAGTACAACCTGTTATTTCTGCTGCTGTAATTGTGTCATATGGATGTAATAAAAGCTATAGGACAGGAAAAACAAATTTAAAAAATCACACTCTTTCATACAAAACATACAGCAAACAAATATGAACAACTTTTTGGACATAAAAAATGCTGCATTTAGGGACATAAGTAACAAAAGTGCAAAATATCAAGTCTGTAAGTAAACTAAAAATCTTATTGCCTCAAAAAAAAAAAAAAAAAAAAAAAACTGCAATGGCCTCATGACTTTCCTGGTGCCGTCATGTAAACAGCTCCTGTCAGGTCCAGGACCAGAGCCATAGCACTTCCTGCATTTCCGTGGAGTTTATTACATTTGGATTTGAACTGAAATAAACCTTTCACATAAAAATAGCAAGGGATGCACAATTATGCAGACCAGGATGTGTAATTTGCCATTTATTTGAGAAATTACTGCAGCTTTTTCAATTGTTACAAACAGAGAAACTCAGAGAATCACATATTATGACTCACTTCACTCTTTGGCAAAGTTTGGGCCACTGAAAATGGATGGAGCACAGTAGTGTGGTGAAAAATAACGTTCTTAGTGGACACTCGTTTTCCCTTCGTCATCACACAGTGTGAAAAAAGGGTAAGTTTCTCTCTTTTGTGGTTGGAAAGTTATGCAAGGTTATATAAAACATGTTCCCAGGTATCATATACAATCCCATCAGCCTGATTAACCAGCTACGTGCAAACTAATGTCCATAACGGGGGTAAAGCTCATTTAAAACAAGATTCTGTGAAATGTTTTAATAACTTGGCAGTTAAATTTGGTTGAAACTAATAGCCATTAGTTACCACACAATGATTTTTTTTTTTTTTTTTTCAGAAAGTCCATGGGAAAAATGAATGACAAATGTAGTTCCATAACAGGGGTTAGCCAAATGGACTCATATTCCAGATTTGTATGTCTGCTGGTGTGAAATTCAGATAAGGTCAGGACAGAAATTAAATCAAATTTCCTAAATCAAGTCCAAAATTTCCAAAAGCCAAGTCTAATGTCCTAACCAAAGGTGGGGGGTCACTGTTGAGCTCCGTCCGCTCCGTCCTCCATCAGAAAAACCTTTACAGCCAACAACACAAATTGCCTCAGTCATCTTTTTGACATTTGGCAGTTTATTTTTCTATTTTCCAGAAAACCTTCCAAAAAACATTAACAATACATCAATAAACGCCCACTCTTGTTAATGAGTTGTTAAAGATGTACTATGGAACTTTTCTAGTGGAGCGTCTGTCACCTGATTGCCCCATGAAAATATGATGATGCTTTGCTTGGATTTTTTCATAGTATGGTGTAAAAATCAGTCTTTATTTTTTTCCAATCAAGGTCTTTTTTATTACTTTTTATTAAAATACATGTGGTTTTAATGGCATTTTGAGAAACATTTTGGGCAAACTAGAGTTTTCAAGGATAATAGAAGGTTTTGGACCCCCCCACCTAAAGAAGCTGGTAGCATCTCATCAAATTTATGACGTCTTTGACCTGCAAATTAAAATGCCAGTCTTGAATTTTTATATCTTCTGTATCGTTGAGGCATTATACTGCACGAGGACCATCAAGTAATAACCAGGAGTGACGTCTCGTTTTGTTCAGTTGGGTGTAGAGCTGGATGAGCACATGACCACACACTTGTTTCTCAGTTATGGTTCAACATCACAATGAGAGATGTTTCTTAAGGCCACCACACACTACAGAAGAATTTGTCCGATTTTGGCTGCGATTTCTTCTTCCCGAGTTCAGGGAGGCATGACCCAACTTTTTGTCTTCGTGTGCGATTTTGAAGCCGCTGCTCCTCATGTGTGGAGTCAGTGTCAGATCAGAACCACCAAACATCAGCAACGCGACGGTAACAGACGATAAAACAGGGCGTCAGGGGCAGAGGAGCGATGGACACAGAGACGCAACATACAAACTCAGGATATAGTAAAAATAAAGCCTTTATTACTCACCTAATGTAAAGCGGTACATTTAAAGTGCAGCATCTGATCCACATTGTCAATAGAAATTGTCCTCCGCAAATAATGACTCCAGTCCACAAAACTGTGCTATTAATCCAGTTTGTGGTGTTCTTTGAAAGTAAAAAGACATTGTTTCCTCATGTGTTTGTTTACACAGACAGTGTGCAGTGAAGCTGCAGATCAGCGACAGTGACTCTACTTCCTGTGGACTTTATCTCCTCTTTTCTGCTTTAAAAATCCTGTATCTGAAGTATTGCTCCACATTTCACAAATAATAATAACACAGTTTGGACTTTGAAAAGTTCAGAGTCTCAGAGCGAATGGTTTTACTGTAGACAGGAAACAGCTGACGCCATCGCGCTCACAGCTTTATATCCTGTGGTCCACAGACAGATCCCGCTGCAGTCTGTGATTTTTTTAGTCGTATAAGATTCTCCTCATGTCTGTGGTGTTTGCGCATTTTGTCGCACGTTTAAAAATCGTTTAAGACCGAAAAATCCTCTAGTGTGTGGCAGCCTTTAATCATGGTTCAAAACTGACGATGGGTCTTTTAACTAAAGAAAATGTATGTACCTTTTAGAGCAGTGATTCTCAAACTTTTCACTTCAAGTACCAACTAAAGTAATGTCCGGCTTTCCTAGTACCACAAGATCTCAACCCTGACTTTATCAGGTCTAACTTAGGACTAAATGATAGTAAAACCATGTATATCAGTTATAGCGGATAATTTAGAGTAAAGTTCCATATTTAGAATTCCAAGTACATGTAACAAAGCAAACTACGAACCAATCAAGAGTGAGGATGTATAAGGGACGCAGCTCTTCTCATTCCCTTTCAAACCAGTGATTATTAATGTTCATAACTTGATATACAGTCAGTAGGCTCTATTCACTCTTACGTCACAAAGCAGGAAGACTTTTGGACACATGCGGTGACAACTTCTGGTGTAGTTCCTCAACGACCAACTGTGATCAAACCCACTGAAGTAAATGTGATGGTTGGTAAAATGAAGACTGCAGACGTATGTGCTGTTTGGAATAATCTGAAATTTGGCGTCTCTTCTTATCACATGTACCCAGTGTGAGAGAGAATCGTGTGTCAGTGTGGAAATGATGAAAACCGAGGTATGGTTGGAATTATTGTTGAGCCGAACATATCAACTGGGATATTTTCTAATTTTTCCAAAATTTTGTCAGACTTACGACTGCGAATAGTGCCTAAAGGAAGAGCCTATACAGTGAAATACATAAAAAGAAACACTGAGGGGGTTAAAATGAACATTTTAAAGGGTTAGTTCTAGTTTTTTTTTACATGAATCTGTATGTCCCCGTCAGCAGTGTCGTGCATCAACACTGACTTACCTCCCCGGAAAAATTCAGACCTCGTAATCACTTGGTACTATTTTTTCTCTGGTCAGGTGACGCCGCGCAGTGTTTACATGCTCAGAACGATGACTGCCGCAACACCAGAGAGCCTAAAACTTTGGACAAGACATAAAAATAAAATAAATAAATCCTTTAAACAGTTATAGTCCTTAGTTTCCACTAGACAGACCACAGTTTGAGAAACATTGTTTTTACAAATTCCATTGTACGGCTAAATGAATCATAACATGATATTTCTCCTACTCTGTTCTCTGAATGAAAATGAGTTGCTCTTAAACCTAGTAGCAGCGTGGATCAGAGCTCCTCTGCCCTCACACACGTCTCTGGCTGAATGGATGTGCAGGTGGGGGAGATTAGTCCTGCTGTACCCACGGGCGCTGCACTGAGCTGGGCTTGGGCGGCTCACAGTGCAGCTTCATCCATCGTGAAGCTCTGTTTGTCTTTAGGACACAGTGACTGGCCATGCCCTGCGCTAAATCACATCCACACTGCTTTTATGAACTTAATATGCAATGACTGGAATACTGAACCAGTACACAGCGAGGGTTAAATGTGCTTGTTAAAAATGACTGGAAATCAGAGTTGATAAAATGATTAGAGTAGTACTGACCAGACATGTACGATTTAGAATTTTTGGGGATGTAGTGGAACTAAACACCTAAACTCCACAAGCTCATTTCAAATAGGCTCTAGTCACGCTTACGTCACAAACCAGGAAGTGGTTTGGAAACATGTGATGGCAGTTTCCGGTGGGCTCTGTTCACGTGGGCTCTGTAATAAGCCTGACAAAATCTAGGACAAAATGAGAAAATGTCCAAGTTTTCTTCATCTCCATGTCATCGTAGCGTTCTGTTATGTTCGGCTCTTCAACAATTCCAACCATACCTCAGTTTTCATCATTTCCCTACTGACACACAACTCTCTCTCGCACTGGTACATGTGAAGAAGAGAAGATCACAGTCGGTCAGCGAACCCAGTGTCAGGATGTACACGGGAAGTTGTCACTGCATGTTTAAAAAGGTCTTCCTGGTTTGTCAGTCTTTTGTGATGTCACCAACTATGGTGTCACGATTTTGGCATTTTTGACCAGAAAGCTGCAAATGTTGCTGGTTTGCACCGATGTTGCTAAATGACTTGGAAGTAGATGATGCTATTTAAACACCTTATACACATTGGTGAAAATGGAGTGTTTAGTTCCACTTTCCACAAATTACTGTAAAATGCCAAATAAGAGTCAATTAACCACCAGGTCCCCTTTAAACACCGGGTGCAGGTGTATATTTAGATAAATCACCGCCGGTTCCAAATAAATGCTGAGTCTAATGTTGGTGCTGAAGACAGAAGTCGTGCTGCAACAACAGGACACAGGACTGATGCTTGTCTCTACACAAACCAAACTTAAAACCACATGGCTTATTTGCATAAACTATGAGCACTGAAAAAATCAGCTCACTCCTTGTGCCCTGATGCGGTGGATGAATGTTCTCACTCTGCTGCTCCACACAGAAATGTCACTTTCAAATGTGGGAAACTCTCCGCTCTGTAGATATTTTGTTGTAACATTTCAAATTAACTCGCCTACGTCTGTATAGAAAGTCGCCTAAATTCTAGTCATACTGGTTAAAAGAATTTGAGTTCCAGATTTTCTCAGTTTTGCTGAGCAATATTTTTGTGAGGAAGGAAATAATGGCCCCAAACTGCTGTCTGGTCTCAATTAAGCGCCTGGTCCATTAAGTGATTGAAACAAATAAACACCCCCGGCGACTATTTGGTATTTTACACTATGTAAATTGTCTTTTTGAGCTTTTTAACCATGCAATAATGTTGCTCTGTTCACAGTTTATCTGGATTGTTACACATCAGGTAAAACTCTGCACCATTTTAAGACCATAAACCATCACTGGACTCTGTGGTCAAACCGTGGTCACAACAAACACATGGCTCTATTCAAATAGCATTCACAGGGATAAAACTTATATTGTTGACTCTCTAAATGTCCATTCCTGTTGCAGACAGCAGAGCAGATATTTAGGCACTAAATAGGCTCCCTATTTAGTGCCTAAATATCTCACTGGAAACAGAGGTGTAGTTTATATGCCTATACCGGTATTGGTCAAAGCTCCAATACCACACATTTTTCAGTTACCGGCAGGTACCAATACCACTGTGTATCTTCCTGAAAGAGAACACATAGACGTGAGCCACTGCTGTTTCCCTTGGTGGCTAATGTTACCGCTAATGAACAGAGCAGACTCTGGAGGCTCTGCAGACACTTAAAACATGTGAATAACAGAAAAAAATAATCATTTGTGCTTCCTCTTTGATACCTTCATTTAGCCTTAAGTGTGGACGCTCAACTTGGTATCATAACTGGGAGAGTGCACCCGAGAACAGCAGCAGCAGCAACAGTAGTAATTCGGACTTTGTTTACTCTGCTTGATTATCCATGTGCTTCGAGGATGAGGTCTTTATACAGGCCTCACTGCTGTTATTATCCACACTGCGGTAGAAAGTGACTCTGTTTGCATCAGTTTAAATTGGCATTACTTATCATCATAATCTTTGTACATATCACTAATATTTTAGTCCTCAAAATCGTATTTATTCTTGCATTACTTAGAAAATATCCTTTCTTTTTTTGTATGTTACAAATTTAAAAGTATCTTAAGTGTACTTCTTCACAATATGGTATCGGACTGGTATTGGTATCGGTGAGTACACCACCAAATGCACACATTATTTTAAGTTAGAATATGAGGAATACTTTTCCCAAATGACAAAAATCACAGCCACAGGCTCATATGTGTTTAATGTGACCAAAGAAATCTCACAGTTAATTATTTTTAGTCATTTTCAGTGACCTGAATAATCACAATGATCAGTTAACCAATTTATCATGAACTAGTTTAATTAATCAGATATGATGTGTGGGATTATGGAGTGAAGGGTTTGGGGCTAAAATCTCACCTGAGCGCTCATTGCTGTTGTGTCCTTGGGCAAGACACATCACCTTGCCTATGTATGAGTCTGATAGCAAGAATGACACCAGCAGATGAAAATCATCTCAGGGCTGTATCTGAGATCGATAAATGTTCAAACCAAGATTCAGTTCACGGTGCACATTTTGAACACGTCCAGGAGGATTCATATCTGAGAGAAGATAGAAATTTGAGCAGCTAAACTAATTAAAAGAATCTCATGCATTTCAGAACATGTTTGTAGAGCTCTAAACTACAGAATTAGGAGATTTCAAACAGAATAAGATCCCATGGAGTTAGTTGAGAGCAGAGGACGTGGTGTTCCATATATAGCTGCAGTGTTTCCCATGGGTAATTGCCTTAAATCCAATTATAATTTTGATTTGGTTTCCATTCAGCCTTTTCCGCAGACATTGGACAGTACTGAGTCACTTTTAAAATGGTTGTTTTATGTAAAAACTACTTTCATGAGCTATAAACAAATGCATTCTCCTCATTAGCCTGCTCAGAATTGTATATTTTGATTGTTTCCTATATGTTTGATCCAGCATTTCAGGTTTGAGTGCTCAGAAAAAGTCTGTTTTTGCCTCCTTTCTTCATGTGATTATACATTTTTTAATTAAATTTAAACAGACTTATACAAAAAATATTCCATATAAAGCAGATAAATGAAATGAAAAACACTTCTAATGGTGAAATACCCCAATCAGGAGGCAGGACCTTCTGTTCTGAAGTTTTGACCATGAAGTCACTTGGCCTGCTTCTATTATTAAAAAGTTTTAGATCAATATCGAATTGAATATTAACAACAAAATGTAAATTCATGCTCTACGGATGTTACCAGTTAAATACTAAAAAGCTGGAAAAGATCTGTCTTCTCACGTTGGCCTGTTGACTGCTACTCAACCTCGTCAAAACTAAAGTTCTGAACTCATTTTAAAAGGCATTTTAAACCATTTGCAGTTTGGTCTAAAGTTCTTCCTCACTCCCCTTATGCATTCAGTGCGTCCTAATTACTCACCACTAGACCACGGCGGAGTTTTGCCGTGAAGGTAAAGCTAGCAGTAACTAGCATGCTAACTGTGCACCTCCTGATTTTCATTTTCTGACAATAAAACACTTGACAGTTAGATGCAGAAAGCACACAGCCGACTTATTTGGACCACAAGAGCTGCGTATACAATATATCTGCACATTTTAACTTTATTTCCTGTTTAGATGTTCACTTCCTCTTCCTCTTCCTGGAGCGTGTCGTCCGCTCCTCGGTGCGGGGGACACTAACACGAGGAAACTAATCACTTTTGTGTTGACTGTCTGCTGCTCTGTCCTGGTCATGATCTATGGGCTCCAGAAGAAATGTCACGATGACACAGGGCAGACTGAGGAGGACGAGAGGAGAGGAGGGAGACGAGGAGGACGAGGAGGAAGAGGGAGATGGAATAGAGAAAGACAAGGTGGAAGAGGAGGAGGACGAGAAGGGAGAAGAGGAAGGACAGGAGGAAAAGGAAGAAGAGGAGGAGGAGAGAGTAGAGGAGGAAAAGGAAGAAGAGGAGGAGGAAGAAGATAAGGAGGGAGGCAACAGAATATAGAGGAAGAGAGAGAGGAAGAAGAGAAGGAGGAGAGAGTGGAGGAGGAAAAGGAAGAAGAGGAGGCGGAGGAGGAAAAGGAAAAAGAGGAGGGAGTGGGGGAGGAAAAGGAAGAAGAGGAGTTGGAGGAGGGAAAGGAAGAACATGTCAGGGTTTGGTGTTTGTTGTGTGTTCCCCCTCCCTTCTGTGTCTGTCTGCTCCTCTCGGGGGCGTGGCTGGGCTAATGCTGCAGTGTGGATCACCTGCAGCTAATTGTCTAATCAGCCTCACTATTTAGTTCTGTCCTCATCCTTTGTTCTTTGTCAGTTCATTCCTCCTCTATCCCTCGTCCACGTCCTCGTCCTGCTTGTCCATGTCCACGTCGTCGTCCTGCTTGTCCACGTCGTCCTGCCTGACCTTGTTGTCCAGTCTGTCTACCCGTGAGTCTACCCCTGTGTCTTCCCTCCGTCTATGTCTCCAGCCGGTTTCCATCACCACATCCTTCAATCCTGGCAATAAACCTGTTTAAACATCTACCTGCGCCTATGTCTCTGCTTTGGGGTCCTCAACCACACTCAAACCACGACAGAACAGGAAAAGGAAGAACAGGAGGAGGAGGAGGAGGAGGGAGTGGTGAGGAAAAGGAAGAACAGGAGGAGGAAGATAAGGAGGGAGACAAGGGCTGTTCAGAAGGCTGCAGCCTCCGGAGGCTGGTTTTAAGGCCGCATATGTCACTTCTGGTAAACCAAGGCCTGTCCCATTTCATTTTATTTCGTACAGCCTTCAAATGCAGCCTTAAAACCGGCCTCGTTTCCATGGTGATCGGGCCGTGAATGAAGGCTACACCAGAGTATCCTTCGTGGCCTCTAATATCCCAGCATGCACCGCATGCTAGTTATTCGTACGCTACTTCATTCTCGCGCTACTTCATTTGCGCGCTGGTTATTGCGGTGGACAGTGGAGCGGGGTATTCCAAACACCCGGGAGACCACCTGGCATGATGTCCCACATGGCAGCCAGAAGAGGAAGACCAGGACCTCGATCTCAATGCCCCATAATCAATAATTATAATACATGTTAACTATAATAATCAACGATTATAATAAATGTTCATAATATTTTTTTTGTACTACCTACATAAATACAGGTTAATATAATAATGGATGAAGCAAGCGTGTGTGTAGAACTTTATCCTCTAGTTGTACTAAATCATATAGAAATTAATAAATGTATGTATATAATCGTCATCACAGACAAGAAAGTAATAAAATTATAATTTTATTGGTTTTATGAAGATATTTCTTTTGAAAAGTTATGTAATTGCCTACTATCTACAGCAGTAACAAAATGCCGTGATACGTGAATAAGGAAATATGTGTATAATATTCAAAAGGAAAGATGAATTACTTCATTTAATCTAAGTAGAACTGGGCGCCTGTAACGGCGTTGCAATGCCTCTTCCTCCAAAATTAAATAAATAAAGAACCTCGGGCTCCATCACTTCACGTGGCTAATATTTCTGCGCAATTTATACACCTGTGCCGGTTGCTAGGCGATGACGTGTTAACGTGACATCACAGGCACCTGTTGACATACGCTCCGTGGGCTGGACCATTTCGCCACGGCCATGCGGTCCGCGAAGGTGTGTTCGAAGGCTACAGCCTACGCGGCTTCCGGAGGCTGCAGCCTTCTGAATTGGGACACGGCTAAGAGATTGAAGGAAAGGAGGAGGAGGATAAGGACAAAGAGGAGGAGGGAGAGGGGAGAGAGGAGGAGGAAGTAAAGGAGGGAGAGGAGAATGAGAGAGAGAAGGAGGAGGAAAAGGAAGAGAAGGAGGAGGGAGTGGAGTAGGAAAAGGAAGAAGAGGAGCAGGAGAGAGTGGAGGAGGAAAAGGAAGTAGAGGAGGAGGAGGGAAGAAGAGGAGGGAGAGGAGAGAGAGGAGGTGGAGAAGGGAGAGTAAAATGAGGGAGAGAAGGAGTTTGAAAAGGGAGAAGAGGAGGAGGAGGGAGAAGGCAGAGTGCAAGATGAGATGAACGAGGAGGAGAAGGGAGAGGACAGAGGAGAGGAGGAGTAGAAGGAGGGAGAAAACAGATAGGAGAGAAGGAGGAAAAAGGAAGAAGTGGAGGAGGGAGAAGGCAGAGAGCAAGATTAGATGGAAGATGAGGAGGAGAGGGAGGAGAAGGAAGAGCGAGAGAAGGAGGAGAAAAAGGAAAAAGAGGAGGAGACGAGAGAGTGGAAGAGGAAAATGAGGGGGTAGAGGACAGTGGTAGATGAGGTGGAAGAGGAGGAGGAGGGAGAAAACAGAGAGGAGAAGAAAAGGGGAAAAGGAAGGAGACAACAGATAGAAGGAGAGAAGGAGGAGGAAAAGGAAGAAGAGGAGGAGGGAGAGGGCAGAGAGGAAGACGATGTGGAAGAGGAGAAGGAAGGAGAGGAAGAGGAGGGAGAAAACAGAGAGGAGGAGAGAGAAGAGGAGGAGAAAGGAGAAGGCAGAGAGGAAGATGATGTGGAAGAGGAGGAGGAGGGAGAGGACAGAGAAGGAAGAGGAAGAACAGGAGGAGGGAGAGAAAGAGGAGGAGGAGGGAGAGAGGAGGAGGAAAATGAAGAAAAAGAGGGGGAGAGGACAGAGGAAGAGGAGAAGGAAGGAGAGGAAGAGGAGGGAGAAAACAGAGAGGAGGAGAGAGAAGAGGAGGAGGAGGGAGAGGAAGAAGATGGAGAGAAAACAGAGGAAAAAGGAAGAAGAGGATGAACAGGAGGACAGAGGCAGAGGAGAGAATGAGACAGAGGAGGAGAAAGAAAAGGAAGAGGAAGACAAGGATGGAAGAGGATGAGAAGATGAGAGGAGGAAGAAGAGGAGGAAAAGGAGAAAGAAGAACAGGAGAAGAAAGATGAGGACAGGAGGAAAAGAAAGAACAGGAGGAGAAAGACGAGGAAGAGAAGGAGGAAGAAGAGGAAAAGGAGAAGGAAGAACAGGAGGAGAAAGACGAGGAAGAGAAGGAGGAAGAAGAGGAAAAGGAGAAGGAAGAACAGGAGGAGAAAGACGAGGGAGAGAAGCAGGAAGAAGAGGAGGAAAACGAGAAGGAAGAACGGGAGGAAAACGATAAGGGAAAGAAGGAGGAAGAAGAGGAGGAAAGGAAGAACAGGAGGAGAAAGACTAGGGAGAGAAGGAGGAAGAAGGAGAGAGAGAAGAGGAAGAGGAGTCAACGCTGTGGTGCAGAGAAAGAGAAAGTGTGAGCAGACAACCTAACAAGTGTCCTGGATAATGTCAGTGTCCTGTGTGTGTGTGTGTGTGTGTGTGTGTGTGTGTGTGTGTGTGTGTGTGTGTGTGTGTGTGTGTGTGTGTGTGTGGACCGCCTGTGTGTGGAGGGGAGATAAGGAGTCAATTAAAGCGTCCTGAGCCATGGTGTTTGGGGAGAAACAACAAAGTGGACGACTGGACCTGAAATGACTGGAATACAAAATGTCTGAATGTGGAAGGTCTGTTTTGATTTGATTTGTTTTTGTATTACGCAGACAGGCTCATAAATGGAAATACATTTAACTATTCACACACATGCCAAACACACGGTGTCCCAAAACATTGGCATCATTTCCCAGGCCAATAATTTTGGTAATTCTTGTTGAAATAACCATATATTTCCACAGAATGTATAGAAACAGATCAAGATTTTACATTTTAATGTTGAGCCGTTCAAATTAGGGATGGGCATTCGATTAAATTGTCTTAATCGATCCTCGGGAAAATTAACAATCAATTTTTCAACATTTTATATTAAAATTATCATCACAATTATTACAAATCTGCATAAATAAACTCAGCTTTACAACATATAAACCATAATCACTACAGAGCCACATCAGCCCGTGTGAGATTAGAATGTGTTTAATGCAGCTTTGGCACATTTGTTTACGTCTTACAGAAACAAAACGTTTTATTATTATTATTATTATTATTATTGAAGAACACCCAGTGACAGAGCTGATATACACAATATCTACAGTTTACAGGGGCGTGGCGGGGGAATAACATTGAACCGTTATCGCATATAACATTGTAAGATATAGTACATGCATTGTTCAGTCTTGTTTTGTGTGGTGTGTGTGTGTGTGTGTGAGTGTGTGTGCATTGAGTAAAATGTAGGAAAAGGGGAAAATAATACCAATAATAATAATAATAAAAATAATAACATATTTTATTATTGCCATCACACATTATGTCATCACCCACTATCTTTTTTTTCCTAATAAATTCTATGTATTGTTATTGTATGAGTTATGTTAGCATTATACAATGTTTATTTTGTGGTCCTAATGGTGATATTTGTTATTTAGATTGAACTGTATAATGTGTATGATGTGTGTGTGTCCTGTACTGTGCATTAAAAGAGGCAAGGTTTTGGTGAGCCCGCCATCAAGGGGAAATGCCCCCTTTCAATGGGCCCACTCCTCGCTAGCCCTAATCTTTTTATTTATTCATTTATTTTATTTGTTTATTATTATTATTATTATTATTATTATTATTATTATTATTATTATTATTATTATTATCACTACCATCATCATCCTTATTGCATATGTATACATATATATACACACACACACACACACATACACACACAAACCTCCGTCAGCCAACGCCCACAGCACCTGTGACTCTACGCTGCTGTAGCCCGGATTCAGAACGCTCACCCTACAGCCTTCATCGCCATCTCCGGGGACTTCAATCATGTTAGTTTGGCCAAAACTGTCCCCACGTTCTCCCAGTTTGTGAACTGCTCCACCAGGGAGGGTAAAACACTAGACCACCTCTATGCAAATGTTCGTGGCGCATACCTGGCAGCCCCCCTGCCCCCACTTGGCCGTTCAGACCACATCCTGGTGCTCCTCAGGACATCTTACACACCTCTGGTGAAGCACCCTCCCCCCAGTCTGTGAGGAGGTGGACAGACGAGTCTCTGGAGGTGTTACAGAGCTGCTTTGAGGTGACAGACTGGGCTGCACTCACTGATCCCCATGGAGAAGACCTCGACGGGCTGACGGACTGCATCACCAGCTACATCAACTTCTGTGTGGACTCAATAGTCCCAACAAAGACTGCGAACTGTTATCCAAACAATAAGCCATGGATAACCAAGGACATTAAAACCACACTCATCGGGAATAGGAAGGCCTGCAGCAAGGGAAACAAGGAAGAGGCCCGGGCTGCTCAGAAGAAACTGAAGGTGCAGCTGAGCCAGGCCAGACAGAGACATGGGAGGAAGCTGGAGTGGAAACTTCAGCAGAACAACATGCGGGAAGTGTGGAGCGGCATGAGGACCATCACAGGACACAAGCCGACCAGAGGGGGAAGGGTTGAGGGAGTTGTGAACACAGCCAAAGAGTTCAACATCTTCTTCAATCATTTTGCACTGCAGGAACGATCCACCTCCAGCCAGCAGCAGTCACCCCCCTACCCCTCCCTCCCCCGTCTCCTGTGGAAGACCCAGCTCACACCTCAGACGACACTACCCCTTCCCCTCCTGACACCTCCACACTGACTGTCACTGAGGAACAGGTGAGGTGTCAACTGCTGAGATTGATGGCCGGGAAAGCACCAGGACCTGATGGAGTGAGCCCCAGAGTCCTGAAGGGCTGTGCTCCCCAGCTCAGTGGTGTCCTGCACCAGATCTTCAGCCTGAGCCTGAGTCTTCAGAGAGTCCCCCTGCTGTGGAAGACATTGTGCCTCGTGCCTCGTCCCTGTCCCGAAGACACCGCGCCCCAGCGACCCTAAGGACTACAGGCCCGTGGCTCTGACCACCCACATTATGAAGACTCTGGAATGACTCGTCCTGGAGCAGCTGAAGCCCATGGTCCAACATTTGCAAGACCCTCTACAGTTTGCCTACCAGCCCCACCTTGGAGTAGACGACGCCATCCTGACCCTACTCCACAGAGTCTACTCCCACCTGGACAAGCCGGCCGCCACTGTGAGGATCAGGTTTTTAGACTTCTCCAATGCGTTCGACACCATCAGGCCAGCTCTGCTGGCTGAGAAGCTGGCGGTGATGCAGGTGGATGCCTCCTTGTTGTCCTGGATTGTGGATTACCTCACTGGAAGACCACAATATGTGCGTCTGCAGAGCTGTGTGTCAGACAGAGTGGTCAGCAACACCGGGGCTCCACAGGGGACAGTCCTCTCTCTCTTCCTCTTCACCCTCTACACCACGGACTTCAACTACTGCAGCAAGTCTTGCCACCTTCAGAAGTTTTCTGACGACTCTGCAGTGGTAGGATGCATCAGCGGTGGTGACAAGGAGGAGTACAGGACTGTAGTGGACAACTTTGTCACCTGGAGTGAGAAGAACCACTTCCAGCTCAACGTGACCAAGACAAAGGAACTGGTGGTGGACCTGAGGAAGACCAAGGCTGCTGTGACCCCCATCTCCATCCAGGGGGTCAGTGTGGACGTGGTGGAGGAGTACAAGTACCTGGGGGTGTACTTGGACAATAAACTGGACTGGAGCAGGAACGTGGGCACTGTTTACAAGGGCCAGAGCCGCCTCTATTTCCTGAGGAGGCTGAGGTCCTTCGACATCTGCAGGACAATGCTCAGGATGTTCTACGAGTCTATGGTGGCCAGTGCCATCATGTACGCTGTAGTCTGCTGGGGCAGCAGTCTGCGCGTGAGGGACACTAACTCAATAAGATCATCAGGAAGGCTGGACATGTTGTGGGGGAGGAGCTGGACTCTCTGACTGTGGTGTTGGACAGGAGAATGTTGGATAAAATCAGGACTATCCTGGACTCTCCCTCCCACCCCCTCCACAAGGTGCTGGCCAATCAGAGGAGCTCTTTCAGCCATAGACTGCGGCTGCCGCTGCTCCACTGAGAGACACAGGAAATCTTTCCTGCCTGTCGCCATCAAACTGTTGAACTCTGCACTTTAGATCGCAAACTACTCAATCCTTTTTATCCTATTCCCTGTTCACACATGTATAAAGTTGTAAATATGTCACTGATGTAAATCATTTCCCAGAGAGAACTATTTTTATCTTTTATCTTATTGTATTTATCTTATCTTATTTTTCAAACTTGATTCTATCTACATGCTCTCGGTCGGTTGCATCTGTAATGAAGAAAATTTCCCCTCGGGGATGAATAAAAGTGATTCTGATTCTGACAAACATACATACACACATACACATATAAATATACATATTTAAATGTAATATTTATTCATTAATATTATTTATTTTAATATGTGTATTTCTGTTAATCCATTTATTTATCCCCATCAGGACCACACTTTTTTTTTTTTTTTCCAAAACAAAACTTAAAACCAAATGGCTCATTTGCATAAACAGAAAGCGAAAAAAGTCGCTCTTCCCTTGTGCACTGGTTCAGCTTCAGTTGGAATAAAGGACATGACTCAGTGGAATATGAGTGTTCTTTCTGTGACAGAGGATGTGATGAGGCTGGTGAGTCTGTTCTGTGCGTATGTCGCATTGGAGATACTGTGTATACATGTGAAACCGGGATACTGAAAGAAAAAAAAATCATACCCGGGACACTAATGTGCAGATAAACACACTCTTTGGGAGATATAGTGATCTCCAAGGAGCCAGAGCCGAGACGTGGGACTGTGGGGCTGTAACTCCAGTGTTTGTGCTGTGAGACGCAGCCTCGGCTCCTTACGCTACGTTACGCACAACAACCTACAATCGGTTTGTGGATTAAAATGTGATCGACGAAATTCTTAATGATCAATAATCGACTAATTGACTAATCATTCCCATCCCTAGTTCAAATTATTATTTGGGGTTTTGGACTCTGCTCGCACACACTCACCCACGACTGTGCAGCTTCAACGCAAAATGTGGAAAAACTTCATCAATCTGCAAACAAAGTCCCAGAATAAACTTATAATGTTCAACACCTAAACTGTTTCATTTCATGGAGTGTGACTTAGTAGTTTTCAGGATAATTGCTGAAAATTATGTCAGTTTTCTGGGACACTCTGTATATTACTGAAAGATTTCTTGTATTTGCAAAAAAGATTTTTTACAGGGGTCTCTTGTCGAGGACTAAGTAAGGAATAGCTGTAGTCTGTATCTGTCAGAAACATTTTAAAACAAGTACATTCATTTATTTAATCTGGAAACAATTTAATCTCAGTTTTTGTAATACAAAACTCTGCACTAGTTTAAATAACAAAGACACTAAATTATAACTGCATGCTTTCATTTCATTAAAGCCACTGTCAAATAACTAAATGAATAAATAAACACAACTTCGATTTTCTGCCCAGTAACTTTTTAAACTTTTTTTCCCTGGCCAAATATCTGTTATATTATGAGACATGACCAACTACACACTGCAAAACACCTCGGCCAAAATGTAAGATATAAACACTTAAATCGATAAGAAAATGATTTGAAGTAGTTTATTTGTATTTTATCAGAAAGAAGTGGACCATATTTGGAAAAGGAACTGATTTGCAGAGAACATCATTAAATAAAAACATAAAAAGGATCATGGAGAGAGGTTATATTTATTTTTTTGAGAAACAGTTCCAGTGACTTTGAAAAACGGGGAATGGATCAAATACAGGAGAAAAAACAAGAGAGATTCTCTTTCTGTGTCCTGCAGCGTCAATGCAGCATCCAGGGGGCGCAACAGGAAAGGTCTCGTTCTTATTCCGCTCTGGTGTTTCTGTTGGTGTCGAAATGGTTCATTCCCTCAAAGTATTTCTTCTGGAAGATCTGCCAGATTTGCTACCAAGTGTGGTGTCAAAAGCCTGTAGCAGCTCAGATGACCACAGCTAGCTCCTTAGCTTCCACAGTCTCCATGGATACGGGAAAAAATACCTAATTTCATGCAATCCAACAGACCCTTGAGTTTATTCCATCAAAGTATTTCCTCTAAAGGTCTTCTGCCACATTTGCTGCCACAAAACAATGTGAAGTTCAATGTTTATTGTCAATTCTTCATACAAAAATCATATCAGGAATTGAAATGATGTTTCTCTTTATCCCAAGTGTAATAAATAAATAATAAATGGTAAAAGGCACAAGACAGTCTTTCTGGGGGGACCGGGGTCTGAGTCCAAGTTTTCTTTGGGGAGTTCTGTTCTTGGGGAGACGCAGATTCTGAGCATCCTAACAGCCTGGTGGGTAGAGAAGGGAGAGAGTTCGGCATCCTAACAGCCTGGTGGGTAGAGCGGGGAGAGAGTTCAGCATCCTAACAGCCTGGTGGGTAGAGAGGGGAGAGAGATCAGCATCCTAACAGCCTGGAGGATGAAGCTGTTGGTGAGTCTTGTAGTGCGGGAACGGAAGCCCCTGCACCTCCTCCTGGAGGGCGGGAGGCTGAACAGATTGTGTGTGATGGCTTTGCGGGTGAGGCGGGTGGTGTTTATGGTGAGGCGGGTGGTGTATATGGTGAGGTGGGTGGTGTATACGGTGAAGCAGGTGGTGTGTACGATGAGGTGGGTGGTGTATATGTTGAAGCGGGCGGTGTATACGGTGAGGCGGGTGGTGTATACGATGAGGTGGGTGGTGTATATGGTGAAGCAGGTGGTGTATATGTTGAAGCGGGCGGTGTATACGGTGAGGCGGGTGGTGTATATGATGAAGCTGGTGGTGTTTATGGTGAGGTGGATGGTGTATACGGTGAGGCGGGTGGTGTATATGGTGAGGCAGGTGGTGTTTATGGTGAAGCGGGTGGTGAATATGATGAGGTGGGTGGTGGTGAAGCAGCTGGTGTATATGTTGAAGCGGGTGGTGTATATGATGAAGCGGGTGGTGTTTATGGTGAGGCGGGTGGTGTATATGGTGAGGCTGGTGGTGTTTATGGTGAGGCGGGTGGTGTATATGGTGAGGTGGGTGGTGTATACGGTGAAGCGGGTGGTGAATATGATGAGGTGGGTGGTGGTGAAGCAGCTGGTGTATATGTTGAAGCGGGTGGTGTATATGATGAAGCGGGTGGTGTTTATGGTGAGGTGGGCGGTGTATTTGGTGAAGCAGGTGGTGTATATGGTAAGGCGGGTGGTGTTTATGGTGAGGCAGGTGGTGTTTATGGTGAGGCGGGTGGTGCTTATGGTGAGGTGGGTGGTGTTTATGGTGAGGCGGGTGGTGTATACGGTGAGGTGGGTGGTGTTTATGGTGAGGTGGGTGGTGTATATGGTGAGGTGGGTGGTGTATATGGTGAGGTGGGTGGTGTTTATGGTGAGGTGGGTGGTGCTCCCAGTGGTTCCTCTGTAGAATGTGCTCATGATGGTGCTGAGGCACTTGCTTGAGCCACTTGAGTTTCCACAGGAAGTGGAGCCGCTGCTGGGCTCTCACGCATGAATGTCACAGTGTTTATGAAGCTTTATGAAGGTTTATGAGCGCTTTTATGTGGAGGATGACCTTGCATTGTCCATCCCTCATATGATGTCATGTGTGTATTCGTGTGAATGAGAAACACTGGATGGATTGTGAGCGAGCTTAACTGAACAAAGGGAACTGCATTTCACTAAACGGACTTTTGATTGATTCTGTGAGTCATGTTGGCGGGTGAATGATTAAAGCGCTGATGTTCCACAATTTTCTGATCTGTTATAATGTCGCCACAAACATACGTAGAGTTTTGTTTTCTTTCATCCACACATGTTTAACACACAAACCCTGCACATTTATGCTGCGTTCTATTGTGCTCGAGACTCCACCTCGAGAAAGCGCCATGGAACGGCCAATCAAATCGGGGTTCAGAAACACAAACTCGGGCTAGATCAGTGCAGAGTCAGTTGGATTTATGTCACAGCAAAAATGCCGTTGCAAACAGTAAGCGGGAAGAATCGTCTTTTGGTCATTTTGATGTGTGAAGTTGTGTCTGTGTAGAGAAAGTGTCTTCTAAAAACTTTGTAATGACATTTAGACTTTCTTTCACATCATTTGACAGTTTGACAAGTTTTTTTTCGGAACATGTAATAGTCAAACTGCCAGAACTGAGTCGCCGACAGCTATCGTTGCCTAACAGACTTAATTTATTCCTGATGTTACATTAAACTTTCTCGGGCGTCCATATTTTCCCCGACTGTTGCAATGGAACGTATTTACAACAGATCAATGTCAGGAGAACTGACTCAGCACTGTGGCACTGGGCTGAGATCGTCTCTCAAAAACGCTCTGTCCAACCTTGTGACATCATGTGGTGATACAGGAAGTGCTCCACTGTGTTTTAAAATTCCACATACCTTCACTAGAATCATTTGGATCATTTCAGCCCTGGAATTGCCGATCTACTGCAACAGCTACTACTGAACAAAGGTAAAAGGAGCTGTTCACTTCAAAACTACCACTACATGACATCATAAGGTGGAACAGCGCATTTCAACACTCAAAAATGTGTCAACAGTCAATTTTGCAATTAACATTCATAAAATATTTAGATCACCATGCTACCTTT
Organism: Odontamblyopus rebecca; assembly: GCA_030686955.1. Lineage (NCBI taxonomy): Eukaryota > Metazoa > Chordata > Actinopteri > Gobiiformes > Gobiidae > Odontamblyopus > Odontamblyopus rebecca. Next base: position 29,671,853 of record CM060658.1, read on the forward strand.
TACTGCTAAATGCTATAGTCTATTTGCATGAAAACACCATATAAGCAGGTTTACTTAGTTTCACTTTTGTTTTTTTTCTCTGAATCTAATCACTCCCCCTGCAGAGCGCTATCACAACACAATCAGCGTGAATCCTGCTAATGAAACTACCGCACATCACAACAGGTTTGCACAGGCCTGGTTCTAGCTAAGATTGGAAAAATCACAGAAACAGGCAGTTTTAAAATGTTTAGTGATTAACTGATTAAGATGTGGTTAATGAGATGTGGAGTGGCCCGTAACAGAAATGAAACAAGTAAAACCATTTACCATTTTCTATAAGTTTACTATTTACTATTTATCATGCACTAAACTCACATAAGCTCCATAAACATAAGAGCCACATAAGAAACTGTCTTATGCACTATTCCATTTCCTACTTTTATTACTGCGAATATTTGATCTGACTTCACCTGCACTGAGCTGTACACTAGGGCCCGACCGATATATCCAATCCAATTCTACTTTATTTGTATAGCACATTTTACCAACACAAAGTCTCCAAAGTGCTGCACAGAGTAGGCACAATATAAATGAACACATTAAATATAAAGCATAAAATAAATAAAAACCAAATCAAGAACATTTTTTAAAATACTAAATTAACAATAGAAAACTAGCAAATAAAATCAATAAAAGACGGTCAGAGGAGCAAACAATTCTCACGCCATGTTAAAAGCCGGTGAGTAAAAGTGTGTTTTTAAATGAGACTTAAAAGAATCGACTGAAGGGACGGGCTTAATGTGAGGGGGGGGAGCGTTCCAGAGTTTTGGGCCGACCGCAGTCTGAGTTTCAGTCTCATTTTGGGGACGAAAAGTTGGAGCCCTCAGACCTCAAAGTGCACGAAGGAGTGTAGGAACAATGAGGTCCGAGATGTACATAGGGGCCAGTCCATGAAGTGCCTTAAAAACAAACAATACAATTTCTAAAATCAACTCTAAAATGAACGGGGAGCCTGTGCAATGAGGATAAAATAGGAGTGATGTGTTTTCTACGTCGTGCGCCGGTTAAAAGCTGCAGAATTTCAGACTAACTGTAAGCGTGACAGGTTCGCTCAGTTCATACCAGTGTCCAGGGCGTTACAGGAGTCAAGACGTGTAGAGATAAGAGCCTGGATCACCCGCTTCAAATCACTAAAAGATAAAACCGGTTTGAGTCTGGAAAAAAGCCGCAGGTGATAAAAACTTGATTTAACCACTGCATTTATCTGCTTGTCAAGCTTAAAATTTGATGCCAAGGTTTGTAGCTGTAGGTTTAGTGTACTGTTGAAAAGAGCCCATCAAAGCCTTGACGTCATTTAGACATTTCAGCAAGGGTGCCAGGGAGGTGTTATTGATTTTCTTGAGTGGTAAATATATTTGGGAATCATCAGCATAGAAGTGGTATGATATCCCATGTTTTTCTTTGTTTTGTTTTTTTATTTGGCTCAACAGCAGGAGGTACAATGAAAAAAGGTCTGGCCCAAGACTAGAGCCCTGGGGAACTCCAGAACAAAGGGGGGCCTGAGAGGAGAAGGAGTCCCCAAATTTGATAGTAAAGGACCTGATATATCAGCCTAAATCTTGCTGATATGGGCCGATAGTCCATGGGGACATGTTTTACTTTGTTATAAAGCATAGACCAGGGGTGGGCAAACTTTTTAGCTTGAGGGCCACAAAGGGTTCTAAAATTTGATGGAAGGGCCGGACCAGGAGCAGATGGACGGAGGGTTCTGGTCTGACTACATCAGCCCAGCAAATAAGACGAAAATAACTTGCAGGATCCAACGATTTACATGTGGCATATTCAGACGTCTCAATTCAACTTGTGCACCATATTGAGTGCCAATGATTTTCCGCTTCAAAAATTAACATTTTCCATTTCAGAAATTTTGAATTCCGTTTCACTGTGACACATTTGATAATTCTGTTAACAGTGTTGGGAAGGTTACTTTAAACTGTATTCCCTACAGATTACAGATTACAGACCCCAAAATGTAGTTTGTAACGTAATCCATTGAATTACTTAAATAAGTAACTGGATTACTTGATATTGTCATGTTTTTTTAAAACTACATGAATGTAGCAACCACCTCCTGCAAATTCTTGTTTGGTTTTAGACCTGGTTTAGACTTGGCTTAGACCTGGTTTTAGTCCTGGTTTAGACCTGGATTTAGTCCTGGTTTAAACCTGGTTTTAGTTCTGGTTTAAACCTGGTTTTAGTCCTGATTTAATGCTTGTTTAGTCCTGGTTTTGGATCCGGTTTAGACCTGTCTTAGTCCTGGTGTTAGTTCTGGTTTAGAGGCGCACTGGAGGAAGCGCAGTCCACACAAGACACGATCCACACGTGGTGTCCACGCCGTACAAGAGGAGATGCGGCGCGCACTGTACAAGAGGAGGTGCGGTGTGCGCGGCACACTAGATATATACTTGGACGCAGTGCTTTATGGGAAGGTTTTCAGACCATGAGTGAGGAAGATGTGTTCAACATATAGTTCTACCCCTAGGAAAATTCGTGTATCAATTGTTCATTCGTTTTTCAATATAAAACCAAAAATAAGAAAATGAAAAAACAACTTTTTTCATTATTTGTCTCCAAAACCAGAATGAAAAAACAGATAACGACTCGTTTTTATAGTTTTCGATTTTGTGTTTGAATGAAAAATGGAAAAAACGGATAACGACCGTTTCCCGTTTTGTCAAAATTTGATCCTTGAGCGAGTTGCGTAACCCGGAAGTGAACCTTTAGTGGGAGTGACACGCGTATATAACGAGGGGGGTGAGCAAAACAAACCTAATGGCCGCTGGACTTGAGGATCATTATCATATGATTAAACAGCTTTTTAAGGTTGGAAAAACGCACGCTGAGATTTCTAACACGTTGCGACAGTTCGGTATTTAGAGATCCCCGGAAATGTCGGTGAGAAGGTTCTGTATTCAACACCAACTCCCCGTAAAAGACAAACTGCTCCTGTCATCAGCACATAAGGTCAAAAGCAGACACGTGAATACACACTTTTAACTATTGGAAAATACGGCCATAACTCCCACAAAACTGTCAAAAAGTTTGTTTTTAACTCCGTGAACTTTGGAGCTTTGAGCTAAAAGTTTGGCTAGTAATTTACAGCTAAGCAAGTCCGCTCAGACTTTCATATTTGGACAGATTTCCATCAAACACAATTTATTTTTTTTTGCTGTTAGGGGAAAAGACCATGGAGTGATTAAAGGGGAAGAAACGCCACGTTTTCACGGACAGGGGTAGCTCGGAGGTAAGGTAAAAACACGCATTATTTCATGCAGTATAATAATATTTACTTGTAAATCACGTAATATAAGCCTCCCACACATGCATTTCATTCTGGGAATACATTGTATTGACACCTGTGTCTGTTAGGCCAGTCACATTTAATATAACAATGAGAAAACTGTTTGAAATGTTTTATATGAATTTTCTTTTCTCATCTGCAACTTCCTGGATGAGGACACAACACACTTTGGATATGAATGTACATGCTCTGTGGACCTCAGTTTCGTGTAATAGTTGGTAGTTTTCTTAATGTGTCATTACAGGTTTTCACTCTGCAGGACAGGACTTTGAACCAACAGAACCAATCAGATGTAAGGTTCATTCTGCTCTTCCTCCTTCAGAAGATACAAGATGTCTCCACTGTCCATGTCCAGAGTCACTGAGGACTTCTGCAGAGTCACAACCTCTGAGTCACAACCTGCAGAAGACCTGTGGGGCCTCTGGTTGCATCTGGCTTCCTGCACCCGCTGTCTGCTGCTGCCCTGAATGTGTCCTAATAGTGATGTTTCCATGCAGTTTAGGTTCAGAATAAGTTTATCTGAACGTTTTTCACTGTGACATTTGATTCATGGTGAGATGTCCCAATTATTTGATGCGTCTCTTAATAGTAACTATAATTACATGTACTATAAGAATGTACTATTGTACTGCAGTGAAGCAGTATTCAATCTGATCATATTTGGCAAAGATAATTTGTTCATTTTGGATTGGCACCTGCTTCTTTACAACAACAAAAAAAAGTTACACAATGGGAGAACACTGACATGTTTTATTTATTTATTATTAACCTATGAATGCATTGTGTGTGTGTGATGGGTTTAATGTTTGACTATTCATATTATGACAAAGTATTTCCAGAATGAAAATACAAATAAAGAATTGTTGTTTAATAAATTGATTGTTTAATAAACCATTTTTTCTCAAAGGAGAGTCTTTATAAAATGACTTAAATGCATTCCTTGTATACATGTAATTCCTTATCAATTTAAAAATACTTAATGCATATCTCATCACTGTTTTTGAAACTTTAACCTCTTGAGACCCTGTGGCCCCATACGAGGACATTACATTTTTGCCTCTTAGCACCATGATTTTCAATTATTTTAAACTTTCACCTGTAATCAACTAAAAACCTCTACAGCAGCTCCCGAAAGTAAAAAAAAACTGCATGGTAAAGTTTAGATGCAAAATTTATGAATAAAACCAATGTATTTATGTACAATAATGTCTCTTCATGTATCTTCATGTATCTTCATTTGGCATTAAAATTTGACACATTTTATTGACCACAGCAGACGAGAGCATCAGGAAATGTCATGTCCTCGTTTGAAGACATTGGGACTATGTTATATTATTGATTGTACATGTTGTTAGGTAAACTTGGGAATATTTAGATGAGTTTACAGTTATAAATTGCTGGACGTTTCTGCTGCTATAGGGAAACTGCTGCCTGTCTCCACTTTTTGCACCTCTACTTTTTTTTGTAACAATTGAAAACCATAAAAAATAAAAACTGTGGACCACATTTTCAGGCCTTTTTGTGTGTTTTTAACCTCACTCACTGAACCCCAACCCACTCACGGTCGACCTACGTCACATTTGGCAGGTTTAGGGCTTGAAATAAACAGCTAATTGCTGTTTTTTTTTTTTTTTGTAATTTATTTATACATTTTAATGTTTTTACATTTTTTAACCAATGATGTCATACGGAAGACTTACTTAGTAGGTCCTACTTATCCCACATAGCAAGAAGAAATGAAAAATGCACAGCAGACAAAAGCTCGGGTCTCAGGAGGTTAAGGTAATTTAGCCTATTTTAGATGTATTGAAGAAGCAGCAATATTTTCACCATAAAATGTGGATTAGAATGATTAGAATAACTTGTTCTCAAAATGTGACAGCTTGATTACCCGTGCGTAATCTGCAGGTGCGTGTTGTTAGCATTAGCATTAGCATTAGCAGCGTGTCTCGGTTGCTGGGCGATGGGCTGGACCTGTCCCGTTTCGACACGGCCTGCGGTCCGCGAAGGCTGCAGCCTATGCGGCTTCAGGAGGCTGCAGTCTTCACAGCCTCCGGAGGCTGCAGCCTCCTGAATTGGGACACGGTACAGTTTTCCATCTCGTAGCGGCTCCTCCGCTGCGCGCGCATTGCTCCCAGTAAAGGTTCACTTCCAGTTTACGCAACTTGCTCAAGGATCAAATTTGGACAAAATGGGAAACGGCCGTTATCCGTTTTTTCCATTTTTCATTTAAAAACAAAATCGAAAACTGAAAAAACGAATCGTTATCCGTTTTTTTCATTTTGGTTTTGGAGACAAATAATGAAAAAAACTTTTGTTTTTTCGTTCTTATTTTTGGTTTTATATTGAAAAATGAATGAACGAATGATACACAGATTTAGGAACTGTGCCATGGGCTCATCTGGATAATTTGGTTTTATGTATCTAGTGTGCGCCATCTATTGGGAAACGCCAGAACTGCAGTGAAAATAAAACAAATAACTTTTATTACAGTTCATTTATGTTTGGCGGGCATGATTAAAAAGGTCAATGGGCCGTATTTGGCCCCCGGGCCGTAGTTTGCCCACCCCTGTTCTAGGGGTTCTAGGAGCAGATGGCACTGGTGTTGTGGGCACTGGTGGTGGGACATGACTCTTAATTTTGGCTGCACATTCAGCTGTGAATTTCTTTATAGCTTTCTGTGCATTGAACGGATTGCAGAACCCGATTGTTTTGAATCTTGGATCCAGGAGTGTGGCTAGAGATGTTTGAGTAGCTACTTCATAGAAACTGAGCTTCTCGGTCATCAAATCAAGCAAGCATCTGCAGAGATGTGCTGCCTTGTCGTCTGTCACCGTAACACTTGCTGATGCCAGATTATGCCTGAGCATGCGAACAAGGGGGATGATTTTGGATCCACTCACAGTTCTTTCTGCAGACAACTCCTCAGTAGCTGTCTTTATGGATGACAAGACAGTCAGGCACTCCTGAATTGTGTTGAAGTCAGCAGAGGAAAGGGGCAATAAATTGGTGTGGAGTGTGGCCAGTGATGCACCAACTGGTTCCCGCTGTTCATACAGCCTTGCCATCATGTCATAGAAACTGTTCCAGCTGGCTTTTTCTCGAATTTCTGCCAGCCCTTCTGTTTGGTCTATGGCTTTCTTTACTACCAGGTTGAGACCATGTGCAATACAAATAGTGTGCCGCATCTGCAATTCCCTACCACAGACAATCATATTTTGTGCACCATCCGTGACAAGGTCTTCATGGCAGCGATGTTAACTGCAGTATGTGACTGCGGAAAATGACCCACTCCCAACAGAACGGTTGATAGGGACCCAACAGAATTAACAAAATGGCATGTCACTGCTAAATAGGCATCCATGTGCAAAGAGGTCCACATGTCTGATGTAAGGCAGACTGTTGTGGCCTCTCTCACATCCGCCTTGGCTTTCTCCTCCTCCAGATATCTCCTTTCCACCATGGCTTTTAAAGACTTTCTAGACGGAAGGATATATGATGGAGCAGTGAGTTTTACAAACTCCCTGAAGCCCACACCATCCACCACTGAAAATGGCTGGCAGTCCTTAATGATCATGTCCACCAAGCATGCATCCAGAGCCTCCTTGGCAAGTTCTGTAGAACAAAAAGGGAAATTAAATATTACTAATAATGTATAATGCGGACTATTCAATGAAGGCCTATGTAGGACATGGATGCATGTAGGTCCCATACACAAATCTTTAAGGTATAAAGCCTAAATCTGACTGAGGCAATATTCACCCATTAATTAATGCTGCCCTTAATCAACATCTATATAGTGAATAGATCATGCAATAAGAGGACAAGGACAAGACAAAGGCCTGTGTTAAAAAGAAAGTAATCTCAAACCGTGAATCTACAGTTACATAACAACTTTGCAGAAACAGTGTAGCATACACGTCTTTAGATTAAAGCAGGAATTGTTCAGTGCAGTGCTTTGCACAATAATGCCTCTGCATTGAGGAAGTTGTATTACTATATGCTAGTTCAGCTGAGCAAATCAATCATTTAACCTGAGAAGAATAAGACATATGAGATGCAAAATACATTAAAATACTATAGTAGAAACATGGCAAAAAGTTACCACAACAAACTGTACTACATAAATGTATTAACATATTTCCCCATTATATCAGTAGAATGTAGCGTAGGGTAGATACTGGTTCTGGCTTACTTATAAATAAAAATATAATATATCATGTCAATATTAACCTTTGTGTCAGATATCATGTCAAAGTACTGCCACATTTCTGAACGCTTGCGCTTTCCACCACGCTCCATTACATAATTGGCCTGTGCCTGTAATTACCACTCGAAATTCTCACAATCCTCAATAAGCTCAGTTCTGCCATGACTACAACCCACGAGGAGGCGGGCGCTTTGGCTTTCATTTAAAGCTTCAGACCTGCACTTGAATCTGTGTCGTATGTGTTGTGTAACATGAAGCGCCGGACGTCACATGTCACATGACTTGTCATAAATGAATGAAGCTTCGAGCTCACTTCCGTGAGGGCCGAAAGAGACACTGAAGCGTGTGGAAAAAGCAAAGGTGGGGGACTCATCATGTACGTGAACAACCGCTGGTGTTCAGTGTTCAGTGAAAGACTGCTCCTACCTAAGTGCAGGACAAATAGACTGAAGAACTCCTTTGTGCACCAGGCTATTACACTGTACAACTCCTCACTGGGGGAAAAGAGATAACATAACAGGAAGGACTAGTAGACATGTCATAATGTGCAATAACTGTATTAAGTGCAGTAGTCTTTTATAATGTGCAATATCTCACTTGGTCACCCTCACTACAATACCCTAACGTCAACTGTGCCATACTACCCTATTTATTTTATTTTCTATTTTTATCTTATTTTATTTATTTATCTTATTTTATTCTATTTTAGACTATTCAAGTTTATATATTTCCCTTTGTATCGTACTGATGCCCTATTTTGTATATTAAGAGTTCTTTTGTTCTATCTTTACTGTTTGTTCTATTCTTACTTGTCAGATGCTGGAAATTTAATTTCCCTGAAGGGTCTTGCCAACAGGATCAATAAAGTCAAGTCTTAGTCTAAGTCTAAGTCTAAGTCTAAGTCTAAGTCTAAGTCTAAGTCAGTCATAAACTATTTTTGCAACAGTAAATCATTTCCAGCTTCATGTAGGTCTAACTAAGGCGACTTTTAACATCAGTGAACATCAGTGGGCCAATCCAAATCAACAGAACCTGCTAACCCTAACCTTAACCGATTACATTTGTAATCGGTGCCAAAAGTCCCCCTGACGACACCTGATGCTGAAATCTGCACGTGTCTGGACCTTATATTAAGCTCCACCACTGTTCCCCAGGCCTGGATTGAAGATCCGGTCCTTGTGCCTCCGAGCGCATTGGTCAGATCGGTCCGGAGGCTCTGTCCTCCATGTGCTGGTTCCAGACGGGAATGAGCAACACCAGTGCACAGTGGACTGGGCCTGAACGGTTCCATGAAGTGTGTCCTGAGTGGTCCGTCCTCTGCGGGAACCAGGACAGAACCACTCCCCGCTCCAGCTCATCTGAGCCTGAACCAGAGCTGCTCCCGCTGGTTACATGATGTTGTGCAGTCTCAGAACCCGATCAGGTGAAACCCAACTTTAAATACTCAGGATCAGATTTCCTACGTGTTTTGCTGGGTTCTGTCTCCTCCCTCGCTGCTGATTTCTGTTGAGATGGAATCAGAAATGATGCATTTTACAGCTAATACACACACTTACCCATATCAATGCTGCTGCAGATGTGTACACATGTGGACCTTTTTTTTTTTTTTTTCACGTGTGCATTACGGCTCCTCAGTGACTCTTTAGTGCCCCCCAGGGGAGGTGTGCCTCACCAGTTGAAAACCTCTGGTCTATGCAAATGGACATAGTTCCTGCTGGGTTGGAGACCCCTGTTTTAGACAAATGAGTCTAACTTGGCCTTTGGAAACTGTTCATTATTAGTGCAACACAGTTTAATAAAGACATGTCTGATTTCCACCTGCTCCTTTACGATGTGTCACCGTAAATGTCATGACAACAAAGCGCCGCATGCTCTGGGCCCTCTCTTTTGCTGACAGCATTTCTCGCTCTCAAAAAAACAAAAACACATTGTAATTGATAATTTAGATAAAACTTTAAAATTTTAAATAGAAATAGGCTACAAATATGTACCTTGGAGAAGTTTTGCGATGTATAAAACATGAAATGAATAAAATATACTATGAACATGAAATAAGGCATAGAAAAACTTAAATGTACCCAAAATAAACTATACTAAATAATACAAACTATATATTAATTAACTATGCTTTACAGAAACCTCTGAAGAAAGTGGACAGGATTTTTAAACCTGTTTTTTTTTTTCAAGTTCCTAACTAGAGTTACGTTACCTCCTGGTTTTGCAGTGGTATTTACCTGCACATTTACCAAACACATGTGACAAATACAGATGCATTTGTACATTTTTATTGGCAAACTTCAACCACATGTGGCCATACGTCTGTGCTGTAGGTAAGGTAACTTTATTTCTATAGTGCTTTTCACAAACACATGTCCCCAAAGACGCTTTACAGAGCATTATTTACAGAGCATTATTTACAGAGCATTATTTACAGAGCAATATTTACAGAGCAATATTTACAGAGCAATATTTACAGAGCAATATTTACAGAGCAATATTTACAGAGCATTATTTACAGAGCATTATTTACAGAGCATTATTTACAGAGAATTATTTACAGAGCAATATTTACAGAACATTATTTACAGAGCATTATTTACAGAGCAATATTTACAGAACATTATTTACAGAGCATTATTTACAGAACATTATTTACAGAACATTATTTACAGAGCAATATTTACAGAACATTATTTAAAGAGCAATATTTACAGAACATTCTTCATTCACTCCAGACCCGGTGGTGGTAAGATACCACAGGTGCCCTGGGGCAGACTGACAGAAGTGAGGCTGCCAACCTGCACCATCGGCCCCTCCGACCACCACCGTCACTCACACACTCCACTTTCACACCTACAGCATGTTTTGAGTTGATGGGGGAAACAGGAGGAAACCCATCCAGACACGGGGAGAACATGCAAACTCCACACAGAAAGGCTGTAGACCTGCTCTGTGCTGTAGGTTTGTGCTGTAGACCTGCTCTTTGCTGTAGGTCTGTGCTGTAGACCTGCTCTGTGCTGTAGGTCTGTGCTGTAGACCTGCTCTGTGCTGTAGGTCTGTGCTGTAGACCTGCTCTGTGCTGTAGGTCTGCTCTGCATGGACATACATTTAGATTAGTTCTTGTGTGGCGTTTGGTCTTGCCCTTCTCTTCAGCACGCATTGAGGAGGAAGCCTGTGTACATTATATGCGAGGAAGAGAGAGAGTGTGAAAAGGTGAGGAGCTGACGTGAGGCGGATGGACAGGTAGGATGTGAATCACAGGGCAGGTTAAACTGAGTCTTGGACACCTTCAAGACAGAGTCCAAACGTGGTCAAGTCCGAGACGAGACCAAGACCCTAAACAAAACAGCCTCGAGGCTGGAAAATGGTAAATAAAATGGTCACATTTTTATAGCACTTTTCTACCTTCAAGGCTCAAAGCACTTTACAACAAGGAACTACTCACACATTCACGCACCAGTGTAGGCAGACACTGGGGGTGAGGTGGGTTAAGTGTCTTGGCACAACAACAGCATTCATCTGTGGGAGCTGGAATCACAGCGACCTGTGGGTCAGTGGATCTGACCGCTCACCTATGATGTTTATGTCGAGTGCGGGACCGCCAACCTTCAGATCAGTGGACAAACGAGCAACTGAGCTACTGCCGCCCTCAAGACCAAGACTGGTCTCAAGTATTGATAATCATTTCAACTCAATTATATGAGTTTGGAGATTGTTTGACACACAAATCAAAATCAACTCATTGCACAGCCTGATGAGATGTTGCTCTGCCCTACAAAAACAAAAGACCTTATCTCACCGGAGCATGTGTCACAGGGTTCTACTTGGGAAATGACGGTGGCGAAGTCAGAAGGATGTTTTTTGATGTTTTAATGAATAATTGTGTTCTCAAAAGGAAAAGTTTGAAAAGTGCTATGTACAAAACAGTGAAACAACAAAAGAAAAGATATTTACAATACATAGACATAACAGCAGAAATAGGCTTCATAATCTGTAGAGTTATTTACCTTTCACGTAAAGGTCCAGGTCCAGACTGACTGAGGAAGGGTGAATGGCTCTTTTATCCCCCAAGTCTCCTCCCCCAAACCATCCATCCATCCATCCATCCATCTTCTCCCGCTTAATCCGGCTGGGGTGGACAACATGGTCCTTGATGTTAGTTCATAGGGGTGCGGGCATGTTTTAGGTTGATGGGGGAAACCGGAGCACCCGGAGGAAACCCATCCAGACACGGGGAGGAACATGCAAACTCCACACAGAAAGGCCCGGGCGACCCGGGGATCGAACCCGCAACCTTCTTGCTGTAAGGCCTGAGTGTTGCCACTCAGCCACCGTGCCGCCTCCCCCAAACCAATTAACACTTTAATATGAGTTTCTACCTCTAAACCCAAGTTAATTATTTCAACAAAAATATTGAAAAATGCAGAAAAACATATTAAACAACATGGCCATGTCCCTGCACCTGTAAAAGAACTGGGGAAAACAAGATTAATATTTTATTGCCGGGACAGATATTTTATAGTGACGTCACTGTGTGTCCTCGAACCGCCACCTTAACGTGGTGGAGGGGTTTGAGTGCCCGAATGATCCCAGGAGCTATGTTGTCGGGGGCTTTATGCCCCTGGTAGGGTCACCCAAGGCAACCAGGTCCGGGGGGACGGGTCAGACGAAGAGCGGTTCAGAAGACCCTTATGACAAGTAAAATTCAGAGGCCAGTTACGTCGCCCGGAATGGCGACACCGGGGCCCCACCCTGGAGCCAGGCCTGGGGTGGGTGCACGCCGGCGAGCGCCTGGTGGCCGGGCCTTTCCCCATGGGGCCCGGCTGGGCCCAGCCCAAAGGAGCGACGTGGGGCCGCCCTCTGGTGGGCCCACCACCTGCGAGAGGAGCCATAGGGGTCGGGTGCGGAGAGATCTGGGCGGCGGTCGAAGGCAGGGGCCTCGGCGACCGGATCTCCGGACATGGAGACTAGCTCTGTGGACATGGAATGTCACCTCGCTGGGGAGGAAGGAGCCTGACCTTGTGCGGGAGGTTGAGCATTACCGGCTAGATATAGTCTGCCTCACCTCCACGCACAGCTTGGGTTCCGGAACCCAACTTCTTGAGAGGGGCTGGACTCTTCATTTCTCTGGCGTTGGCCGCGGGGAGCAGCGGCGAGCTGGTGTGGGCCTGCTTATTGCCCCACAGCTCAGCCGCTGCATGTTGGAGTTCACCCCGGTGAACGAGAGGGTCACGTCCCTGCGCCTTCGGGTCGGGGACAGGTCTCTTACTGTGGTGTCGGCCTATGGGCCAAACAGCAGTGCAGAGTACCCGGCCTTCTTGGAGTCTCTGGGAGGGGTACTGGACAGTGCACCAACCGGGGACTCTGTTGTTCTACTGGGGGACTTCAACGCCCACATGGGCAACGACAGTGACACTTGGAGAGGGGTGATTGGGAGGAACGGCCTTCCTGATCTGAACCCGAGTGGTGTTCTGTTATTGGACTTCTGTGCTAGTCACAGTTTGTCCATAACGAACACCATGTTCGAGCACAAGGGGGTCCATCGGTGCACGTGGCACCAGGACCACGACTTTGTTGTCATGTCATCTGACCTCCAGCCGTGTGTCTTGGACACTCGGGTGAAGAGAGGGGCAGAGCTGTCAACTGATCACCACCTGGTGGTGAGTTGGGTCCGCTGGCGGAGGAGGAAGCTGGAAAGACCTGGCAGGCCCAAGCGTATCGTGAGGGTCTGTTGGGAACGTCTGGCGGAACCTTCTGTCAGTGCGGCCTTCAACTCACACCTCCGGGAGAGCTTCTCCTGGATCCTGGGGGGAAGGGGGGGGCTGGGGACATGGACCCCGAGTGGGCTTCGTTCTCGGCCTCTATTGTGGATGCGGCTGCTCGTAGCTGTGGCCGTAAGGTCTGTGGTGCCTGTCGCGGCGGCAATCCCCACACTGGACACTGGAAGTAAGGGATGCTGTCAAGCTGAAGAAGGAGTCCTACCGGGCCTTGCTGGCTCGGGGGACTCCTGAAGCAGCTGATGGGTACCGTTGGGCCAAGCGTGCTGCAGCCCGGGCGGTGGCAGAGGCAAAAACTCGGGTCTGGGAGGAGTTCGGGGAGGCCATGGAGGAGGACTATCGGACGGCCCCAAGGAAATTCTGGCAAACCGTCCGGCGCCTCAGGAGGGGGAAGCAGTTCTTCACCAACACTGTTTACAGTGCGGGGGGAGAGCTGCTGACCTCGACTGGGGATGTTGTCGGGCGGTGGAAGGAATACTTTGGGGATCTCCTCAATCCCACCGTCACGTCCTCCGAAGAGGAGGCCGAGGCTGGGGACCCAGAGGCGGACTCACCCATCACCCTGGCTGAAGTCACTGAGGTGGTCGGAAAGCTCCTCGGTGGCAAGGCTCCGGGGGTGGATGAGATCCGTCCTGAGTACCTTAAGTCTCTGGGTGTTGTGGGGCTGTCTTGGCTGACACGCCTCTGCAACATCGCGTGGCGGTCGGGAACAGTACCTTTGGCCTGGCAGACCGGGGTGGTGGTCCCTCTGTATAAAATGGGGGACTGGAGGGTGTGTTCCAACTATAGGGGAATCACACTCCTCAGCCTCCTCGGTAAAGTCTATGCCAGGGTACTGGAGAGGAGAGTTCGGCCGATAGTCGAACCTCGGATTCAAGAGGAGCAGTGTGGTTTTCGCCCTGGTCGTGGAACACTGGACCAGCTCTACACTCTCCATTGGGTGCTCGAGGGTTCATGGGAGTTTGCTCAACCAGTCCACATGTGCTTTGTGGACCTGGAGAAGGCATTCGACTGTGTCCCTCGTGGTGCGCTGTGGGGGGTGCTCCGGGAGTATGGGGTCCGGGGCCCTTTGCTAAGGACTGTCCGGTCCCTGTATGACCGGAGCAGGAGCTGTGTTCGCATTGCCGGCAGTAAGTCAGACCTGTTCCCAGTGCTTGTTGGATTCCGCCAGGGCTGCCCTTTGTCACCGGTTCTGTTCATTGTATTTATGGACAGAATATTCTATAATATATTCTAGGTGCAGCCAGGGGCCGGAGGGGGTCCAGTTCGGGGACCACAGGATCTCATCTCTGCTTTTTGCGGAAGATGTTGTCCTGTTTGCTCCATCGGGCCAGGACCTGCAGCGTGCACTGGGGCGGTTTGCAGCCGAGTGTGAAGCGGTCGGGATGAGAATCAGCTGTTCCAAATCCGAGGCCATGGTTCTCAACCGGAAAAAGGTGGATTGCCCTCTCCGGGTGGGTGGGGAGTCTCTGCCTCAAGTGGAGGAGTTCAAGTATCTCGGGGTCTTGTTCACGATTGAGGGGAGGATGGAGTGTGAGATTGACAGGCGGATCGTTGCAGCATCGGCAGTGATGCAGTAGCTGTATAGGACCGTTGTGGTGAAGAGGGAGCTGAGCCGAAAGGCGAAGCTCTCGATTTACCGGTCAATTTACGTTCCTACCCTCACCTATGGTCATGAGCTCTGGGTAATGACCGAAAGAACGAGATCGCGGATACAAGTGGCCGAAATGAGTTTCCTTCGCAGAGTGGCCGGGCGCTCCCTTAGAGATAGGGTGAGGAGCTCGGTCACACGGGAGGAGCTCGGAGTAGAGTCGCTGCTCCTCCACGTCGAGAGGAGCCAGTTGAGGTGGCTCGGGCATCTGGTCCGTATGCCTCCTGGACGCCTCCCTGGGGAGGTGTTCCGGGCATGTCCCACCGGTAGGAGGCCCCGGGGAAGACCCAGGACACGCTAGAGAGACTATGTCTCTCGGCTGGCCTGGGAACGCCTCGGGGTCCGTCCAGAGGAGCTGGAGGAAGTGGCTGGGGAGGACGAATGGTAAATATAGCGGGGAACAGAGCGGACGGATGGGGAGCGGGAAATGGAGCGGGAACCGGTACAGAATGAATGAATACAGGTAAGTAGGTGTGCCTAGGCTAGCGTGGGCTTCGACAGGGCTACTCCATCACAGTGTGAAACATAGAAAAATGACTTCAGAGTTTCTGTTTTGTCCAGACTAAAGTATAATAGGTAGGGCTCCCAAAATTTGACAACTAGCAGGAAGAAATATTTGTATGCGATTTTTTTTTTGCATTTTGGTTTAACTCTGTCATGGTTCTATAGAAAAAAACAATCAACCAATATTTGAACCCATGGAAACACCAAATTATGCAAAAGTTTGTTGAATGAGAAATGAGAAAGAGCTAAAAAAAAAAGTGCCAGTAGAAAAAAAAAAGCAAGGAAAGAGGAAACTGTTAGTGAACAGTCTTTCTCGTCCAGACCTGCTTTGATCTTCATTCAGACCTGGTTCAGTCCTGGTTTAGTCCTGATTCAGTCATGGTTCAGAACTGGTCGAGTGTTTGGGATCTCCGAGTGATCATGTTGAACTGTGATTTGTGAACAATAGTGCTGAGATTTTGTGCCATCCTCCGGCTGCATCAGGCGCAGCACGCCAAGATGTTTCATCATGAAGTATCTGATGTGCTGTTTTCATTTGCTGATTCGACAAGAACAATTCTGACTCCAATCAAACTTGTATCTGACATGATTACAATAAATATACTGGCTTCCGAATGAAGTTCAATTGCACAGACGCCTATAAATTGATGTGTGTGTTGTTTATTATAATAATAAATTTTATTTATAAAAGCGCTTTTCATGACACTCAAAGACGCTGTACAGTAACAAGATAAAAAGCAACACTGACTCCGATAAGAAGGTGATCTAAAAATATAAGTGAGTAACCTAAGTTCACCATCACCTTAAAAAAGACATGTCTGCCTCGTAGTTATAATCTATAGTGCTTTATTGTGATTAAAAATAACTTTTTTTTTCTTTTTTTTTCAGAGGGGGACACAACCAGGGATGGTAGCTCAACTGGTCCAAATTTATCCTCCGATCTGGGTTAAGGGTCAGACAGGCCTGGAGGAAGTCACTGCAATCTGCAAAGAAAACACACAAGAGAGGTTTTAGAGCACACATTTCATAGTTGCTCTTCCCCCTGTGAGTGAAGTTCTTAAGTAACAAAACCTTCTGTTGACAATATTAAAGATGGGAGAAAGATTGGTGTTATTTGTGCCTTTGAGAATGACATTTCCCAATTCATATGGTCCGTTCATTTGATTCTGTAATTTGTGCATTGTTTAAGGGTGAACTGTGTAATCTGTCTTTTCAAATAGAGGTCCACCACCTGCTTGTCTATGGAAATGTTAGGACTTTGCCTGGGATGTTCCACCGTGTGCCATATAACCTTTAATGTTTTCTCTAATGACATGAACACTAAATCATGTCTAAATAATGTGTGTATTTCTCTGCTTGACCTTTCGACACGCCGCTCATAATGAGGAAGGGAATGAAGGGAAAACCCTTCACAAAGTCTTTTGTGGTGAATGCTTTGTCACTGTTTTTGCGCAGCAGTTCGTAGAGCAGTGCCCCCGTCTGCCACACTGAGGTAGGACCAGCGCGGTAGCATTTAGACCTGAAGAACTCAGGAGGTGCGAAATTTGCTGTTCCTAGAAAACAAAGAGACACATAGTAGGGAGGCTGATAGATTGCATAGTGCACCTTTAATGATCTAGTATTTGAACTACTACTGCGACTATGACGACTACGTTGGTCAGGAATATTACCTTTGAACTTGTAGTAGGGCTCTGATTGGGGGTTGCAGCCACAGCCAAAGTCTATGACCCTGATCCTTGGGCCGGAGTCGGTGGTCTGGACCAGGAGGTTTTCCTTTTTAATGTCTCTGTGGAAAACCCCTTTTGAGTGAAGGTCCACCAGCATGTTCACAACCTGACGGATCAGCTCCTGCAGGACAATAAGAAGAACGGGATTAGAAAAGTGTCATAATTTTTATACAATCACAATCCAGTGAAAGTATTTCTGACATTTAAACTCCAGTTTCCTACCAATTGGGATTAAATCAAACCACTGAGTCAGTTCTTTTTCACGTGCCTTGCACGGGGGAGAGCTTGGCCAGATGCGTGCAGCTCTCTCTAGGCTCGTCCACGCTGCTCTTCCAAAGCTCAACCGCCCCCAGCACACCTTTATTTGGTTCCAACAATCCATCATGTCAGTACAAAGGCAACCTGATCAACGTATACATAATCTCGTTAAGCTTACCACAGATAACATAGTGAAGTATATCATGACTTTGTTTTACATTTCATCAGATAGTACAAATTTACGATCGGGAACTAGCTGGGTACGAAGCAAGAGGTCACAAGAGGTCACACATCTGGTTTTAGCAGAGATAGCGTTAACACAGGCTCTTTCATCCTCTGCAAATTTGAGATCACCTTTTAACTTAGATGTACATTTTTTAATAACTTCATCATTATAAGCATTTTATTCTAACAAAAAGTCACTGAAATGTATTGAAAATGACATGAATTATATGTGAGATTAAAGAAAAGATGCTGTTTTCTGCTATATCATCTTATTTACTATTCAATGACACTCGTGCATTTCTTTTTATTATTTTGGACATTTGAAATCACAATATTGATCTTAAACTAGTTGTTCTAAAGCAAAACTATAGGACTACTGCAAAGGAGGACAAAATAAGAATAAAATAAATTCATATTCAAAGAACAACTGCACAGGATCAGAAACTTGTGGTATGCAAGTTTCTGATCCTGTGCAGTTGTTCTTTGAATATGAGTTTGAGAAACACTGACTGAGATGATTAAACTTCCATGTTACTTCTCACTTTTTTCCAGGATAACGTTGCTACAAATAAATGCAAAATAAAATAAAATAAAATAAACAAATACCTTTTTGGTGTAGTGTCAAAATTCTTCAAGCCACAACTTCAACTCTGAAGAAGTGGCACAAGAAGAATTTAAGAAAGGGCAAACGAATGAGATGAGACAACAGTGAAAGAGAGAAGATTGAAAGATTTATTTTCAAACCGATTGTACTTAGTCTTCCAAATAAAACAGTTACTCAAAAACAGTGGCGGCTGGTGGCATAAGTCAAAATTATAAATATGTATTATAAATATATGTATGTAACAAATGACATTTTAGTCACTATTGGCTGAACTTTATCTAGAGCACAACGTACAGCCAAGCGCAAAGTTTATGCAGCGACACAACCTGATGCACCTGCTCACACCCAACCCAAAACACAAAGTAACACATGTAACACACCTTTGCGTGGACTTCTGGCAGTGGTGCATTCTTCTGACAGTAGTGGTACAGGTCTTCGGATGGGGTGGGTCTCTCCATGACCAGAACGACCTCCTGGCCTTGATCCTGGAGGTACCAGTCCAGGAGACTCACTGAGGGGTTCAGTCCAACTGAGTGACGATCCGGAGCAGCTCTGGTCATCAGGACCACCTCGGAGGGGACAGTGAACACCTCCTTTTCAATGAGCTAAAAGTGGAAAATGGAAACAAAACAGATTCTGACACAATCAGAGGGAAATAGACGCCAGGCTGTTTGTTCATCCTGTGTGTCTCTTATGGACCTTTTAAGACTGACTGGAATTTTTTAGTTGCATGTGGAGTGTGGACACTGAGCTGAGTGAATGTTCATGGAGTTTTGTGTAAAAGGGACTATGAATTGTGTGGTTATCTGTATGATTGTGCAGTTGGTGAGTATGGAAAATTATATATATGACCCTGACCCGTGGGACTACGGATGGAAATTAGGCTTGTGGCTACAATCCGGCGTGTTTACATTCATGCATTTTGTCCTGACTCTTCATTAACATGCATTGTCCCAATCAAATAAACAAATAAATTCACTGCAGTGCCACATATTAGTGGTACTAGTGATTTTTGTTCAATCCGATACAGTAATACTCTGGCAAGTCTTGCAATATTGATCTGATCCCTGTGAGTTTTCTGTCCTCTGAATTTGAAATGCACTAACTGAAATAGAAACAATGTCTTTCAAAATTCGCCCAAATATAACTTCAAAAAGGGTGATTTCTGATCCCTCCATCCGTCTTCATATTTGGTATCAGTCCGTTCATCATTAATAGAGAAGAGCTGTGAGTGGTGAAGGTGCCACATAGACTTTTTAGTGGATACTCATGTCCATTATTTGTCTGCTTATTTAACGATACTGACGTAACAATTTCAAAATCCATCAAAGATGCTGCAAAACTATACAAATGAAAATATAATGACAGAAAAATCACTCACCACTGGAGCAAATTCCACATCCTCTCTCTTGATGTGTTTAATGGCCACCTAAAAATCAGACATTACAACATCATTATATAATGGAGGAAACTGAAAATGTGAAATTATAGGAACATTCATAGACACATTTTCTCTCATGGTATTGTGAAATATTCTGAATTTAAAGGGAAAAAAAAACATCTCCATGGAGACTGACCCTCCCCTTGAAAAATCACTTACTGCACCTTAAGTCATTTGAGCTTTCCTAACTGTGCATTTGAAGTTTTGGAAATGATGAAAAACGTATATCTTACCGGTTGTTGGTCTGATATCCGGATGCCGGCAAACACAGACCCAAATCCGCCCTCTCTGAGCTCCTCATGCTCCTCATACCTCATCTTAAGGTCACTCACTGAGTTCATTTTACAGAAAACAAATCTATTATTAGTATGATCATCCTTTAATGACAGTACTCATTCACACGTAGGTAAGGGAGTGAAGTGTCTTGCCCAAGAACACAGTATTGGGTTTAGTTGTAGCTGTGATTTATTGGTTTCAGTCCTGGTTTATATATAATTACATTCTGGTCCTGTTGGAGTCCTGGTTTAGTCCTATGTGGACTTTTTTGGTCTTGGAATAGTCCTGGCAGTCCTGATTTGGTCCTAGATTTTGATTTTGGTCCTGGTTTAGTCCTGGTCTAGTCCCAGTTTAGTGTAGGCATCTAAATACAATAGTTCTCTGTATAGTTGGCCTGCAGCATACCTCTAGCTCTAGCCACTCTCCTCAGGGCTTTCCTCAGCCTTCTCCTCTCTTTCTGCTTCCTCTCCCCCGCACTCTCAGACTCTGAGTCTGTTTTCACAGATTCCTCAGGACGAGATTTCTTGGGGTCAGTTTTGAACCCTTCGTCAGTTGATTTCCTTTTTGATGTTTTGCAAACGCTTGGTTCACCGACCAAGCTGTGGGCGACCAAAGGAGCACAGTCTGAAAATACATGAAGTCAATTATTACTTATGTTACAAAGACAAAATGCAACAAGTGGATTTGACTTGATACAAATACAAGTACTGCCTGTTGAAGGAAGAAACCTGCGTCCTATGCAGCTTTTCTTTCATGCGTGTTCAGTATCGAGGAGAGACGACCAAGATTCAATAGATTCAAATTAACAAAGTTTAATCCCTGACAGTACAATTCTAAGCAGAACTCTGGGTTTGAAGAGGTCCCTCAGCACACAATCTACGTGCGTCTTAGGTTAGGCACAACTTCAGAACGCACCCCCCCCCTTCAGCCCAGCATTTAAAGACAAGCATTATAAATATTCATGAACCTATGAATAAACATTTCCCCGTGCTGACCCATATTTGGTGTTCCTGTCGTCTCCTCACAGCCAGACCTCATGTGACTCCATGACCTTGCAAGACATGAGTTCCCACAGAAAGAGTCTGCACAGAAAAGACACATGCATCCTCCCTAATGATAAGCTCCGTGGGCCAGCTGTGAGCCAGCACAGTATTTCTTTGTTTCATAGGCACAATATGAATTTTATAATGACTGGTAGAAATGATTACATTCTTCATTACAAGGCATATATTAAAGGCACACAATGAATTTATAATAAGTAGTAAAAAATGATTATATTCTTCACTGTTGTTGTTTTATGTTCAACAGTACCTTCATTTTGGGAATGCAATTTTTTGGGCTCAGGTTCACCCCAAACCACTCCATTGCTAGATTTCCTTTTGAGGATTTGGAAATCATTTTTTTTGGTCTTAAAGACGGTGGAGACCACATGACTGGACCCTAAAAATGAATGATCAAATATATGTTATGTTATACAATGATCCTATGAAGTACAAAATAAGCATCTACATAGTTAGTGCTGAAGTCCTAGTTTAGCTGTTTTAGTCCTGGTTTAGTCCTGGTTTCGTTGAATCTCGTACCTTCTGCTTTGAGCTCTCTCCTCTGAGCCCTCTGCAGTGTCTCTCCTTCTGACCAATCAGTGGAGCTTTCAGAACAGGACTTTTTGGTCTCAGAGTCAGAGCTGGTGTCTGTGTCGCTGGATTTCCTTTTCCTGCTCTGCAAAAAGCTCAGTCCAGTCGTGAAGATGCTTGACACCTGCCAGGAGCCTGTAAACACATTATGTCATTATTACTTGGTTACTAAATGTTTCTGTGTGAGTATCAAAATGACACTAAGCACAGTTCAAACCGGAGATGGTTCGTTCATTTACATTTACTTAAGTAACTTCTTGACAAAACTCTACATCTCAGAGTACTTTTCTGACTTTTTACTGTTACTTGTGTAGTTTTTGGATCAGTTCTACTTGTACTTTAGTAGTAACATTTAAAGAGTACAGTACAATAAAAGTACAGTACAACTTTGGCTACTTGACCTTTCAGCCCTACAGGATCGGATCATTTCATATTCTTTGAAATGTCTTCTACAAACCTTGCCAGATCACGCGACTGGCATCTAAAACGTACTGCTTCCACGCTGCCATTGTTTTGGAATCACAAAAAGGCAGTAAACGAGATACAAGTGGCTCAATATGCTGAGAACCGTGTGTCTCCCGTGCTGTCGGAGAAGTTGTGGCTGTTATACAGAGCTCCAGAACTCTTGGGTGTTCTGTGCCACACTGTAAAAATGACAACTTGAATTTGTTCAGTTTACTAGGAGTTTTGCATCCACAAACAATAAAATTACCAATTGCATCTTACACTGTCTCAAGTGAGTCATTTCAACTCACTTTTGGAAGTTTCTGATAAAAAGTTGACCTTAATTAAGATTTTGAGTTGGCATAATATACAAATCACAGTAGACGCTTATTTAGGACCAGGTTAACTAATCTGCGCATGCTCACTTGAAATCTCGTAGCAATCTGCTGCAACGGGGTCGCATGAGGAGTCTCTCAGGGGTTTTCCTTTGTTTGGAAAAGAAGCGCCCGTCATTTTTGGTGTTCAGTTCAAAAGCTGGCGGCACGGTGGCCTCACAGCAAGAAGGTTGCGGGTTCGATCCCCGGGTCACCCGGGCCTTTCTGTGTGGAGTTTGCATGTTCCTCCCCGGTTTCCCCCATCAACCTAAAACATGCCCGCACCCCTATGAACTAACATCAAGGACCATGTTGTCCACCCTCCTGTGGGCTCACCACCTGCAGAGGGGTTCATAGGGGGTCAGGTGCTATGAGTTTTGGGCAGCAAGCTGCCCCCGCGACCCAGCCGGATTAAGCGGGAGAAGATGGATGGATGGATGGATGGATGGAGTTCAAAAGCTGTACCAATGTAGTTGAAAGTAAAAATTAAAAAATAAATATTTATTGTGGGTGTAGTAATTTCAACTCAATATAGTAAGTTTTCACAGGGGATAATATGAACTACAAATAAGTTGATAAAATAGAAACAAACTTAAAATGCTTAGTTGGCATAACTTCAAAAGCTTAGTTGACCCAACTTAATAATAGCAGTACTTCAAAACTTAAAATTTTAAGTTGATACGTACAACTTAAAAACTCTGTGCAGTCGGTTGCCTTGAAAATTGGAGTTGAACTAACTTTTTCTTTTTTACAGTGCATTTGGAATGTTGCCAGTAACATGGCAAGAGCCAATAGGAGCTCACAGAATTTTGATGATGTAAGATAAATATGTATGTTTTTATTTAAAAATAATACACAACAATCTCCACAATTAAACACTGTAAATGAAAACCTGTTACCTATTACAGCAAAATACTATAATGAAGAGGCAGCGCAGAGAGATGAGTTCTGCAGTTTTTAAACATGGTCCATGGACTTATTTCAAGTAGTGAAGTAGTTTCAGAGCAATACTGTATTTTACACTGAACAAGGTGTTAAACAAGCCTATGGCCTTCGGAGCGCTGGCCCTGCTGTGGTCCTCCTGCATCTTGTGTAAGGGACACTTGTTTTCTCTTTGCTGCATTTAAGTGCTTTTGGATACCTATCTATAATGAAGTTCTTGCTTGGACTTGAACTTTACAGCATTTAACATCTGCAGCTTTTTACCATCTAAATACATAGCAAAAATCAAAGGTCTACTGTCTAAAGCACCTGGAGAGACTTGTCCATGTGTTTGTCTTCAGTATGTTAGATCCTGTAACGGCCTCTCACTGGCCTCTCCAAATGAGCTGTGAGAGCTGCAGAACATCCAGAACATCCAGAACATAGTGATGAAATGAAACGGTGCTTCAACGCGCGCCTCGAGCTTTTCCGGGTCCTGGTTCACCAAGCGGAGCGTGTGTTGTTTTCAGCATGTGACGTCATTAGTGGTTCATGAAGCACTTGATGCGGGAGGGGTGGTTGGGTGGTTCAGAAAGTGGTTCGTTTTGGCAGCGCTGTTTTAAAAGGATTGTGATGCGCAAGTAGCATTTTGGACTCCAAGGCAAGTCTAAGGGTACATTAGAAAAAAATAAGCATATATTTCAAATTGTAAACCTAGCCTACAACCAATATTATGTATTATGTGTGTTTTAATCAAATCGTCTAGCAAACTGAAATAACACAAAAACACCTTAAGTAGGAAAATTAATCACATGACATCACAACATTCTATAGGCCAATTTAATACATGGAGAGCAGCTAAAATTTGTATTGTTTAAATGCATCATTATTTAGTAGTACTAATATTATTGTAACACAGTAATACAATATATTATTGTGTCTAGTCAGTAATAGAAAATTCACCAGATTGTAAAACTGTAAAACTGCCTTTTACTTTGATTTTCAACCTTTTACAGACCATCTGTTATTATCAGTGGTGGAAGGTAACTATGTAAAAAAGTAAAAGTCCTATATTTTTGTAACAATTTTATGTATATGTACTTTACCTAATTGCATTTGATATTTGATAGGTACTTTTTACACCACTTCATTTTAACTGACTGAAAAGTAAAATGTGTACTTTCTACTTGGTTTGAGGAGTTACATTTTACCACTTTCATTCTGCCAAAGTTCAAGTCTGGACTTTGAGCAAACAAAAACATACACATAAAGAGTCTAGAAGCATAAATCATGTGCTTTGTATGATACTTTTACTTGGGCCAGTGTAACAAAATTGGGGACTATAAACTGCTATTTAGCTGATATACCTACATGTCAGCAGAACATACAATGCAATTAGTTTTTTATGGTTGATTTTTATTCAGAAATAATATCTTTTCCACAGTTTTAGTATTCAGATGGTTTAGTTTTTTATCAGCAATTTCCCCAGCCTTTGAAAAACACCTTCAGAAGGAACAGAAGCTGGGATACACAAATATTTGAGTGCCAGCTCATACAGATGCGGGTACAGATCCTTGTTTTGTCCCCAGTACAGCAGAGGGTCTTCTGAGCGGGCCACATTTGTTTCACTCATATATCTTTGCACCTCCACTGTTGCACTGGCTGTGGCACTCCTGACTTTTTTTTGAATCCGACACCTATTGATCCAGTAGATCCCAAAGTCCAGGCCCTGAAACAAAGGCATTACAATTAATTACATTATTTGTCACATATAGTGTCCATAATACAATACTGCTTAACATACCAGAGGCTGGAGGCACAGGCGTGGTAGGCACAGATGTAGTTTGCACAGGTGTTCTGGGGGTAGACAGCGCAGATGTTCTAGGGCAGGGGTGGGCAAACTTTTTAGCTCAAGGTCCACAAAGGGTTCTAAAATTTGATGGAAGGGCCGGACCAGGAGCAGATGGACGGAGGGTTCTGGTCTGACTACATCAGCCCAGCAAATAAGACAAAAATAACTTGCAGGATCCAACGATTTACATGTGGCATATTCAGACGTCTCAATTCAACTTGTGCATCATATTGAGTGCCAATGATTTTACGCTTCAAAAATTAACATTTTCCATTTCATAAATTTTGAATTCCGTTTCATTGTGACACATTTGATAATTCTGTTAACAGTGTTGGGAAGGTTACTTTAAACTGTATTCCCCTACAGATTACAGATTACAGACCCCAAAATGTAGTTTGTAACGTAATCCATTAAATTACTTAAATAAGTAACTGGATTACTTGATATTGTCAAGTTTTTTAAAACTACATGAATGTAGCAACCACCTCCTGCAAATTCTTGTTTGGTTTTAGACCTGGTTTAGACTTGGTTTAGACTTGGTTTTAGTCCTGGTTTAGACCTGGTTTTAGTCCTGGTTTAGACCTGGTTTTAGTCCTGGTTTAAACCTGGTTTTAGTCCTGATTTAAACCTGGTTTTAGTCCTGATTTAATGCTTGTTTTTGTTTGGCGGGCTGAATTAAAAAGGTTAATGGGCCGTATTTGGCCCCCGGGCCATAGTTTGCCCACCCCTGGTATAGACTGCCGCTATTATGTCCACTCAATCCAGATAAATGTCCTGATATGTGGCTCCGCATCAGGATTTATCTGAGGAGTCATTAAAAGGACAGTTCTTAGTGCTGACTTGTTATCTGAGAGGAGCCTGTGTGAGGCTGAGTGTTGGAAATGTGTCGGTTTTGAAGCTCGTTTTTTACATCGGCAGCTCCAAGTCCCATTTTATCTGTATTATATCGGCTGCAACAAAATCCATTCAGTCGGGCTCTACTGAACACTTGTGTTTTTAGCTTAATTTATTTATTTATGGTGACTATAGTGGTTAGAGATTATGTTATTTGATGTGTCTGTGCATGTAAATGTTTGTCCTGTCTTGCACTTTAATGTTTGTCCTGTCGTGTCCTCGCATGGGACAGAGAAACATAATTTCGATTCCTTTGTACGTCTAGTATATGAGAAGAAATTGACAATCAAGCTCACTTTGAACTATGAAAAGTGCATTTAATTAAGTAATTTTGGAAATTGAAATTAATTGTACTTTTGTTTGTTGTCTGTCTCAGATGTTGTAATATTTCTCTATAAGTAAAACAATACTAATTTAATATAGACATACATTTGTGTAATTAGATTTAACTGAGTGTGTAAACTCCCTCAGTTGTCCAGGAAGAATCCATGGAAATTTCAATAGGCTGAGCTAACAAACAGAAACTGTTAAGTAGGGTGTTAGTTTGAGAGTAATTTCACAGTATCTAGCTCCTCCCTGCAGGCAGATATAAGTCAGTGTCCTCCAGCATTCTGACCAGAACTGAAGAAGCAGTTTTGATGAACTGTGAAACATCTTCAACTAAATAAACTTTTCTCCAGTATTTTTGGTGCTGCGTTTACATTTAAACTCACCTGTACCTGACTCACCTGTACTTGCCTGGATTTTCAAACAAGTTCCTTTAAGGGAGGGGGCCTGTAAAAGGAGTCAGCCTCAGCTCGTTCAGTCTGAGGTGCTGTGTGTGTGCAGATTTTTTGCCCTATCCTTTGTAAATATTTTTCTGTTTTTGTGATGCTGAAATAAATCATCTTGGATCTGCACTGCAACATTGGCTCAGCTTTGCTCTGATGTATCCTGCTTTTTTACACCATGATGATTTTAGGCAAGGCAAGTTGATTTGTACAGCACAATTCACTAAATAAACAAATGAAAACATAAATAGTCATCATAAATCTAAAAATAGACAGATACCTTATAGAGAATGAGAGAAAAGAGTGCGGAGAAATGAGAAATGAAAAATTTTTCTTGCAGCTGAACGGAACTGTTCTGATCCTGGATTTAAACAGAGAGTAGAGTCTGTCTCACATGTTCAGATTGTTCCAGGTTTTAGCTGCATGAGTCTGAAACTCTGACTCCCCGAGTTTAGTCCTGACTCTGGGCACCAGCAGGAGGCCGGTCCCTGAGCTCCTCAGAGTGCAGACGGTTCATGTGGCACTAACATAACTCATAGACAACCTACTGGAGACAAACGCATGGATAAGTCTCTCCAAGTCTGCTTTAGACAGTAGATATTAGATTTTTGCTCTTTTTAGATGGTAAAAGGCTACAGATGTTATTGATTTGATGTAGTAGCGATTTTCACAACTGTTCGTGTGAAGAGCAGATTTTTGGCATCATGGTAAAGCTAACAAACATAACCATGCTAACAATGCACTTCCTGTTACTCTTAGAAAGAACAGCTCTACAATTACATGCAGACATCTTAAACTGTCCCTGCATTTTGGATGGAAATTTCAGTATCGATGACATCAGTTGAAGTATTTTGTTGTAGAACTCACCGCTACTTTATATATTTTTGTAACTTTATTCAACAAACTTCAACAAAACTATGATATAAAACCATGAAAACCTCATGCACTTTAGCTCAGGACAGTTCCAGAGACACTGTGTAAGGCTGTCAAAGAACATGGCATCCTGCTGGGTTTGCACAGGGTGGAGAGGGGGAGTCTTCAGGTTTTAATGGAGTCCAGAGAAGATTTCATTTTCCCACCTTTTTAATCTCGGAATTAAGCTTGTCCGAATGAAGTCTTTGATTGGCTTCTCTTCTCAGCAGCAGGGGGTGGACGGAGCACTGATGGATTGTATTTTAGATGCAGGACTACATCAGTGCAATGAAAATGAAGTTACTCTGATTTTTGGCAAAAAAAAAAAAAAACCAAGAACAGTGCAGAAAATGTCTTATTAAGTAGTACTTAAAGCACTAAATTGAAATTGGGAGGCGGGATACCTGGATTACCTATGATTTTTATGGTTTTGCTTATTTGATTATTACTGGTTTTATTGTTTTAAGACTGGTATGAGCACATTTTTAGCATTTTACCTTTTTTTAGTCTTAATTTTAGGTTCTTTTTGCAGCACTTTAAGGGGTTTGTTTGTAAAATATGCTATATAAATAAAGTGTCACTGTGAGCTTGCCTCTTCATAGATCTGACCTCTATTCTCATTTTTAAAAACAGAAAACAAAACAAAAGTCAAGCGAAGGGATCATAGTCATCAGCCGGACCCATGAGCTGTCCATGGTGCTGAAAAAAAGCAGTTTGTGGTATGTGGTGGAGTATGGAAATACAGATTTCTTCACTTAATTATTTAGTGTCTATATCCCATATGTCAGGGGGTTCCAAATGCTAGTGGCCAAAACTGGGCCATGGGCACAGTAAAATCTTAGACAGTTTCAGAATGTGAATTATATTTCCATGTGTTATACTATGAAAATATAGTGTCAACTTAAAGAGGTGGTATTATACAAAATTATCATTATACTGTTGTTTCTTTACGCTTGAAGATGTTTTAAGTCATCCATGCATGTTTGAGTAATTTAGAGATCTCTCCTTGGTCTTATTCAAACTCTCCTCATGGTTAGCTGTAAGATTCTGTACAAGACTCAGCATAAGCCTAGCTTTTTTTTTTTTTTTTTAAAAATAAATATTCAACATGATACAAAACTATACTCTACAACTTCACACACCTGCATGCAGGATAACTGTGTTGTGATAATGCTCTGATGGGGGAGTGACTTAGCACATGGAGCGAAGGGAGGGGGACTCAAATATGAAAGTGAAACGTATTGAAAACAAATACAATCTTTTAGATGAATATACCATTTCCCAAACAATAAAAGGTAATATGGTGAACTAAAATCTTTTGTGTTAGCAGTTAATACCCCATAGAAATGAAATCCTCCCTGTTCAATAACTCTTCCAGGCTGAAGGTATCATACATGATCCCTGGGAATATGTTTTATATAACTGCACATAACTTTCCAACCATAAAAGCTGAGCGTTCCGAACATATTTCTGGCATTACCCTATGAAAAAAAATGAGTGTCCAATAGGAACTTTGGTTTTCCACCAAACTCATGCACTCTGTCCATTTTGATCGGCCCAAACTTTGCCAGACAGTGAAGTGAGTCTAAATGGTCATTTGCAGAGTGTTTATGTTTGTAACAATTGAAAAAGCTGTTCTAAGTGCAGAAATTTGTCAAACAAATGGCAAATGATGCATCTAGGTCTGTGTAATTGTACATCTATTGCTATTTTTATTTGAAAGGTTTATTTCAGACCAAATGTACAAATCCAAATTTAATAAACTCCATGGAAATGCAGAAAGTGATGTGGCTTTGGTCCTGGACCTGACAGGAGCTGTTTCCAGGACAGCACCAGGAAAGTCATGGGGCCATTGTAGTTTTATTGTTTTGTTTTGGGGCAATAAGGATATTTTTAGTTTACTTTCAGACTTGATATTTAATAAGGCCCTAAATTATGCATTTTTTATGTCCAAAAAGTTGTTCATACATGTTTTCTCTGTGTTTTGTATGAAAGAGTGTGATTTTTTTTATTATTAATTTATTTTTATTTTTTGTATTTCTGGTCTTGTAGCTTTTATTACATCCATGTGACTTTTTGTGAAATAAGCAGATTGTGAAATAACAGGTTGTACTGAACAAAAGCATGTAGAACACTTCATTAGGAGGTAAAAGGGGAAATTTTAATAACAAAGATTAAGAAAAAAAATCCAGGCAAGGACAGATGTAGTAAAATTGCTTTTGGGTCTTGAAGGGTTGTAACCGGGCCATTACTGCAGACATACAGTACACATACAACATACAACACTCTCTAAATCTAAGGTTGGCGGTTCTATTCCTGTTGAGTGGTTTCAGAGTGATGATCAAGCACCGTAACCATAGCAATTAACCTTTCTAAATGACATGCTCTATCTAATGAATATGAAAGAATGAACCCACCTATAGACAGGACGCGACACACATGACATGCTCTAAAGCCCAGGGGAAAGTTCACTGATAACACCTCCAACAGGCTGAGTGTGTGTGTGTTCTGTTGTGTGTGTGTGTGTGTGTGTGTGTGTGTGCTGTTGTCTGTATGACACAGTTGTGTATCTTCTAAACCGCTCGTAGGTGAGAGGTGTTTGTCGTGTGGGGACTGAACAGTGGAAAGGCCAAAGTGTGAGGAGGGTGTGTGGACTTGAAGACCTGATCCTGGGTCTGGACTAAGACCTGATCAGACCCTCCCTCTGTCCCGGGAACTGCAGCTCCGGCCCAGAAACAATTTTGCGCCACGGACCGCTTTAATGTCCCACAATATTTTCATGGACCAGCCTTTAAGGTGTGGCTAAGAAATATGACAAAATAAAATGATACGACCAACGGTCTTAGTGTGTGGAGATCACCTGTGGCCATAAATCCATATTTTCTGTAAGTCTCCTGGGTTTGTCTGTTAAATGCAGCTTTCTTTTTCTTAGTGTCCATGGCTCTTCTTCTGTCTCCTCACTGGGCCTTTTCCCCTTTGCAAAGATGTCTGTTTTTTACTTATTTTGCAGCTTGTGTGAGTTTGAATGTGACAAACATCTAGACAAGCATCAAGAGTGAGTCATAGATGGATGGAATGGAGAGAATTCTGTCATTTTTCTAAATAAAACATTGTTCAGACTTAGATAAATAAAACAAAAATAATTTAAGTTATTTATTCTTTCTGGGGGCCCAAAGTTGGGGACCACTGCCTTTTCACAACATCAACTGTTTAAATTCTCAAAGCGCCTAAAAGTTTGCTTTGTAAGACTTATCCTCACCCCACTCTGAGCTCCGTGCTAGCTCTGCTGTAGCAGCTAATGCTTACTGATGTCACACAGGTGGGCGGAGCTAACCAGTATTGAGGAAGAGAAAATATTTTTGAGCCCATGGCCAATGAACATAGAGCATTCAAAACAATTTGTCGCCATCTTGAGTAGGGCTGCAACTAACGATTATTTTCATAATCGATTAATCTGGCGATTATTTTTCAACTAATCGATTATTAATCGGATAAAAAGAAGGAAAGTGCTCCAAAACTGTGCTAAAAGTAAGTTAGCCGCGCGTCCTGAGTTTACGCACGGAAGCTATGCTCGCTCTGCCAACCCCTCTCTCTATTACGCACGCGGTCAGATCAACAAAGCTTTGACCAATCACGGTGTTCTTGGGCTTGTACACACACTCTGTGATGGACAGGTGCACCAGCGAATCACAGAGAGGGTTTAAGAGGTTAATGGCTTAGAAACACATTGTTCCAATGCAATCGCGGCTAATATGTGCGAACTAGCTAACACCAAGCAACTTCGGTTTAACTTGTATAGTGTCAAACAATACGTTGTGATTAAAACGTTCCTATTAACTTGTACCAGTAATGCAACCCAACTACTTTTCATGTCAAAAAACGGTTGCCAATATGTTTGTGAAATCTCACCAGAGTCCGACTGATTTTAAAGGGGAGACGCCATTTCTCAAGTGTCCTCTTTTTTCCCCCGTGTTAATCTTTCCTGTTCTCGCCCCCTAACCGTGGGTGGGGAGCACAGGGAAATCTTCTTCTCCAGGGCCGGGGATTGCTTCCCTCCGGGGTTAACTCCCTTGAGGACCTCGTGCGTTTGCGGTGTATGAAAATGTAAATAAAAGGAGGCGGTTTCGCTGCAGAGTGGGGCTTTATTAGCTCACTACACTGTAGGAGTAGCACCTTTTACCCTCTACTTGCCCGATCGCCGTCTCTGTCTTTCCCTGAGAGCACACGGGACACACACCCGGAGCGAGACCCGGCTCCACTGCTTCGTGCAGACATACATCCAGCGCGCCCCGGCGCGCGCACGCAATCACTCACCCTCTCTCTCTCTCCTGCACTGAGCTATAGACACAATATAGACACATCTCACAACACCCGATTCTCCCGCTTGGACTTTGTCACATGAACTAATCGATTACTAAATTAGTTGCCAACTATTTTAATAGTCGATTTTAATCGATTTAATCGATTAGTTGTTGCAGCGCTAATCTTGAGTTCACCTTCCAGATTATGTTGTACTTCCTTAGACATAGTAAACACGTTTATCAGTTTACTTCCTGGTTGGACATGGGCAGCAGTGATGGTGTGTTTGATTATTCATCCGTGTCCCACTCGGATCCCAGATATGACGTCACGTCCACACTTCAAGCATTTCATTATGTTTGTGTGTCCGACTTGGAGTTTTCTCCAAGGACACATGGACACTGGGCAGAAAGCTGTTGTTGTTTATCTTCTGTTTGCAACAGTTAGCAACAGTTAGCAACATTTATAGCAACACCCGTTAAAACAATTATTTCTTCAATATTGACCTCACCACAACATGGACTACCCATAGAAACTGCAGTAGCAGCATAGTACTGCAGTAATACTACCATACCCATAGGCAGTGATACAAACGCAGTAAAGTACTGCACTCTTGGATTCTGTGTCAGAATCCTTTCTTGGTCTCCTCTGAACTCCTCTCAGTTCACCGTACACAACATCCATCCATCTTCTCCTGCTTAATCCAGCTGGCAGCTTGCTGCCCAATCCTCATAGCACCTGACCCCCCCATGAACCCCTCTGCAGGTGGTGAGCCCACAGGAAACTGGAGTGCCCGGAGAAAACCCTTCCAGACACGGGGAGAACATGCAAACTCCACACGGAAATGCCCAGGCGACCTGGGGATCGAATCCGCAACCTTCTTGCTGTGAGGCATGAGTGTTGCCACTCAGCCACCGTGCCGCCAAATTACACAACATATTATATTGTAAATAGAAATACAGTATATGAAGTATTACCTTTATTTAAGATGAATGTTTAAATATTACTCTATGTTCCCATCTCTGTTCTAATGTCGTTTCCTCATCACAAACAGACCTGGAGCTGTGTTTTCTTTCATTTACACATGTTTACCACAGTTCTGCCTTGTCCTGTTATGTGGTAATACAGGAAGTCCAATTTAAAAACATTCCGTAGAATCTTCTGGATAATTTCAGCCAATCTCGACCACGGCTTCATGACATCACAAGGTGGAACAGAGCATTTTATGCTTTGGGAATGTAGACAGACTAATAATAAAGGATTACTCACATGTGGGAATGAAACAAAACACAACTCCAGGTGTGTTTTGGAGGAGGAAACAGCATCCTAACATGGCTTAAAGCTCACGAGTTTTGGACCTTTTAAACTGTTCCTTCTTTATAAATAATCCCTAACTTTTCTTCACAAACTGCTACTTGATCGGTGTAAAACTATGAATCATATTTACCACTGATATTTTCCCACCAAACCAGATCATAAACATGAAAAATGGTGCACTATAAGGAGAGGGTATTATATAAAATAACATCAAAAACATGTCTAGTGATCTCTCCAGGGTCCTATTCAAACCCTCCTTACTGTTAGGGAGTGAGGTGATGAGGAGAGCAAAGAGAGGGAGACAAAAAGAGAAAAAAACAAAACTTGAAACATGTAAATACGTCATTTCCTGTGAATCTATCATTTCCAGAATAAAAAAAAATAACACGGTGATCTAAATGTGTTATGTGTTAGCAGTCAATAGAATGTGCATAAAAAAACAAGGACAGTTCCTGGTACGTTCTTGATGAATCAGATTACAGTGGGTTCAAAAGCAGTGGAAATATTACTGATGCAACAAAACTCCTCCTGTACATGAAAGTGTCCTTCTCCGGCGGTTTGTGGTTCGCGGCGTGAGAGCCAAACAGAGGAGCTGGTTGGTATTCAGCGCAGAACGTAACACAGCAGGACTTCAGCTCTGCCTTTGAAAACAGGCTGTCAGCTAGAGAGAACCACGCCGGCACGAGCGCACGTCCACGGGCTGAGGGGAGCACCTAATCACCGGCAGGTCCCTGGGATTCGGGCCAGTGGAGCGGAGACCTGTACCGGTTATGTCGCCGCAAGGACGCAGCCATAAATGAAAGTGACGTGAAAGTGAAGTTCTCCTGTTCGCTGAAGACTGAACGCAGCTCAGAGATGCTTGTGTTCAGTACCTGGAGCTGTTATTGGAGACGACTTAATTGTCTAGTGCAGACTGATGCTTTGCAGCGGTTGTCATCAACTATCTATTTTACAGAAAACAGCCTTAAGAATGATCACCTACAGTCATTCAGTCATGTCCCAGGTGCCCCTGGTGTAGTTTCCCTCTCTCCACACCCGCAGACAAACCTACTGTGGTTATTGTTCATTTACAAATGTTTAATTTGTAAAACTCCATCCTGACTCAGCTCATTTCTGCACATTCACAGTAGAGCCCTGGCCTCCACAAACAGTGTGACGCAGGGCATATTTTGAAAGCTCAAATTAAATATGAGTGTAAAATAAAATATACAAATGCCTATCATACAGAATTTGCACTGGATATTTTATGGCATTAATAAAAACATTTGAAACAGCCTAAACTTGCAGATGTGGTCGAATCTCGCACACATTTTAGACAATTCTTTTCCACTTCTCTGTGTTTGATGGAGCTTCAGAGACATGGTAGAAGAACAGACCACCTCTAGTGAATCTCACAGTGCTTCAGAATGAAGTTCTTCTTTAAAGAGATGTACATTTACAATCAAAAAATCAAGAAATCTGATGAAGGAATTTAACAAATCAAAGCGAACATCCCCATCTTGCGGCATTTGCGGGCGGGAACGGGACAAAATATCGCAGATGAGCCCGGGAGTGGAAATGAAAATTACAGTTCTTTGTGGGACCGAAAATTCTGTCCCTTGCAAACCTCACTCAATCAATCAATCAAACTTTATTTAAAGAGCACTTTTCACACAAAAAAATGCAACACAAAGTGCTAATTCACAGGTCCAGTCGCATCTAACAAATACATGCCCCTGATCATTCTTAAAGCTCACACAGCTTTAGGCTCAGTTCTCTGCATTAAGTGACTGGAACCACCTTCACCAGACTTTAAAACTTTGTTTTTACCTCTGTCCACTGATAAAAACTCCATCCAGAGTATTCTACAGGATCTCTGCACATGCTTTGAACACTTTTACATCTTTAATCTGTAAATGTTTCACTGTCTCATGTCTCTGTTCACTGTTTCATGTCACGGTTGATGTGTGAGAGTGTTTTATACGGCCTGTTGGTCAGGTCGTTAACTGATCCTCAATTAAGTACCTGGTGAAATAAATACAAATAAATAAATAAATAAATAAATAAATAAATAAATAAAAAGCCATTGAACACATTATTTGTAAAACATAAAGTACTGAAAAGGTATGATATTGTTGTCTTAAGTATCAATTCAATTCAGTTTTATTTATATAGCCCAGAATCACAACAAGAGTTGCCCCAATGGGCTTCACAGTGAAAAACATGGAAACATCATCTAACATCAGCAACATCAGCAAACACATTGTCCCATCCTCAAAGTCTTGCATAAAGCAAAGTGCAAGAACAAGACACTACAATTTAAAAGGAACCTACATTAAAAAAAAAAAAACATTCAGAACCAACAATATAGAATGAAGCATTGCTGTGAAAAGAAAGAAAATGCAATAGTCTTGGCAAAGAAATCAAAGGAGTGAGTACAATAATGGCATTTCAAAAATACACAAAATCCAATGCAATATGTAAGCTGATGTAAGAAGATTTCAGTTGTGATTGAAATGAAATGTATTGATGAAATGTTTTAAAGTAACTCTCAGTGTGAATGTTTTGTCTGGAAAAGGAAAGAGGGGGCAGATAACATAAGATGACTTCTTTCTGCTCATTCATTTCTTGTATGTTTAATGTTATGACACTGTACATGTCGTTTTATATTTTATGAATAAAATAAATAAACCTGGGGATGTGATGCACTGCTGTCTAAAACTCACCCACTCAGGTTAGACTTTTATCTGAACTATTTTGCAGCACAATCTGATCGGATGTGACTTAGCTGAACTACAACGCATGAGCTGATTTGTGCTGTTAAACACGTCTCACACACATAAAGTTACGGACACAATATACCAAGCATTCGCCTACAGGTTTTCTATTAGTCACTCTCACCTTTTGTTGAAAATCAAACTCCTAAACAGGACACAAACGAGCTCCATCGTGCGCATTATGTGACTATAGTGACTGTTGAACATTCCACTACAGACATACATGTAGAACATTCTCAGCGTGATGTCACTGCAAGGTGTCAATTGTTTAGTAGTTTATCTGGTCATTTTGCAGCAGTACAAAACAAAACAGACTACAACCCCATGGATCATGACCAAAGAACTAAAAGTACTTCTAACACCAAACCCTGTTAAACAATGGCAGAATTCCAAAAAAGAAAAGCAGCATCTGAACAGCAAGAGTGTGTTTGCAATTTCACTTATGAGACAAAATATAAATGATCTTCAAAACATAACGCTTAAAACTCTTTTTTTTAAAGGCTTCTACACTGATAGACTTCAGTTGTTACTCACTTTTTTCTTATCTTCAGTTTTTAAAGATGCCTTTTTTTGTTTTTTTGTTTTTGGACAAAGCAATACTAATGATAGAGAAGGCACAAAAGTTGACCAGTTATGACGGTATCAAAATAAGCAGAATGAGAAAGAAGATTGTAAGGATTTTTATTGATTGATTTATTTATTTATTTTTATGGCCGTACGAACTGAACTTTTGTGGTACAAAATAAACCACAGTGAGAATGAAAAAATTTAAGGATTTTTAAAATGAGTTAATGACATCTGAAGAAAAATGGATCTGACGTATGATTTATAATTCCTAAATCCTGTGGGGAGCCTCTGCCCCTCTTCACACACTCACCCACCCACACACACACACACACACACACACACACACGTACACACACACACACACACACACACACGTACACACACACACACACGTACACACACACACACACACACACATACACACTCACATACACGTACACACACACACTGCCCATGGGTCCTCTGCCCCTCCTCACACACACACACACTCACACACACA
Organism: Odontamblyopus rebecca; assembly: GCA_030686955.1. Lineage (NCBI taxonomy): Eukaryota > Metazoa > Chordata > Actinopteri > Gobiiformes > Gobiidae > Odontamblyopus > Odontamblyopus rebecca. The sequence continues at coordinate 29,709,105 of CM060658.1, forward strand.
GACACCCTGCCCACGGGTGCTATGCTTCTCCTCTCACACACACATACACACACACACACACACACATACACATACACACTCACATACACGTACACACACACACTGCCCACGGGTCCTCTGCCCCTCCTCACACACACACTCACACACACAGACACCCTGCCCACGGGTGCTATGCTTCTCCTCTCACACACACATACACACACGCACACCCATATACACATACACACTCACATACACGTACACACACACACTGCCCACGGGTCCTATGCTCCTCCTCACACACTCACAAACACACACTCACATGCACACATTTTACCTGTGAGTTCTCTGCCCTTCCTCACATAGCCCCACACACACAGACCACGGGTCCTATGCTTCTCCTCTCACACACATACACACACAGACGCACGCACACACACACACACGCACACACACACACGCAGAAACACACACGCACACACACACACATACACACACAAGGTCCAAGGCACATAGTTTTTGTCTGAGAAGTGGAGTTTTTCATGAAAAGTGTTGTTGTGTCCTGTGAGGTGTCCCTAAGGCCGCGCTCCCTGTCGCTCTGTGTTTGTCCGTCAGAATCTCATTACGGCCTCATGTTTAGGCAAATGGCGTTCAGCAGCTGATCAGGGCTGTCGGGCTGAAATGACTTGGTGGGTCCGGCATATCCACACTGACACGGAGCCCGGCCAAACCTGCTCGTGCATACAGATGTGTTTATTTCAGTGACACATGGAGGAAGGAGCTCACTGGTCATCTGTCATTTACAAACACTGTCCCAGGTCTGAAAATGGGGACAATAGCAAAAGCTTTTGAACTTTTCTAAACCGAGTGCCTCGTTTTGGTGTCAGATTTTTGAGAACAACTACAACTACTGACATGTTAGATCCAGATGATGTTAAAATCCAAAGTTTCAAAGTGCTTTAGTGCCCTCTCCCCCTCCCCTCCACAGAATTGTAAAGTCTGATGGCACGAGGGACAAATTACTTTCTCAGTCTTTCTGTGGAGCAGCTCTGAGAAAGCAGTCTGCTGCTGTACACGCTCCTTCTCTGTGTGAAGGCTGAGTGTAGAGGGTGGTTGGTGTTGTCCATCACTGCTCTAAGTTTGGACAGTGTTCTCTGCTCGGCCACTGTTTCTAGAGGAGCCAGCTTCAGCCCCACCACAGAGCCTGCTTTCTTGATGATTTTGTTCAGCCGGCTGATATATTCACTTTGTTTTGTTTTTCTGCTGCGGGTGTGATCTCTGAGGAGGATATAAGCTGCTGGAGTGTGCAGAGGGTTTTCTAAAGCTGGATATGTTTCTACATAGACTTTAGGTCGAGTCTGTACGTGCTCCTTTGCCAAGACAAACAGCAGACCTGTCACCTACACAACAGGGCTCACAGCAGTCTTTTGTGATAGTTGTGGATGTGTTATTTTCTCTTATGGTAAAGCTGCCCATTCTTCTTGGCAAAAGGCTCCAGTTCCTGTAAATTCTTGGGTCTGAACTGCAGCTTGAGATCTCCCCAGAGTGGCTCAGTGATACTGAGGTCAGAAGAGACGGCCACTCCAGAACCTTCACTTTATTCTGCTGGAGCCAATGACAGGTCCACTTGCCTTTGTGTTTTGGATCATTATCATGTTGGAATATCCAAGTACATCCCATGTGCAGTTTCTGGACCAAGAATTCATCAATTCTGCCAGGGTATGTAAACTTATGAGCACAACTGTGGATGTGTATGTGTGTATGTATATGGGTCAATGACATGACACTGTCCAGTTGCAATTTCCTCAGTTAAAAGGTTCAAATTTCATAATAATTCAGCACATTTCAGTAGAACCTCTGACCTCCATGGAACCAAATCATTTTTTTTCAGAAATCATGAGGTATTCTGCATGTTTTTTGTACCTAAAGTGTAAAGTAAAATAATAATAATAATAATAATAATAATAATAATAATAATAATAATAATAATAATAATAATAATAATAATAAATCTTTATTTATAAAGCACTTTTACAAACAAGGTTTACAAAGTGTTGTACAAGCAGCAATGGACAATACAAAACACAAAAAATAGCACATAAAACAAAGAAAACAGTCAATGATCCAACAAATCAGATGAGTTCTAATAAATAAATAAATAAATAAAAGAGATAAAATGAGAATAAATAGGGAATAAAAAGAACTAAAACCAGTAAAAGGAAGGCCAACTGATAAAAATGGGTTTTAAGAAGTGATTTAAAAGATTATACTGATGGTGCAGCCTTATCTCCTCAGGCAGGTCATTCCAAAGCCGAGGCGCCTGGACTGAAAAGGCTCGATTACCTTTCGTCCAGAGCCTGGACTTCAAAACAGTTAATAGGGCCCTGCCTGAGGATCAAAGGCTGCGGGAGGGCTTGTATAGAGTTAAAAGTTCTGAGATGTAACTTGGTGCAAGACCTAAATGAGCTTTAAAAGTGATCAGTAAAATCTTAAAATTAATTCTAAAACCCACAGGCAGCCAGTGAAGGGAAGTTAAAACAGGGGGAATGTGTTGATGTCTGTTCAAATCAGTGAGGAGCCGAGCTGCTGTGTTCTGACCCAGCTGGAGGCGGGAGGTGGATTTGGAGTCGAGACTGGAGAAGAGGGAGTTGCAGTAATCTAGACAGGTGCACGGATGACTTTTTCGAGATCGGGACAAAAAAATGACGCCGAGGTTTCTGGCAGTGGGGGTGATGTTGGGAGCGAGAGGGCCGAGAGTATTGCTGATATGGGAGGTGGATTCTGGGGGATTGATTAGAATAATTTCAGATTTGGAGCTGTTGAGTTGTAGGAAGTTCTGTGTCATCCAGCTGTTCACGTCACTGAAGCAGTTTAACACAGCAGCCAGGCTCCCGGGGTCGTTTGGTCTCAGAGGGAGGTAGATCAGTGTGTCGTCAGCATAACAGTGGATGGACATGTTATGATGGACTATAACGTGTCCTAGAGGGACCATATAAATAGAAAATAAAATAGGACCTAAAATAGAACCTTGCGGCATACCACAGGCAATGGGGGCAGAGGAGAAGGTAATATTGCCTATAGTGACCGCAAAGGTTCTGTTTAAATATAGGAGTAAAACCAGTCAAGTGCAGTGTCTCGGATGCCAACCCAGTTTTTGAGGCAGTTTATTAAAATTGCATGGTCAACAGTATCAAAAGCAGCACTTAAATCTAAAAGGATTAAAATCGAGCACTCTACTCTGTCTGCGGCTAAAAGAAGATCGTTTGAGACTTTGAGGAGGGCTGTTTCAGTGCTGTGTGATGCTTTAAAACCTGATTGAAATTTGATGTGATTACTATTCATAAAATCTAAACGCTGGTTAGAAACAACGAGGCATTTTTCTTCATTTGATGCATTTTACAGGGCAGTAGTTCATTAAACACAAGCAAGTGACTGTCATATTGGACAGCAAAAGAAAATATAAATATGCATCAAAAATCTAAAGAAATGCAACAGGTTGTTTCTATACACTTCATATTACTCAGATTACTTAGATTAATATCCTAACCATGTTTTAGAAAATAAAACTATTTTAAGGTTATTCTTGGTCTCACCACATAACATTTTACACTCAAAATGCTTCATATAAATGTTAAACAGAGATTCAATGAACCTGACACTGTAAATATTTGGAAAAGTTTAATAGAAACTAATATCTTTTATATTTTCGAATTTGCCTGTTGAAAATCCTTATATGTCATTGACCCACAAATAAGTCCTATAACATAATAAATAAGAGAATCAGTGAATCAAGTTGTAATCGTGGTGTGAGCACATTTTCACTATGTTTTAAAAATGATCTGACAAACAAACAAGCACAAAAATTATTTTCTCAGTTAAAATAAAGAGACAAATGTTACTACCCTTGGAATAAAAATGGGATAGGGTTTTATTTTAAGACAAACTATCTAGAGAAACTATGATTTGATTCAAGCACCATCCTGTACCACTCAGGGTATTATCTCCCCGGAACAGTTCACTTCTACACGTGCACATGATTCTAAGTCTGTTCATCTCATCTCTGCTGGTTCCTTCTCACTTTCAAGCAGTGAACACCAGTCTGATCAGATCAGTGTGCCCTGGGGTTTGCCACAAGGGTTCATTCTCTGCCCACTTCTGTTCATTTTACACTTGCTTCCTCTTGGTCCTATAGTTCAGTGCCATAGAGTTTCATCTCATTATTCGCTGACGATATGCAACTCCACACCTCTGTTACATCTGATGATCCAGAGACTATCAGTAATATCTCAGTGCATCTCTGACATAGACTCAAGGATGAGCCTACACCTTTTACCAAAGCCAAACTGAGATATTTGGTTGAATATTTTTAGAAATAGTATTCAGTTTCTCCTCACCACAGTGACTCCAATCAGGGTAGATTCTAGTTGTTCCTCTTGTCTGGACGTCGACCTTGAACAATATTTCAATCAACAATGTGTGAAAAACATCATTTACTATCTAAAAATATAACTACACTCAGACGCCTTTTCTCCCTCCGTGATTGAGAAAATGTACACGCTTTCATCTCCAGGAGAACACATTCTTCCAATTCTCTCTCTCTGGTTTATCTAAACACGTCATACACAAACTTCAACACACACAACACTCAGCTGCTAGAATTCAAAAATGTAATATAGGTATGATCATATCAGCAGTCTTATTCACTGGCAGGGACCACGCCACAACAATGGAATATGATAAACATGTTTATTGACGGTGGATAGATGTGGTGGGATGGGGAGACTCAGGGTGGGGGCTCCGTCTTCAATCTACAATGATCACCCGGCTGATTCAGAACCCCGCTCCCTGAAGGTGTATAAATAAGGCTTCTGGGTGTGGTTGAGATAAGCTGTGGTTGGAGAAAAGGTTGAGGCACGTTCCAGCTCCTGAATCTCAGTTTCAGGCACATGCGGCTTTAGAACAGTCTTTTTCAGATGTCACCGTGAAACTGGGGTGCTTGATGAGTAATTAAAATACTTTAAATTAATATTACTTATTATTCTTTGCCACAGACAGCAGGCAGTGGCCTCATTTTATCACAACGTGCAAAAAATGTTAGGTTCCCTACAGTTAAAGAGGGGGTATTTGAATCCTGTGGGGTATTATCAGCCAGCATTTAATATATTTATTAGATCATGTTACTTTTTATAGTTCTGAAAATGCTATATTCACCGAAAACAATGTATGAACGTGTTTTACAAGTTTCACCAAATCACTCCCCTTCAGAGCACTATCACAACACAATTAGTGCTTAAGGATGTAACAATAACCGAAACATCATGATATCGTATCGTCAAAAGTCTCACAATAATACTGTGGGTTGTCACAATATATCAAATCACAAGTTCCTTTGCTTAAATGCATTGTTTTATAGTAGCAATAGCTCTTAAATATCGGGAACTATATATCCCATGATTCATTTCAGTGCAGACAACATGACGCAATATGTTTTGTACTTGAATTCTTGGGATTATGACAGCAATAATTCACACCAAAATCTTTTAAAAGAAAAAAGCGTATCTACAATGACAGCCTCCATAATATCACAATAAATATCGTATCACATGGTACATATCGTGATAATATTGTACTGAGAGATTTGGATATTATTGCATCCCTAATTAGAGCGTTTTTGATCTTTCTACCATATTGTAATGTGGTCCCTCCTCAAAAATGGCCTGAAGAGGTTTTAGATGTCCTCCATGCATGTTTGAGTCATGGGTAATTCTCCATAAATATACAAAAACATGTACTAAAACTGTACTCAAGAACTTGACAAACCTGATACGATGTGCAGTGTCATTAGTGATGCGCTCTAATTATAGACACAATGATATCCAAATCTCTCTGTACGATATTATCACAATACCCACCTTATGATACAATATTTATTGTGATATTTTGGAGGCTGATGTAATTGTAGATACACTTTTTTTCTTTTAAAAGATTTTGGTGTGAATTATTACTGTCATAATCCCAAGAATTCAAGTACAAAACATATTACTTCACGTTGTCTTCGCTGAAATGAATCATGGGATATATAGTTCCCAATGATTATGAGCTATTGCTACTATAAAACAATGCATTTAAGCATAGAAACTTGTGATTTGATAAATTGTGACAACCCATGATATTATTCTGAGACTTTTGACGATATGATATCATGATATTTTGGTTATTTTTACTTTTGGTTAGTACATCCTTAAACACTAATTGTATTGTGATAGTGCTGTGAAGGGGAGTGACGTGGTGAAAGAAACATGATCTAAATATGTTAAGTGCTGGCTCATAATACCCCACAGTATTTAAATAACCCCTCTTTAACTGTGGGGAACCTGACTTTTTTACACTTTGTGATAAAATGACGCCACTGCCTGCTGTCTGCGGTGAAGAATATTAAGTAATATTAATTTCTCATCAAGCGTGAAGTGAACACAAAAAGCAGCGCTCCAATTGGCAGTGCTGAAGCGGAGCACCCCACTTTCACTTTGACATCTGAAAAAGACTGTTCTAAACTGCCTGAAAATGAAGTGCGTGTGGATTAACAATCTGTCAAATGGTGAGAGCTGCAGACGACTTACACATTTAAAGAGTGGTTATTACAATTCTGTGGGGTTTTAACTGTTAACACATAACATATTTAGATCGCCAGGTTATCTTTTATTGTTTTCAAAATGCTGTATTCAATAAGAAGGGTTTGAATAGGGCCTGGGGAGATTGCTAAATTACTCAAACATGCATAGATGACATCTAAAACGTCTTCAGGCATGTTTTTGATGAGGGAATAATGTTATAACATCATCAAAAGCTCAAACACACAAACCCAGCATATTCAGGTTCTTCTCTCAAACTGAAAACTAACTTTTTCCACCTTGTGATGTCATACAGGAAGTGCTCCACGGTGTTTTTAAACTCCACGCACCTTCACTAGAGTCATTTGGACGATTTCAACCCAGGAATTGCCGATGTCTCCTGAACTAAAAGCAAAACGTACCTGTTGTAAACTACCAGCCGCTTCATGACATATTACTACATGACAGACGAATAATAAAGGGTTAACAAACATGTGTCAGTGGTACAAAACACAACTTCAGAAATGTTTTTGAGGAGCTACCAACATTATAACATTGTTCAAAGCTCACAAGAGTCAGTTTCGCCCACATTATCTGCATCTAAGTACTTCTAAATGGCTGTTAGACTGAAGGCTCCTTTTACTAAGTCAAACAAGGAGAGCTGGTGTGTTGAATGATTGACGAAACCACACACAGATTTAGTTTAAGCCTTCTTAGTCTGTGCAAGGCTATGGGAGCACACAGATCAGTGCTCCCTCACAAAGTTTGTCAAATTCCTGTCCCTATGAACCAAGCAAAGGCTCCGTTTAACTTCTCACACTTTCCCCAATACGCTTTGAGGTTCCCCAATATGCTTCAGAGGTTTTCCATTTAAACACTGTGAGCTTTAAGTTGTTATAATGTTGCATCCCCCAAAACATGGAGTTGTGTTTTGTTTCATTTACATATGTTTGAGTGACTTTTTTAGGCTGTCTACACTAGGGTGGTCCTTATATGAGGTCAAAATTGATATATATATATATATATATATATATATATATATGTGGCGGCACGGTGGCTGAGTGGCAACACTCAGGCCTCACAACAAGAAGGTTGCGGGTTCGATCCCGGGTCGCCCGGGCCTTTCTGTGTGGAGTTTGCATGTTCCTCCCCGTGTCTGGATGGGTTTCCTCCGGGTACTCCGGTTTCCCCATCAACCCAAAACATGCAGCACCCCTATGAACTAACATCAAGGACCATGTTGTTCACCCTCCTGTGGGCTCACCACCTGCAGAGGGTTCATAGGGGGGTCAGGTGCTATGAGTATTGGGCAGCAAGCTGCCAGATTAAGCGGGAGAAGATGGATGGATGGAGATATATATATATATATATATATATATATATATATATATATATATATATAGTCCACACAGAGGGGTTCCCACTCCCAGAGGGAACAATAGGGAACAACAATAACAGACATTGAGGACAGCTACAAGTACCTTGGTATCCCACAGGCAAATAGCAACCTTGACGAGGCAACAAGGAAAGCGGCGACAGCCAAATACCTGCAAAGAGTACGGCAGGTCCTAAGAAGCCAGCTCAATGGCAAGAACAACGCACAGGCAATAAACAGCTACGCCCTGCCAGTGATCAGATACCCAGCAGGAATCATAAGTTGGCCAAAGGAGGAGATACAGACCACAGATGTTAAGACACGAAAGCTCCTGACCATGCGTGGATCACAAGTCCAGCACCCTGAGACTGTTCACGAGCCGGAAGGAAGGGGGGCGAGGACTAGTGAGTGTGGGAACCACTGTTCAGGGTGAAACATCCAAGCTCCACAAGTACATCAGTGACAAGGCCCAGACTGATGACGTGCTCAGAGAATGTCTCAGACAGTGGGGCGCAGAGGAAGAGGTGCTGGAGGGACCATCATGGCAGGACAAACCCCTACATGGGGCGTACCACGGAACATAACTGAAGTGGCTGATATCAAGAAATCCTACCAATGGCTGGAGAGGGCTGGTCTGAAGAACGGCACGGAGGCACTCATCCTGGCTGCACAGGAGCAGGCCTTGAGCACCCGAGCAATAGAGACCCAGATCTACCACACAAGACCCAAGGTGTAGGTTGTGCAAAGAAGTGCCTGAGACAATCCAGCACATAACTGCAGGGTGTAAGATGCTGGCAGGGAAAGCATACATGGAGCGACATAACCAAGTAGCGGGCATAGTGTACAGAAACATCTGTGCAGAGTACGGGCTGGAAACCCCAGGATCAAGGTGGGCAACGCCTCCAAAGGTTGAGGAGAATGAGCGGGCCAAGATCCTGTGGGACTTCCAAATACAGACTGACAGAATGGTGATGGTGAACCAACCAGACATCGTGGTTCTGGATAAAGCGAGAGAACAAGCCGTGGTGGTGGCTCAAAGAAGGGCTGGAGAGGGCCTGGAAGGTGAAAGCATCGGTGGTGCCTGTGGTGATCGGAACACTCGGGCCCGTGACCCCCAAACTGGATGAGTGGTTGCAGCAGATCCCAGGAAGGACAACAGACATCTCAGTCCAGAAAAGTGCAGTAATGGGAACAGCAAAGATACTGCGCAGAACTCTCAAGCTCCCAGGCCTCTGGTAGGGGACCCGAGCTGATGAGGGTGAGAGACCAACCACTGTATATATATATATATATATATATATAATATATATATATATATATATATATATATATATATATATATATATATATATATATATATAATATGCAAATTTTATATAAATGGAGTCTGAACGCTGTAATAACAAAAAGTCCTCAAGAGTAACGTTTCAGCACTAATTATCTTGTTTATGACTCTCAAGCTACTTGGAGGAGGAACTGGAAGACCACCTGCTGGTGGCTCACCTGCTGGTGGCTCACCTGCTGGTGGCTCACCTGCTGGTGGCTCACCTGCTGGTGGCTCACCTGCTCCTCTCCTTCTCCTTTGTTCTTTGTCAGTTCATTTCCTTGTCTATTCCTCATCATTCCCTGCTGCTCTCTGTCGACCTGCTCCATGTCATCCTCGTCAACTCCTTGTCATCATCCAGCCTGTCCACGTCTTCAGCCTGTACACGTCTCCAGCCTGTCCACGTCTCCAGCTGGAGACTTCATGTCTCCAACCTGTTCATGTCTCCAGCCTGTCCATGTCTCCAGCTTCCATCACTCCCTGTAATAAACCCGTTTAACACCTCCCTGCACCTCTGTCTCTGCTCTGGGCTCCTCTCTTACACCAAAACATGACAAGGATTTTACTAACTCATATCTACTCATCACATGAAGACGAAACTTAGTTTTACATAACATATGTGCAGACACATAAGAAAGCCCACACCGTCCTGTGTCGGGTCTATAATTAGAAATCCACTCCCAGGAGGAGGACAGTGCAAAGGCTTTCAGTGAGGAACAACGGATAAAGCTCCAGACATACGGCCACGTGCAGAATGGAGGGAGCGAAATAATGACGTGTTCTTCAAGTGTTCTTTTTTAAAATATGTATGTACAGAGCTTGATATAGTCCTAAGAATAAAAATTAATGGAATAAAAAATAAAAATAAGAAAATATATGCAACAGGTAATATGTATTACAATGAAATAAAGTTAAGAGTGATCAAATTAAAGCTAAGATAGAATGTGATAAAAGTTGCCTAAAATGAAGTGGTTCAAAGAAGAATAAAGAAAATAGGAGTGAACCAGTTTATCAGAGAAACAAACAGATTCATGCACAATAATACTGACAATGGCAGATTGTGAGAGGAAATCATAAGGTAATAAAGTATTTTCAACCTGGAACGACACAGACAAGTATTAGTGAGCTTTATTGGGTAAACTTTGGCATCCACTCATCGTAAAGACATAAAGTGCAGCCGATTAGATGCCGATTATGAGAGGTCTTGTCTCCGGGGCCTGGACACTGGAGGTGGTAGAGGTGAGGCTGAGGGGAGTTAAGGGGATGATGAGAGGATGAGCGGGGGCTGGGGGGAGGTGGGGTGTGGCACAAACTGAAGCAGCAGATCAATAAGCTCTATTCACGCTTATGTCACAAACCAGGAGGACATTTGGAAACATCTGATGACAATTTCTGGTGTAGTTCCCGACACTGAGCTCGCCGACCGACTGATTCAGCAACCTTTAGCAGAGGTTTTCTTCAGCTGCCAAAGCTTTCCATGGGGACGTTACTCGCATCGTCTATGTCACTTACAGGCAGCTCAAACCTAGAGAGAGGCTACAAGTTCTTTGTAGAAAAGTACTTGTTTGGATACCAAGGTAAGTATTATTTGAGTAAGTAAGTAAGTAAGTAAGTAAGATCAATGCATTATAAATTATTTAATTAAACACAACTTTGATTTGCATTTATTAATAGCTAGATCTAAACGTAAACTCAAATTTGCAGAATATAACCATGGACTGTAAAAGTACTCAATCATATATACAGTCTATGAATATATCTGATAACTATGACATTCTACAGCTAGAATAGAATAGAATATAAATACGAGTTGAGTTGTAACAGATATGATGGTAATGACAGCTTAAGTAATGCTATTCAGATTTGTTAACGTCTGTTCAAATATACAGTGTCAGGTATAACTGAGGGAGAGGTGGTGATCCAGGCCAGATGTCACAGGTCTATGAGGAAGAGAGAACATCAACATTCCCTCTAGGCAGACTCTTGTTCACATTAGTGTATAGTGTGGTTGCTTTCTTGCTGCTATTGCAGCCAGTTTATTTGAAATCATGTTCTTTGTCACTGTCTGTCCGTGTTCATAAATGCAGCTAGAATCCTACAGTCTCTATGTTTAGTGTGTCGGCTGTTCTGTACCGACTGATTTTTCATCACAGATCATGCTGAAATTTAGTGTGGCTCCTGCTGTAGTTTTTTCTCCCTTTTGTTCATGTAAGGTTCTGTCTAAGCTAAAGGATAAAAGGAGCAAGGGTGAGGTTAAGTCAACCTTATATCCCACATATTCAGGTAGTTACTAACCTCACACTATCTCCTTATGCTCCTTATGCAAGCCCTTTATGCTCCTTTATTATTTAGTGTGAAATTTTATTATAGATCAAACAAATATGTATTTGTATTTATTTAGTGTATAGCACATAATAGTATTATTAATGTGTATATGCAATCAATATTGAATATAAGAAATAATTCTTCTTGTTTGCTAGGTCCACTACCTGAGCATTTGTAAGAAGCAAAAGGATGTTGAGCCCCAGTTTAGGATTCAATACAATCATACAATCATACTGAATCGATCTACATTCTTGAAAAAATCATATTTTAAATAGTTAATATTAATATTAATAAAAATATATATGAAATAGAAATTACAATTTAATTACAAGCCATACAATGAATATCCAAAGGAAATCAAACTGGCTCATCCCGTATGTTCATCCCAGAGGTGATACTCCTTCACTCTTCGGATTGGCCTCTCATTCAGCACTCTAAAATGAGCAATGGATCATCCGGAGGTCTTGGGAACGTTAATACTGAACGTCTGACATTGGAAAAAATAACATCTGACGTCAGTCTACACCTTCAGTGGACCTAGACTGGACATACAAAAATGACCCTTTTCCTGCACCTGTGTTAGACGTCCCCATGACGTCCAAAAAAGTCACCTAGTCAACTCAAATGCACCCTGCAAATATCAAGAGACAGTTTGGTCAAGTATCAGAGGGTAGTAAAAGCTGCTAAATGTAGTTTTATATCAAACATGGTGTCAACAAACTGCCACAAACCCCAGAGGCTTTTGAGTACTTTGAAGTCTCTGGTAAATCGTTGGGTTGTTGTGCCCTCATCTACACTGTGAAAACTTCTTATCATTTTAGACGGTCACTACCTTCTGCTGTCGACCTCGTAGCTTCAGCTGTCTGGAATTCAGTCTTTGAGTGTTTTGAGCCAGTGTCTCTTTCAGACTTGATAAAAGTAATCTGTTCAAGGATGTTTTTGATTCTATTGGACATTGATATTATAATGTTGTGAACTCATCTCTGATGTCTGGTCGTTTTCCCACTGCCCTGTTACATGCTGTGGTCCAACCACTAATCAAAAAGCCTAATCTCAACCCTAATGTTCTGTCTAACTTCAGACCTATCTCTAAATTGCCCTTTCTGTCAAAGGTTTTAGAGAAGGTTGCTTATGACCAGCTGCAGGCTTACCTTAATCTTAATGACATTGGTGAACAATTCCAATCAGGTTTTAAATCCCAGCACAGCACCGAAACAGCTCATTAAAAAATGTTAATGACCTGCTTTTAACTGTTGACTCTGAGAAATATGCAGTTCTTTTGCTTTTTAGACCTATCAGCCGCCTTTGACACGGTGGATCACAGCATCCTTCTGTCCCGCCTGGAGACACACGTGGGCATTAAGTATACAGCTCTGTTGACTTCAATCTTATCTGTCAGACAGGACTTTCTCTGTAAACTTAGGACAGTACTCCTCCTCCTGTGTCTCCCTTAGAGTACGGTGTACCCCAGGGTTCTACATTAGCACCGGCCTGTACATGCTCTCCCTGGGTGATGTTTTTAGAAAGCACAATGTCACTTTTCACTGTTTTACAGATGACATTTAAATATATCTGCCAATGACCGCAAATGACAACAGAGCACGATCAAAGCTCTGCAGGACTGTCTCAGGGATGTATAGACTTGGCTGAATACAAACTTCTTAAACTTAAATCAAAGTAAAACTGAAATTGATGTGTTTGGGCAAACTAACCCACTGCTTGGACAGGACAGTGTGATTGGCCCCCTGTCCTCCTACTGTGTCCCTGCAGTGAGGAATCTTGTTGTTCTTGTGATTGTGGACTCCGTGTTTAAACTGGACAAGCACATTAGCTCTGTGATAAAGTCCAGCTTCTTTCATTTGAGGCTCCTTGCTAAAATAAGGCCCTACCTCCAACAGGCAGATTTTGAAAAAGCTATTCATGCATTTGCAACATCGCATCTGGACTATTGCAATTCTCTGTATGTTGGGCTGGACCAGAGCTCCTGCAGCGTTTACAACATGTCTATAACGCTGCAGCTCATCTGCTCACTAATACTAAGAGACCTGAGCGCATCACACCTGTGCTGTGTGACCTGCACTGGCTCCCTGTCTTCTACCGGGTGCAATTTAAAATGCTACTGATTGTGTTTAGATGTTTACACTTTATGGGTCCAGTCTATTTGAGGCTTTGCAGCACTGCACTCCACCCAGAGCCCTGAGATCAGCCGACCAGCTCCTGTTGGTCATGCCCAAAACTAAGCTCAAGACGAGAGGAGACAGAGGCTTTTCTGTGGCAGCGCCCGGACTGTGGAACAGCCTTCCTCTTCTGTCAGATCCTCTGTGTTACCTGTATATATGTATATGTTTACTTTTGTGTATATGTTAACTTTTATGTGAAGCACTTTGGTCAACGGAAGTTGTTTTGAAGTTGTGAGGTATAAATAAATTTGAACTGAAATAGAATTGTTTAACTGCATATTGACATCCACGTGGGGTCATAGTTAGACATCCAAATACTGGATGTAATTTGTACATCATTTAAGTACAGAACTGGTCTTGGACCGACGGACTCAATATAGACATGTTCTGCATGTTCATAAGACGTCTAATGTTTAGTTATATTTTAAATGTGAGAAAACAGGGCTGTGGGAGCAGAGGTTCACCTCCAGTCTATGGTTAACAGTAGCAGCATTAGCAGACAGTAATGCGGCCTGAACAGAGCCGCAGGACACTGTGCTTTCACTTAGCCTCACATTATACTAAAAACACAAACAAGTGTGGACAGGGCGACTGGGACACTGAGCCTGCGGATGTGTGGCAGCTCTACTGGCCCCAGCCCAGAATTCTAGAACTGGTGAACAATGCCAGAATCAATGAATAAAATTGTCTATTGTTGGACAGAGAGAATCCCCATAAGATGCAGCTTGTGGTAGTGAGGGGGAATGCAGCTCAGTGACCGTCCCCCTGGTGATGGACATTTTCCAAGATTTATATAATAAGAATTCAAGCACAACTGTATGTTAATGTTTTTTCCACCAGTGATGCCTTTTTTTATTAGTAGGAATAATAATAATCCCTTACACTTGTAATGTGCTTTACAGGCTCATCAAAGTCTCTCAAAGCTCTACACTGCCATTATTAGTTCACTTCACACTCAGTGACGTAAGCTCCTGCTGTAGTCACAGCTGCACTGGAGCAGACTGACTGAAGTGACGCTCCAATCTGCACCATCCACCACTCCACTCCACCAACTCCGTCACTCACACAGACACTCAAAAACAAACACTTTCATACTAATCCATGTGGGTGGCATGTCTTGCCTAGGACACGACAGCAGCTTGGTCCAAGCAGGAATCAGTCCCATGACCTTGGGATTGGGGTGCCACTGCTTTATCCACTGAACCACAGTTTGAAAAGCACATGGTTCAGTGTCTCTGCAGACAGGGGTATAAGAGTTATTCCAGTGCCTTATGTTTGTTTGTTTTGCTGTGATGACATTAATAATGGGGCAGTCGGAAATAGGCTCCATCATCTTTGTACCAGACGTCCATGGATCAGTTTTTTTTTTTTTTTTATTAAAGGAACTGTGTGAAGCCTGTACATTTCTTTTTAAATATACTACAATCACAACCTGTGCTGTCAGAGTCTGCACCTGCAGATAGAGACACATCCAAGTGTCTCCTTCTCAGGATATTGACGGACCATGTCTCATGTAAAACCTCAAGAACATCCAGAACCTCCATAACTTATGACTGGTGTAGGGGTTTAGGGAGTGACCATACAGATCAGGGCTTGTTAAGAGCATGAAATGAAAAGGCACAGACATGAGAGAAAGAAGACATGGATGTAAAGTGGTCTGAAGGTAAATCCAGGATCACCACTAATCTCAGTGCAGTGGTCCAAAGTTATTCCTCACTTACCTTATGCATATACAGTTGTGCTCATAAGTTTACATACCCTGGCAGAATTTATGATTTCTTGTTCCAGAAGCTGCACATGGGACACACTTGGATATTCCAACATGATAATGATCCAAAACACAAAGTCAAGTGGACCTGTCTTTGGCTCCAGCAGAATAAAGTGAAGGTTCTGGAGAGGTCGTTTCTTCTGACCTCAGTATCACTGAGCCACTCTGGGCAGATCTCAAGCTGCAGTTCAGACAAGAGCCCAAGAATTTACAGGAACTGGAGCCTTTTGCCAAGAAGAATGGGCAGCTTTACCATCCGAGAAAATAACACATCCACAACTATCACAAAAGACTCCAAGCTGTCATTGGGTCATTTGTGTAGTTTCTGTTCTCATTATGATTTAAAAGGAGGAAATACAGTTGTTTGATAATAAACAACCATGAGTGAAAGAAAAGTTTTTGTGTTATCATTCATATTCTCTGAAAAATGGACAAGAAATCAATTAAATTCTGTCAGGGGATGTAAACTTATGAGCACAGCTGTACTAGTGTTCTCCATGATGAGTTTATAAGAGCTTTTCACAACCCTCAGAGACCAGTGCAGAGTTTTGCAGAGACTTTAAAGCTAAAAACAACAAGCATGCTAATGTACACTTACTGATTCTCAGACAATAAAACTCTAACTTTATAATTACAGTTCACAATTTACATACTGTGATCTCGAGAGCTGCTCACACAGTATATCCGCACTGGACAGGGCAAATGATTTTGGAAGAAACAAAATTGTGATTAGATTTGTAATTTAAGTTTTAGTAACAGAATTCTGTTCAAAGCTCACTTTTTAAATGTGTCCAGAAGAATTGACAAAAGAACTGAAATATGAAATGATACAAGAATCAGCTTTCAGCACGTCTTTGTACAGATCTAAACTACATTACAGTAGTTTTTATGCAAAATAATAATAATAAGAAGAAGAATAATAAGCGCTGTCTGAAGAAATGATGGTACTTTTTGAAGAATTGATTCATTTGTGCTTAATCTTACAGCCCTATTCCTAGAACAAGACGCATTTTGCACAAATACACCGGAAAAAATTGGCTCAGGTCCTTTACAAAAAACTTCATGAGCAAAAAAGACAGGAGATGAGACAGGAGCTGAAGCAGGGCTAGAGAGGAATTGTAATGTTTACTATACAGAAAACTTGAGTGATATTCTGAATAAAAAAGTCCACGTCCCCATCTCCTCTGTTATCTGTGCTCCTTCCTGGTTATGCCGTGACTGTGACCGGAGGCGTGTGGATTACAAATGGTGCGTTTGCCGTTTCATTTACAAAGCCAGCTCTGAGCTCGTAGTCATCTGTCTGAGCGGCCTTCCCTCCACAATCAAATGAAAAGAGTTTGAGGAATTAGACTTGTTGTGAGTTAATGCTATTCTCCACTGCTCTGGGCTCAGACGCACAGCTCCACAGCTCCACAGCTCCACAGCACAGTGGACCTGCCTCCGATCCCCGGCCTGATTACACCCTGATCGAATATGAATTAACCGACAATGTTTTTCATTCATTCTGTCATTAAAGCAGTGACAAAGGAGGAGCCTGGCTGACTTTCACAGCACATTTCTCTGATCTGGCCAAGATTTTAAAACTTATATCAGGTTATTCGTCTTGTTTTCAGATTTATTATCGACTTTCTAGTTCTGAATTGGTTGTATAATGTTATAAATGGTCATATATATTTCTTCCATGACTCAACTAGTCACAAAAACTTAAATTTAGGCCATAAATGTTTGCCAGAGTTTTCCCCTGCAACACTTGACTTGTTTTTAGATTCAGTGATACAGATTTGCTTGATACAGACTGACAACAAACTATTATCATGCAAGACTCATTTCAAGTACTTATATCTAGAATTTAGCATCATCGAATTTATTTTCAGGCCATTCATACTAATCATGAACCTGTTTTAGGTATGTTTATCTAGAATTTAGTAGAATTTAAAGCATTTTATCTAGAATTTGGTATCTGAGAACTCCATGAACTCTAATTATAAACTGTTTTTAAGTGTGTTCATCTCTTAATGTGGAGCGGTCCATAGAGTGTACTAGTCAAAGAGTAAGCCCATCCGAATCTTCCTGGGCACTGATCCTAACTGTGTAAAATGCAATTCATACCCAGCTAATCTCACTCACATGTTTTTGACCTGTCCTGCTTTATCCATATACTGGGGCACTATTTTTGAGTCTCTTTCAGTTGTTTGCTATGCTGGAGTTCGGCGGTCCCCTTTGACTGCTTTTTTCAGAATTCTTCTGGCCAATCACTGATCGCCAGATGGGCAACCCTGATGTGCTGGAAAGATCCTCACACACCGACCCACACTCACTGAAACTGGACAAAATAAGGCACTCTCTCAAAGGCTCTGGCTCCAGATTTACTGAAGCCTGGTTGCCTTTTATAGATCATGTCATGTTTCTGTCATTAGAGGTGACCCCTGAGTTGTGTTGTGTTTTACCTCATGTATTCATGGGTATCAAGTGGTTGATATAAGTATTCTAAATGTTCTAGTAGAAGATATTTTGTGATTTTGTTTTTTGTTCTTTTTTAGCCTCTTTTTGTAGGCCTTTTAGGGGTTTTTTGTAAGGTGTGTACATTGTAAGTTGTTAATATTGTATATTGGCCCTGGATATTACACATCTCTATGTAAAATATCTTTATATTTGTGATATTTATTGTATATGTATATTTATATTTGAAAAAGCCAAAATAAATCATACATAAAAAAGTATGTTTGT
This sequence comes from Odontamblyopus rebecca, assembly GCA_030686955.1. Lineage (NCBI taxonomy): Eukaryota > Metazoa > Chordata > Actinopteri > Gobiiformes > Gobiidae > Odontamblyopus > Odontamblyopus rebecca. The sequence goes on from CM060658.1 coordinate 29,727,394, forward strand.
CTCAAACTTTGCATCCATCAGCTTATTTCCAGCCCATGAACACTCACAGAGACACTTCATTCTCGTCTAGACGTCGTTTATTTTAAGAGAACTTGTCAAGTGAAATTATCTTGTTGCATGGACAGATCATTCCACTACTTTTAAGTCATTTTCTGATAGATTTAAGTGTTTAGATCTTACATTTTTGCCGAGCTTTTTTTGCAGTGTTCAGTGCTGTAACATAAAGTAAAATGTAGCATAAAGATGCTTTTCTGGTGGAGGTTTTGTCAAATGCTTTTCTCCATGGAAATGTTATTGCTTTATCTGTGTCACAACATGGTAATAAACCTTTTTAAATCTTCACGGAGACCAAACCAGACCAAGTTACAGGTCCGATCTGTGGAGAGCTGACCCCGCTCACAGGCAGAATGCCTGTTTTTATAGGTATTTTTGAGCTCTAAGACCACCTGTAATTGAATAGAGGCGCTCTTGATGAATCTTACAGAAAGAACATTACAAACCTTTACACCTAAACCTGCAACGTGATGGGAGCATGTCACACTCTGAGTTCAGGACGTGTGTGTGGTGGTTTGAGATGTTCACAGTCTTTCTGGCCAAAGACTTTTCATGAAGAGATGCAGAGTTTGCAAACGATCACACAACATCACACAACAACAACAATAATCACTGATGTTATCTGGTCAAACTGGATGCTGATCATAATGCACAGTCAGGTTTGAATGTCATGTTAATAGTTTACGTGTAGTTTTCACAGCTCTACAATGTGTGCTCCCATATGACACCCAACACAAGTTATATAAACTCTTCATGTGGAAGCATCACCAGGGCTTGGATAGGCTGTGTGATCAATGTTCAAGTTCCCCTGGCGACTGTGACTTGTAAATAACTTTTGCATAAGACCATCCAGTCCCCTGCCTTTTCATCTGTATTCTTTGCCCTATCTGTAAACCTTCTACAGCATATATAATGTACACACCGAATCAGAATAAGCGGCTGGCCAACAAACGGGTGCTGAATCCACTAAAAACAGTGTAATTATCAGTGATGCCTTCAGGGGTGAACAGTCAGCAAGAGAAACCAGGTGTTTTACTGCCTCTCACTGACAATCGCCCGCATAAAGAAAACAATTCTGCAAATGAGCAGACTGAGGCGCCTGAGGGTCTCATGCTGAGTCCCACACATTTACAAACATCATAACCCTTTAAACGCACATTCAAACACTGTGATAATCTAGAGGCAAAGTTAAAATAATCACCATCTAGACTAACTTTTGAACAAACACGTTTAAAGTCCCACCAAACTCACTGTGAACAGTAAGTAAGTACAAAATCTTCCTCTTCTCATGATTCAGATGTGCATTAGATTTACAATAATGTGTTTCCATCTGGCAGCACGGTGGCTGAGTGGCAACACTCAGGCCTCACAGCAAGAAGGTTGCGGGTCCTTTCTGTGTGGAGTTTGCATGTTCTCCCCGTGTCTGGATGGGTTTCCTCCGGGTACTCCGGTTTCCCCCATCAACCCAAAACATGCCCGCACCCCTATGAACTAACATCAAGGACCATGACGTCCACCACTCCTGTGGGCTCACCACCTGCAGAGGGGTTCATAGGGGGGGTCAGGTGCTATGAGTATTGGGCAGCAAGCTGCCCCCGCGACCCAGCTGGATTAAGCGGGAGAAGATGGATGGATGGTGTTTCCATCTACAGGAGTTTCTAGTGTCTAAAGGAGTTCCACTGACATCTGCGTACTCCCTATTCTATTTGAGCACATACAGCAGCCGGTAACACTTTGTAATAAGGTATTTGTTAATTGTTACTAAAATGTCTCATTGGCACTGCTTATCTCAGTATGAACTTCTCAGTGTGAGACCTACTGTAAAATATTTGCTATTGTTAATAAATATTATAGGAATTATTTGTAAATAGTTAATAATCACTGTTCCAACTTAGGTGCCCAATGCTGATAGTTATATATTACTAATATATTAAATAAGCTTAACCAACTTTATTATAAGGTGCCCTACACTGATACCTACAACAACAAGGATCCTATGAGGAGAGGTTCATATTGAGCTAAGCAGAGCGAATAAGACATTTAGTTAATTATTAACAAATGTTAATATAATATCAGTTAACAGATTGTTTTCTATGTGTTAAAACATTAATACACTGATTTCATGAAAACAATTAATGGTTAGTTAATGATGCAAACACTAACTTGAGCGATAGACATTTTAGTAACAATTAATAAATATTAATGAAGGGTTAGGTAATGATTAGTTTTCTGTTTATTATGGTACTTTATTATACAGTGTTACCCAGCGGCCTCCTGTTTCGTATATGCAGGGGCGGACTGGTAATCTGTGCGTTCTGAAAACTGTGGTCCGATGTGAGTGCACCAGGGCCAGATTCTGGTCCCAGTCCGCCCCTGCGTCTATGTACTTTTGCCTTATGTATATAGTCTCTATGCCAAAAGTCCATGTGTACACACCGTTTTACTCATAAACTATAAATACTGATGGTTTCTTTTGTCTGGGCTGCTCTGGGCCACTCACGAAGCTGTAACGTGAAGAATCCTGATGTTATCAAACTTTTGGCTATGGAGTCAATTCTTCTCTACAACATTTTCAGATGTTGGTTTGCCAAGGTTGTACGAAGATGTGAAAATAAGAAGGACCAACTCTTCATTAAGTCTTAAGTCCACAGGGAGAAATCTGTAGAAGCCAGTTCTGTGAAGACATCATGCCCATGCTTGTGTCTGGGAGTGTGTCTATGTTCCCTCAGCCCTATGGTCCCTCAGCTCTATGTTCCCTCAGCTCTATGTTCCCTCAGCCCTATGTTCCCTCAGCTCTACGTTCCCTCAGTCCTATGTTCCCTCAGCTCTATGTTCCCTCAGCTCTATGTTCCCTCAGCCCTATGTTCCCTCAGCCCTATGATCCCTCAGCCCTATGTTCCCTCAGCTCTATATGTTCCCTCAGCTCTATATGTTCCCTCAGCTCTATATGTTCCCTCAGCTCTACTGGTTTGTTATAGTGAAATAAATGAGCCAGTCCAACGTTTTGGATTGAGCTCTGGTGTTTGTGTGTGTACCTTCGCCAGGCCTGTAGCACCTCAGTCAGATGAAAAAAACAAACACATTGAACTACCACCTTCCAATAGCCACTATGCTAATAATCTAGTTTTACCTTTGAAGATACATTTTGGAACCATCTGCCTCAAGGTATTTTTCATCTTATTATACACATCAGCAGGATATTTACAGATATTATTCCAACAGCTATTTGTGAATCTAATGTCATGTGCCAAAGGCGTCCATACTAGAACACACATCAAACACCTGACCAGATGAAAGAAACATGTCTTGAGTTTGCCAAAAATAAATCTATTTGAATATCCTTTGAAGGAACTGTCTGTATCCTGTATGTTCCCTACTCTTACTGTTTAAAAAGTATTACAATCATAGACCCTTCACCTGCAGATAGAAGACACATCCATTCTCTATAGACGGACAGAGTAGGCCTCATGTGAAGCTCAGAACCTCCAGAATTCCCTCCCTGAGCTGCAGAGGCTGCACTAGCACTGACTCAGGACTGTCTGCAGGTGCTGGGGTGTGCGTAGTAAGTATTCAAGTATGTTTGATTTAAACTTCAGCTTCAAATTTCAGCATTGCAACTGGCAACCAAAACGATGAACTCATGTGAGGCCCATTCTGCTTTCTGATTGGAGAATCGTCTTGAGAACCAAAACAACAAATTATAGCCTAAATAAATGGAGTCTTCTGGCCTTCACAGTCTCTCCACAGTCACTTTATAAACCTCCGTTGGAAGCAGAGTCAAGGGGCTTGAACACTCAAAGATCAGACTATGTTGACTTTTCAAGTCCCGTATTATTAAACTTCTGCTTAAGACATCCAGTTGGTCTCCAGCCTTTTACTTCCACCCTTTCTTGGACAAGCTGAAAACTTCTTTAACAACTGTGCCTGGTGACCAAGGCATATGTTTTTCTTGAGAGATGAAAATGGTTTATAATATGATATTTTGTGATTGAACTGTTTTGTATTGATTGTGTTGCTGTTGTCTCGCTCAGGTCTCCCTTGAAGAAGAGATTCTGAATCTCAATGGGACCTCCTGTCAAAATTCTGACCTCATATTTGGAGACGCACGTCTATCACATTTGAAATTAAAATCACCTTAAAATCCACTCTGGTCCCGTGCACCCACACTGTGCACCCAAACTGTGCACTCACACTGTTCACCCACACTGTGCACCCACACTGTACACCCACACTGTGCACTCACACTGTTCACCCACACTGTGCACCCACACTGTACACCCACACTGTGCACCCAAACTGTGCACTCACACTGTTCACCCACACTGTGCACCCACACTGTACACCCACACTGTGCACCCAAACTGTGCACTCACACTGTTCACCCACACTGTGCACCCACACTGTGCACCCACACTGTGCACTCACAATGTTCACCCACACTGATTACCCACACTGTGCACCCACACTGTGCACTCACACTGTTCACCCACACTGCTCACCCAAACTGTGCACTCACACTGTTCACCCACACTGCTCACCCACACTGTGCACTCACAATGTTCACCCACACTGTTTACCCACACTGTGCACTCACACTGTTCACCCGCACTGTGCACCCACACTGTGCACCCACACTGTGCACTCACAATGTTCACCCACACTGTTCACCCACACTGTGCACCCAAACTGTGCACTCACACTGTTCACCCACACTGTTCACCCGCACTGTGCACCCACACTTTGCACTCACACTGTTCACCCACACTGTTCACCCACACTGTTCACCCACACAGTGCACCCACACTGTTCACCCACACTGTTTACCCACACTGTGCACTCACACTGTTCACCCGCACTGTGCACCCACACTGTGCACCCACACTGTTATGGCGTCAGATTAATTTCAAGTAACACGCGCATAGAAACTCTATGCGAGGGTGCAGGAACTGTTCAGAAACTGCTCGCGGGCGCCAGAGCTACTCGTGCCTGCCAAACCGTGCGCGCGAGCAAAGAGCACGCTCGCGCGAGACGGAGAACTGCGCGCGTGAGCAAAGAACACGCTCGCGAGTAGAAGCAGCTCTTTGCGCGAGCAGAAACTCCCTCTCATGTGGGACAAAACCACTCTGCTCGCTCGGAGTTGACTTCTGCTCGCGCGGAGAATGTGGACTAATGGGGAGGGAACCTGAGGATGACGGCTATTGTGATTGGTCTGTCCTGAGACACAGGACTTTGACAGAGCGACCCAAAATTTCCAAACACTGCATGACATGTGCGTTGGCCGCCACTAGGGGAAACGCTACTTGCTCTGACGCTTCATTACAGAATCTCTGTGAATACATGGGTAGAGCCAGAACCATAGATGACAGTTGAGTTTGACAGGTTTAATAATAATAATAATAATAATAATAATTAATAATAATACATTTTATTTAATAAGCGTCTTTCAAGGTACTCAAGGACACTGTACAGTAAACATAAGTACAAACATAAATTATTAATTAAAACAAAATCAAAGGAAATAGTAATAATGTTGGTAATAATAATAAAAGATGATGATAATAATATTAATATGAACAATAATTTGGCAATAAGATTATAACACAAAATAACAGGACCATTCATAGAATAGATTTAAAATAATAAATGAATAATGAATAAATAATACATTTTTAAAATAAATGCAGGATGAAAGAAGAGCACAGCATTCCAAGACAAACACTTGCTACCCACAGTAAAATTTGGTGGTGGTTCCATCAGGCTGTGGGCCTGTGAAAGCAGTGCAGGGACTGGAAATCTTGTTAAAGTTGACAGTCGCACGGATTCCAGTCAGTATCAGCAGATTCTTGCGAATAATGTTCAAGAAGACAAGACAACAACCCTAAACACTGCTCAAATTCTACTAAGGCATTTATGCAGAGGAACAAGTACAATGTTCTGTAATGGGCATCTCAGTCCCCAGACCTGAATATTACTGAAAATCTGTGGTGTGATATAAAGCGGGCTGTCCATGCTCGGGCTCCATCAAACTGGACTGAACTGGAGATGTTTTGTAAAGAAGAATAGTCAAAAATACCTTCAACCAGAATCCAGACCCTCATTGGAAGCTTACAGGAAGAGTTTAGAGGCTGTTATTTCTGCAAAAGGAGGATCTACTAAATATTGATGTAATTTTTCTGTTGGGGTGCCCTAAGTTATGCACATGCCTACTTTTGTTTAAGTAATTATTGCACTTTCTGTAAATCCTATAAAGTTCATTTCACTTCTCAAATATCACTGTTTGTCTGCTATATGATAGATTTAACTGAAATTGCTGATCTGAACAACCAATGATTTATAAATGAAAGTCTTGAAAATGTTCAGGGTCCAAACTTGTATAATAACTGTATAGTCCATAAACTGAACTGGCTCCCAGTTCATTTTCGTATCCAATTTTAAATTATCGTCCTTGTTTTTAAATCCCTCCTCTGGCCCCTCCCTCTCTATCTAACCTCCTAACTCCATACCAGCCGCCCGTAGTCTTCTCCACTGATGCACATCTGTGGACCATCCCTCAGTCTAGACTCTGCACATGGGTTTAGGGCTTTCACTGTTGCTGGTCCTAAACTATGGAATGCCCCATTTCACTCGTCAATGCTCAAATTTGTCCACATTCAAAAGAATTAAAAGCCCACCTTTTACCCTGGCTTATCCCAATTCCTGAATCCCAATTCATTGTTTCTCTCTCATTTTTTATATTATTTTATTTATTATTTATTTTTATTTTATTTATTTTAAAAATGTATTATTTATTCATTATTCATTTATTATTTTAAATCTATTCTATGAATGGTCCTGTTATTTTGTGTTATAATCTTATTGCCAAATTATTGTTCATATTAATATTATTATCATCATCTTTTATTATTATTACCAACATTATTACTATTTCCTTTGATTTTGTTTTAATTAATAATTTATGTTTGTACTTTATGTTTACTGTACAGTGTCCTTGAGTACCTTGAAAGACGCTTATTAAATAAAATGTATTATTATTAATTATTATTATTATTATTATTATTATTAAACCTGTCAAACTCAACTGTCATCTATGGTTCTGGCTCTACCCATGTATTCACAGAGATTCTGTAATGTAGCGTCAGAGCAAGTAGCGTTTCCCCTAGTGGCGGCCAGCACATGTCATGCAGTGTTTGGAAATTTTGGGCCGTCTGTCAAAGTCCTGTGTCTCAGGACAGACCAATCACAATAGCCGTCATCCTCAGGGTTCCCTCCCCATTAGTCCACATTCTCCGCGCGAGCAGAAGTCAACTCCGAGCGAGCAGAGTGGTTTTGTCCCACATAAGAGGGGAGTTTCTCTGCTCGCGCAAGAGCTGCTTCTACTCTCGCGAGCGTGTTTCTTTGCTCACGCGCGCAGTTCTCCGTCTCGCGCGAGCGTGTTTCTTTGCTCGCGCGCACGGTTTCGGCAGGCACGAGTAGTTTCGGCGCCCGCGAGCAGTTTCTGAACAGTTCCTGCACCTCGCATAAGAGTTTCTGTACGCGTGTTACTTTGAAATTAATCTGACGCCATACACTGTGCACTCACACTGTTCACCCACACTGTTCACCCGCACTGTGCACCCACACTTTGCACTCACACTGTTCACCCACACTGTTCACCCACACTGTTCACCCACACAGTGCACCCACACTGGGCACTCGCCCCGCTCCGAGCTCCAGGCACTCTCTCCTGCTCTGCCCTCCTCTGCCTGGCCCTGCTGCTCACAGGCTCTGCCCTTTGGGACCACTTGACCCACTTGTATTCTCCCCTCTGCCTGTGCTGGCCTCATCTTCTCTCACTTTCTCCTCCACCCCTCTGTCTGCTGGGATTATACTCTGTCCACTGTAATGAACCCTGCTGCTCACCTTCAGTTAGCACATTGTTAATGGTTAATCAAGTCTGCTCTGGGGTCTGTTCTTTGTTTCATGGCATGAACTTCTCTGATTCAAATCATTATTCAAACACTAGAACACGTGGACACTTTCAGATCTCATGTAACAGAAAACTCCTGCATCACACAAAAGCCTGTAGGGGGCGCTGGCTGGTCTGAGACCTTTGCTGTCTACAGTTTGAGTGATTATGATCTGAGGGAAAGTGCAGTGACTTTAGAAACTTTTCACATTATTTTGTGTCTCATTGATCATATTAACTCTACATCATAAGTAACATTTTACATCTGGCAGAAAGAAATAATTTCTTTACTCCTACTTGAGGAATTTGGTTGATCACCACTTTTTCTTCTACTTTGGAAGAAACTATATTCTTAGACTTAGACTTTTTGGCTACACTTCTGCTTCTTGCAATTTACTGCTTAACATAGAGTGTGGTTTATTGAACATGTCCATGTTATAACCTCACTACTTTTGGTGGAATCTCAGAGCCCGTGGTCATAGAGGTGTAAAACCAGTCCAGCTGCAGGAGGGTCATAAAATACATAGAAGCTAAACTGTGGCATTATACAGCCATGCTAATAGACTCGCACCTGTTACTGCAGGCCCAGTGTCCCTATGGGAGAATTCACTGTTTTATGGATAGCCTCTTTTATAGCATCATCTGTGCTGGTACAATATACAGTACAAAACTGTTTCATTTGAAAACAGCCCATTCCCACTAATGTCAGCAGGAAGGATCAGACTCCTAATCCACGTGTTCAATGGAAAAGGGGGGCAACAACAAATGTTATACTTTTGTTTTATTATACACATTTTATTACATTTATTTATTTTAGGCATATTTTTAGGATTTCCAGTGTTTCCTCTGTAGGAGCCCTCTGCACCAGGAGCAGTGGTCAGCTGCCGGGGTATGTCCCGTGGGCTCCTGGTGGTGCTTGGGCACCATCTCTCACCTGGACCTGGTGGTGGTTCCTGGTTGTGGCAGACGACTCCTCTGATGGTGTTTTCTCAACTGGTTCACCTGTATTCAACCTCATGTTTTAGTAGGCGTAGTTTTATGTATTTTAGTTAGTGTGAATATGTGTGGGTTGTTTGGTGGTGTGGGGTCGGGCAGCTGTTGGGGTTGAGTGGGTGTGTGGAAGGAAATGTGGGATTGTTTTTAATCACTATAAATCACTTTGTGTTACATTTTTGTATGCAAAGCAGTTTAGAAATAAAGTTTGATTGACTGAACATTTAGAGCTCTGGAGACAAAAACAAATAAAGGAGAAAATGTGCAGGAAAAGCAATAGAAAAAAAATGTTATTACAAGTTTAAAACACGTTTGTTTTGCAAGTGTCCAGAAGTTTAAAAGTCCACTGTAAAGCATCACATGTGCAGGTGTGACAGGAGCTCACACACTGGACATTATCTGAACACTGCCTGTTTGATTGCAAAGGTCAATTCAAAGGTTTCACTGTTATGTGACTGCTCTGGTGTGTGCGCTGGGTTATGTGATGCTCTGGTGTGTGCGCTGGGTTATGTGATGCTCTGGTGTGTGCGCTGGGTTATGTGACTGCTCTGGTGTGTGCGCTGGGTTATGTGATGCTCTGGTGTGTGCGCTGGATTATGTGGTCTTCAGATGTGCGATGGGGCATTCCTCGTCATTTCTCTGCCTCGTACATCCTCTGGGGAAGGCAGTGACTATGAGATTAACGTTATTGTTGCTGTGCCAGACTGAGCTGTCTCTCCGCGTCTGGTTCAGTTCATAAATACATCATCATTAACAGATCATTCTATTTCCAATGCCATTAAATGTGCTAAAGTGCTCAGAAGTCCCACTTAACTTAGGCGAGAGCTTGAAGTGATGTTTGAGTCTAATTGCCTTGAAGCATAGCACTGAGGGAAGACGGTTTTACGGTTTCACTTTACTACTACAGTCTTCTCATAGACCAGCTGGAGTGAATGTTTGATTTGTCATTTACTGAAGTAGCTCCAAACCCCTGGGCTGATTTTCACACCAGAAGTCGACATATTGCGCCATTTAAATGTGTGTTATCGATGTACAAGCCAAGCTACGTTACAGACTCCACGGCTCGATCAGCATCCCATCAGCGGTTCGGATCATGTGAAGTTAAACGCTGTTTTTTGGGGGGGATTTGGTAGCTTTTCCCATTTTCTTTACTTTTGTGTGGCTACTATTAAGATCATGTAAGATGTGTTTCTTCGGAGCCACACTGTCAGAGCAGAAATGTTGCCTGTGCTTATTTGAGTTGCCTCATTAAACTCCAAGTTGTGAAGCCCCCTCCAGTCCCAAAGCTTTTACTGTCTCTGTAATGTCCTCACACCACTGCAGCTCAGGCTTTGCTGGCCTTTGGCTGATGTGAGGAAGTGCACGGTTTGAGTTTGCTATTGGAGGTCTTGGCATGTTTTTAACGCTGTAGCGTCTATCTCCTAACATGTGGCATATTTTACACACTGATGGACCTGGTCGTGGCCCCTCCAGTGACAGATCTGTGAAGAATGAGCAGGCGTCTGGTGGAGTTTTCTTCAGGTAAACTGATCCATACAAAACATACATTACACCATCAGGGCACACACATGAGGAAGGGGGGCAGGGGTTCCAAATGTTTAGCAGTAACCATGGTTATGGAATGCACAGACTTTATACATGTTTTCATAAACCTGTGATCATGATCCTATTTAGACGTTTGACTTTTAAAGCAGAACTAAGTCACTTCAGTGATAGTGCTCCCCCTACAGGTGAGAATGAACTGTCGTAAATACTCTCCTCACCCCCTCCCCTCCCTCTCATCTGTGCTCACGTTTGTTTACACAAAGTAGGTGAACAGTGTCCGCAACACAATGTCTCAGGTGGGTCATGTTTATTTATTACTGTTATATATATGTACGAGCACCCAGAGCACCTCAGGACACCATGGCCCGTACCGTGAGTGGCTCCTGGAGCACTGCGGCTCCCGGGATACCACGGCCAGTAGCCCGGTCGGCTCCCGAGACACAGTGGCCCTAGCGCCCAGATCTCCTGGACTTTACTCAAACAGCATAAGCATAACAATGATATGAGCAGTGCTTATGAAACTTAGTGTCAGTAACAATATCTCCAGATCTGCGTCTCTTGGACTCTTCTCTTTCCTTGAACTCTCGCCATTCTTCAAACGCCTTCCTCATATTTACTCATGTGTGAGCTCGGGCTCTGTCCGATTCACTCTTTCTTTTTCTTGCGTCCTCGGCCATGGCCACACTTCACACGTAAACACCATATATTTATTCCTGCAGTGACCTGTGTACGGCGTCAGTACAGGGTGTGTTGCTAGCTCGGTTAGCTATGTGTAGCTGAAGTGTTGTAGAGCAGTTTGGCTCGAACAGAACAGACCTTGAGAGCTGAGATCCGGGTCAGTAGGAGCCAAGTTGCATTGTGTGTTTTTTGCGCCCAGAGGTAGAGGGAGGCACCAGTGAACCCTTCAAAGACCCCAAAATGTCATATGCGACCATCAGAGGGGCTTTCAGAGACGTTTAATTAGGTAAAAAAAAGTGACTTAGTTCTGCTTTAACAAAAAAGGTGAGTGCGACAAATTGAAAAACTCTGCTCACTTTAAAGTCTGGAGTGGTCCATCCTGGACTCTCCTGCTCACCCACTGCACCAGAGTATAGAGCAGGGGTGGCCAACTAGTAGAAGAATAAGAGCCCCTTCTTTTTCTGTGTTACTGCAAAGAGCCACATTATACACATGGGTACACATGAACATCATCCCATTCCTCAATCATGTATGCACGCACACGCACACACAGACCTATGCTCAACCAGATTTAATGAAAATAACCACACCAACATGATAATATTGTTTAAAAGTTGGTCAAAGTTGTTTTCAACAGTTAACATTGTGTGCACTGTCTCACACACACAAACTCTCAGTTCAAGCAAGTCCACAAACAAAAATAAAATAATTTTCATTTTCAATTTTTCTCTTACTATGCTGCTTAGTGAGACTTTTGGCATTCCTTATCTTGAACAATCCTTGAATGAATGGTAACGCCAGCCAAGCATATTTGACGCATGTTATGTAAAAGCTCCTGAAGAGTCGCGTGAAACTTGTTAAAGAGCCGCATGAGGCTCGAGAGCCACGGGTTGGCCATGACTGTTATAGAGGGACAGATAATACTCCCTACTACTGTACAACTCACCCTGATGTCTCTTGCTATTTTCTTCTTATTTAGAATTTTTATGACCATTTAATTTTTTTTACTCTTTATTGTTATATAATGTGATGTGTGAGCTACTATACAGCCTCAGACAGAGCAGTACCTCCAGTTAGCCTCACACCAACGGGGAATGTTCAAGACTGCAAAGTATAAAAACAGAAGTATGTTTCAGCTTCGTTTGTGTGAGGCTGTTCCTAACACATCCCCTTCCAGTTTCAGTGACTCAGTGTGTGTATTTGGCCACTGGCGTCAACTGTCTGCAGGTTTTAGTAGTTCTGTCTATGGTGAGAAATAAGTCCCTAAAAATATCCATTAAGGCTGGTACATATTTTGAATTAACATAAAAATAAAATGAACATGATTTCTTTTTTCTTTTTATCGTAACCGTAAAAATGTCACCACCAATTCCCTGCAGACTGTGGGGTGGTGGAGACATTGATTTGGATCTCAGAGGCAGATTCCAAACCATTTCTGAGTGTGTAACTTTTGTTCATTTAATAATGATTCCGATTCTTTGGTTCCTCACAGGTAATCGACAAAACTCTGCAGACTTCTCCTTTAAATTGCACGAAACATAAACACTGTAAGGAGTTGTTTTTTCTTTCTTTCTTTTTATCGTACCAGTAAAAATGACTCACCAGCTTCATTGCCTCCAGACCGTGGGGTGCTGGAGATAACACATTGACTTAAGAGCCTGGAAAGCTTCTGGATCTATGAGGCAGATTCCAAAGCCAATTCCTTACATTGACTTGTTAGGAAAAGTGCATTGACTTAGGAGCTAGGAAAGGATAGATAAATAGACAGATAGAGAGACAGATATTGTGCTCGAGTTGATCACAATATCAAGTAGTTGTTTTTTTGTGCTAAAATGATGGCCCAGCGCTGCCGAATCCTGCCTGTGCCATTAATTAAGAATCAGTGTGTCATTAGTACATTCGATTTTCGAGAAGACGAAAAAACAACTCTTTTCTTCATTATTTGTCTCCAAAATTAAAATTAAAAATGGATAATTATTTGTTTGTTTTTCTGATTTTGTTTTTAAATGAAAAATGGAAAAAAAAGATAACGCCCGTTTCCCGTTTCCTAAACCAAACTCCTGGTTCTAGTATCCAGTGTGGAGCATTTGCGTACAGAGGGTCATTAACGGACTGATGAGCCCATCACCAGGACTGGACCAGAACTGGACCAGGACTAAACCAGATCTAAACCAGGTCTAAACATGTCTAAATCAGGTATAAACCAGGTATAAACCAGGACTAACCAGGACTGGACCAGGTCTCCACACCTACCCTTCCTGGTCTTCACTTTTGCCTTGACTAACCAGGAAATACTGAGTCCTGGTCCAATCCTGGTCCAGTCCTGGTTTAGTCCTGGTTTAGACCTGGTTTAGACCTGGTCCAGTCATGGCGATCGGCTCGGTGGTCCGTAAATGACACGGTGTACAGAGATGCCTCACACTATCAGGACCAGGAGTTTGGTTCGAGAAACAGGAAACGGCCGTTGTCTGTTTTTTCCATTTTTCATTTAAACACAAAATTGAAAACTGAAAAAAGTGAATTGGCGGCATGGTGGCTGAGTGGCTAATGCCTCAAAGCTAGAAGGTTGTGGGTTCGATCCCCAGGTCAACCGGGCCTTTCTTTGTGGAGTTTGCATGTTCTCCCCGTGTCTGGTTGGGTGTCTTCCGGGCTCCGGTTTCCCCCATCAACTCAAAACATGCAGCACTAGAACTAACATCAAGGACCTTGACGTCCACCCTCCTGTGGGCTCCACTCACAGAGGGGTTCATAGGGGGGATCAGGTGCTATGAGGATTGGGCAGAAAGATGCCCCCGCGACCCATTAAGCAGGAGAAGATGGATGGATGAATGGAAAAAGTGACTTGTTATTTGTTTTTCATTTTGGTTTTGGAGACAAATAATGAAGAAAAGAGTAGTTTTCTCCTTTTCTTAATTTTGGTTATATTTTGAAAAAACGAACGAATGACCCACGGATTATTAAGAAAATAAAATAGTACAGAGCGGTGAGTGTCTGGCAGTGGTGCTGAAAATGGGGGTGGTTCGGCAAAACAGATCTTGAAAATAAGTGATGAAAGATTACTCAAAACATTCAAAAATCACTCCAGATACAACTTGGAGGAGGTAAATGAGGAAGGAAACAACTATGATATGGCTAAAGCTCTGAAAAGTTGATTTTGCAGAGTAGGTTTTCTTTAATGTTAGTGCTCGAGTAAGCCTTCTCCTATGGCCTTCTCCTTTAAATTACACAAAAAAAAACACACTTTTCTTTTATGGTAACAGTAAAAATGACTCACCAGCCTCACTGCCTCCAGACCGTGGGGTGGTGGAGGAGGTGCATTGACTTAAGGGCTTGGAAAGCTGCTGGATCTATGAGGGAGACTGTGACACCGGGTCCTAATTTGTGACTTGTCTGATTCATAGGCTCATAGGATAAAAACGGTCTGAAGTTGTAAGTGAAGTTCTTCTAAATATAACTTGAAAACTAACATTTTAATAATGTCTTTTTTGAATAAAGTTAGGAGTCTGCCTAATGTGCAATAATGAAATTAGATGTCATTTAGAAAATCACCCTGAAAATGGAGGCTTTTGTTTCCATGGGCAGCGCCAAAGGAATAATAAAGATAATAGTAATACAAAGTAGGATAACTCAATTACACCAATTCTGGAATATTTTTCACAATTGTAATTGACTCGTCCAACTACGGTAATAGAGGTACATGATTAATGAACAGTGAGCTGAATGTAGAGAGTACGTTCACTTTTCCTCCAAATGTATTTTTAGGTCCCGGCGGTTTGGTGTTCAAACCTCGCTCAGATCAGTGCATTTAGGGGCCGGACTTTTTTTTTTTTTTGCAGTCGATATTAAACAGATAAAATGGGAGTTGGAGCTGCCAATAGCCAATATAATCGCTGATATATTTAGTGAAAAAAGTGAATATTCGCTGTAAACCTTCAACTGAATATAAAATTTAGGTTTGGCTCTACTGGATTTTCAACTGGGTTTGTTTAGGTGACATTTCTTGTTCTTCTGCCTCTTTACCTTATATTTTAAGACAGTCGGTCGGCATAATGGTGTTTTTGCATGACATTCTAGCCAGTAACTACCGCTATTAGTCTTTAGTGGTAAATGCATGTGCGCCGCGGTAATTAATGATCTGCATAAATGCCAGTAATTCACACCTCTATACATGGCTCATTTACATATCATTGTAGGTCCATGTACATGCACATGTGTACAGCCAATATAGTCACTTTACACTCGGCCAGTGAAAGAGAACAGTCTGTTTAGGTGTGGTATCTTACAGTAGCTCAGTGCAAACCAACACATTTCCAACACTCAGCGCTCACACAGGCTCCTCACAGACCAGTCTGCACTAAGAACTGGCAAGGCATGGCGAAGCAAGTTTATTTGTATAGCACAATTCATACACAAGGTAATTCAAACTGCTTTACAGAGTAAGAAGTACATTAAAATCACAATGCAAACAAATCAAAACATAAATAATCATCATAAAATTTTAAAATAGCGATGGGACATTAAATTAGAGAGAATTACAGAGAAGAGTAGAGTGCGGAATGGAAAATGAAAACCTTTCAGTCATATGCACTGCTAAACAGAACAGTTTTTAGCCTGGATTTAAACTGAGTCAGAGTCTGTCTGACACATTCAGACTGTTCCAGGTTTTAGCTGCATGAATCTGAAACTCTGACTCCCCGAGTTTAGTCCTGACTCTGGGCACCAGCAGGAGGCCGGTCCCTGAGCTCCTCAGAGTGCGAGATGGTTCATGTGGCACTAACATGTCACAGATGTACTTTGGTGCTCGGCCATGGAGAGACTTGTGCACAAGCAAAGCTGCTTTAAAGTCTATTCTCTGAGCCACAGGGGGGCAGTGCAGAGACCTTAGCACAGGACTTATGTGCTTGTACTTCCTGGTTTGAGTCAGGACGCGAGCTGCAGCGCTCTGGATGTTCTGTAGCTGTTTTACAGCTCGTTTGGAGAGGCGAGTGAGAGGCTGTTACAGTAATCTAACCTCCTGGAGACAAACACATGGAGAAGTCTCTCTAAGTCTGCTTTAGACAGTAGACCTTTGAGTTTTGCTATGTTTTTTAGATGGTAAAAGGCTGCAGATTTATTGATTTGATGTGGCTGTTAAAGTTCAAGTCTGAATCCATTATTACCCCTAGATTTCTAGTCTGTCCTTTTAATCTAAACTCTAACTGATCATCCGGAAAAATAATATCATCCAGCATGTGGACAGCAGCTCTGTGTGTGTCCTCAGTCTGTGGGACAGCCCTCTGTCTATGGGGACAGTCCTCTGTCTATGGGGACAGTCCTGTGTCTATGGGGACAGTCCTGTGTCTATGGGGACAGCCCTGTGTCTATGGGGACAGTCCCGTGTCTATGGGGACAGTCCCGTGTCTATGGGGACAGTCCCGTGTCTATGGGGACAGTCCTGTGTCTATGGGGACAGTCCTCTGTCTATGTGGACAGTCCTCTGTCTATGGGGACAGTCCTGTGTCTATGGGGACAGTCCCGTGTCTATGGGGACAGTCCTGTGTCTATGGGGACAGTCCTGTGTCTATGGGGACAGTCCCGTGTCTATGGGGACAGTCCTCTGTCTATGGGGACAGTCCCGTGTCTATGGGGACAGTCCTGTGTCTATGGGGACAGTCCCGTGTCTATGGGGACAGTCCCGTGTCTATGGGGACAGTCCTGTGTCTATGGGGACAGTTCTCTGTCTATGGGGACAGTCCCGTGTCTATGGGGACAGTCCCGTGTCTATGGGGACAGTCCTGTGTCTATGGGGACAGTCCCGTGTCTATGGGGACAGTCCTCTGTCTATGGGGACAGTCCTGTGTCTATGGGGACAGTCCTCTGTCTATGGGGACAGTCCCGTGTCTATGGGGACAGTCCTGTGTCTATGGAGACAGTCCCGTGTCTATGGGGACAGTCCTGTGTCTATGGGGACAGTCCCGTGTCTATGGGGACAGTCCTGTGTCTATGGGGACAGTCCCGTGTCTATGGGGACAGTCCTCTGTCTATGGGGACAGTCCTGTGTCTATGGGGACAGTCCTCTGTCTATGGGGACAGTCCCGTGTCTATGGGGACAGTCCCGTGTCTATGGAGACAGTCCCGTGTCTATGGGGACAGTCCTGTGTCTGTGAGACAGTCCTGTGTCTATGAGACAGTCCTGTGTCTATGGGACAGTCCTGTGTCTATGGAGACAGTCCTGTGTCTGTGAGACAGTCCTGTGTCTATGGAGACAGCCCTCTGTCTATGGGGACAGTCCTGTGTCTATGGGGACAGTCCTGTGTCTATGGGGACAGTCCTGTCTCTAGGGGACAGTCCTGTGTCTATGGAGACAGTCCTCTGTCTGTGGGGACAGTCCTCTCTGCTCTGCACTCACGCCTCGATAAAAACAGCAGCAGTTTTGTTGCTATCCTAAACCACGCTGAAGTTCACTTTTATTTATTGTCGGTATCATGGATCAGACACAAGAGTGTTTAAAGCAGCACCTCAGTGTTGCGCACATGGAGCTATGGCTATGCACAGTGTAAACAAGAGCATGTGAGTGACATAACTCTGGGGCATCACAGACACAGATAAAGTACTCCTCAGATAAATCCTTATGCGGCGCCACCTATCAGGACATTTATCTGTCTGTAAATTGGATTAAATTGACAGAATACATAGAGTCTGATCTTTATAACAAGGTAAAACATGTCCACGTGGAATATTGGCCCATATCAGCAAGAGTAAGGCCGATAGCAGATATGTCTCTAAGTGCCCATACTGGCCGATAATATCAACCAATGTATCAGTCGGGCCCTAGTGCATACTGTTGTTGTGTCTTTTGGCCACATATTCATTTGTTTGAGAGACCGTGGATGAACATGTATGTGTGTTCATTTAAAACGGAGTGGGGCATTCATTGTTCACACATAAGTATTTAGATGGTGGTATGGTGACTCGCAGCAAGAAGGTTTTGGGTTCAATCCCCGGGTCACCCAGGCCTCTCTGTGTGAAGTTTGCATGTTCTCCCCATGTCTGGATGGGTTTCCTCCGGTTTCCCCCATCAACTCAAAACATGCACTGTAGATGTGAAGGTGGAGTGTGTGTGAGTGGTGGTGGTGGTGGCTGCTGTGACTACACTAGTAATTTACAGCACCGGGTCTGGAGTGAATGATGAATACTCTGTTCATAAAATTCTGGAAAGCGTCTTTGGGGACATTGTCTGTGAAAAGTTCTATATAAATAAAGTTACCTTACCTTACCTAGAGGTTACCTTTTTAAAATGCCATATTTGCACAAAATAGCTAAAGTTTCAGTTTTGTTTTTGACTCTCTGAGTCTCCCCTACATGCTCTCACAGCACAATCAGTGTTTACCGGTTAATGAAACTATACTGCACATAGCATCAGGTTTGTGAAGTTGTAGTGTATTGTTTTGTATCCTGCTGGTGTATTTGTGATGTAGGCTTGTGGGCTGAATCTTGGAGGCTTCTACTGCTAAGCTTACTGTAGGTTCGATTGATTTTGCACAATAGCCTCTCTTGAAAAGTCTGATTATAACTTGTGACAGATTTCTGCATGTGTGAGATGTTTGTCACAGCTACTTTGAGACATCTTCAGGAGACTTAGAATCATTTTGCCTCCTTCTGTGCTCATGAAAATATGGTGCACTTTGAAATTTGTATACATCCTGTATGAGTCGTGATTTTCTCTAGGGCTTTAAGCTGCTGGTTAAACCTCCTTACTCACAGTATTCTTTGAAATATCTCTCCGTCAGAGCTATTTCATGCAAATGTGTTTTTTACACTTCTTTGTACTTCAGTCCATGCTTTAAAAGGTCCATCTAATGTCCCTGTCCATCTGTCAGTCTCTGAGCTACTATAAAGCACTTCAGCCCCTCAGGTTTTTATTATCATCCCAATACCAAGTAGAATGACTTTGCTGCACCGTAACAAGGCTACACTAAATTAAAACAGCTTTACCTGATTTTTACCATCTTAACAACATGAAAAACAGAACTATATTTGTCCAAAAACAACTTATTAACATGTTGTGTCCATTTCACTTTCAGTTTTGGTTCTCTGAGTCCCACCTCCCTTTGCTCCCTGCTTCAAATCACTCCCCCTTCAGAGCATTATCACAAACTACTTAACATCACAACAGGTTTGTGTACAGTTTTGTATTATGTTTTATATATATATATATATATTATATATATATATATAGAGAGAGAGAGAGAGAGAGAGAGAGAGAGAGAGAGAGAGAGAGAGAGAGATTGTGTGGGATGTATTATAAGCTTTTCTCTAAATGACTCAAAAAAATGACATCTAACACCTCTTCAGGCATGTTTCTGATGAGGAAACAATGTTATAACATGGTAGAAAGGTCACAAAAGATGAATAAAACTTCCACGGTGAGATGGGGCAGACTGAGCATCAGATGGGGAGCAGTTTGGAAGAGCAGCATAGATTTTATGATGGCCACTGTGAGGCCGAGTGGGTCAGGGACACAGCCTGACATTAGCCATAATAGCCAATGTGCTACTCATTTCACAAAAACACAGTTAAGAACATTCTATTCATGATTTCTGCAAAAACACATCGTTTTTCCAAATGTGGCCACTTTTTAGGTTTAAAATGTGACTTCTTTGTGGGAACTTCATAACTGTTAACGAGTAAACTTCTGAAATGCTATTATCTGTCAAATACAAATTTAACAAAACACATTTATTTTGTTGAATTCATGTCAGAAAAAATGTGTTTCTTCCAAGTAAAATGTGGATAACGTTTGGACAGAATTCTCCCTAGTGTGATGCCATCAGTTTCTAGTCTCAACGTTCTGTAATTTTTTACATATCTTTTCCACTTTTCTTCACAAACTTCTTGAATTGTGCAAAATTTTCATTTATACAGTGCTTAATAAATGTATTAGAGCACCTGTCATGAAAACAACAAAACATAAATACTACTTAGTAGTATAGTAGTATAGTATATTCATAGTATATTCATAAGATAAGATAAACTTTATTGTCCCCAAGGGGAGATTTGTTTTGGGCACTGCACGCATCTTAAAAAAACAGTCACAAGATACATGTGGTACTTTTGTGCACCGCACAACCAAAAAGTGTCCAAGATATTGCACTAACTCTATTACACAGACAATTATAGCACAGATAATTATTACACAGATAATTATTGCACAGATAATTATTACACAGATAATTATTGCACAGATAATTATTACACAGATAATTATTGCACAGATAATTATTGCACTACCTCTATTGCACAAACAGTTATTGCACCATTGAATAAAGTGACTAAGTGTGCCTTGTTGTGCAGATTTGTTCAGTGCAACAGAAGTGGCACAAATTAAAGTTTATATATGTTACTCTTAAATTTAGGCACTCGATAGCGCCCCCGTCTGCCTGATGGAGGATTTCATATTCCCCATGCAACAGGTGAGAGGGTTTTCCCATAATCCATCTGGCCTAAGCGAGTGCAGACTTTTGAAAAATGTCCTGCATAGAAGGAAACTTTTTCTTGCCAATCACCTTCATGGCCTTATTTACTAGTTTTGCAAGTTTAGTTTTGCATTGGACAGTTTAAGAGCTGAACCGGGCGACCGACCGTACTGTAGCATGTCAGACTCTCCAAAACAGCATTATATGATATTCAACACATTATATTATATTCAAAACGTTATATTATATTCAACACATTATATTATATTCAAAACATTATATGATATTCAACACATTATATTATATTCAAAACATTATATTATATTCAAAATATTACATTATATTCAAAACATTGTATTATATTCAAAACTTGTTCCAAATTGACAATTTCATTGTTATTCATTAAAATAAATGACCAATTGGAAGAACAAAATAGTCCTTGTTGGCAAATAATAACCAAAAATGTGAATATTTTGTGTGATCCTTTGGTGCAGATCACAGCTGCATTCTTGCTGCTTTGTTTTATGTCATTTTGCAAAGTCCCTTTTATTATTGAGTTCCAAATAGTTTCTCACTGTTTCCAGAGACTTGCTCTGGATGAGACTTTGGTGTCATTTTTGAAAAACACCAAACACCATTTTTGGAAAATCTTCAACTTGAAAATATAAGGACAGCAACAATAGTTATATATGTGCATTGAAGATATGGTATTGATTAAAAGATCTGGAATATACTGGCAGATTAACCATTATAGAAACATAAAGAGATATTTTGGTAAACAGAAATACTGTTAAATTACATATTGCAGCCGTGGCAAACACCTTATACTGGATGGTGGTCTAATAAATTTGTTAAGACCCGTATTTACCATAATTATAATCCCACCAAATAAGAGAATCATACAAGTCTGTCATACACATCCAGCAGCAGAGATTATCTTAGTACTTGCATGTGAAGTACTTGCATGTTGTACCACTGCATTTATTTAGTACATTTATGACAACCTAAACGAAGTGCTTCCAGGTGTTTTGTTTTTTTTTCCCTTCCATTTTGATGCAGAATCGGCAAAACCATTGACGTCAGAATCCTAGTATTAAGTATTCAAATAGGAGGTTAAAATATTCTTCAGTCAGTCCAGCACAGACAGATCTTGGGCCCATATTCCACGTGTTTTTGATCTGTTCTAATGTAGTTTCCTCATCACACATAGACCTGGAGTTGTGTTGTGTTTCATTCAATTCAATTCAATTTATTTTGTAGCGCCCAAAATCGCAACAACAGTAGCCTCTAAGGGCGTTCCAAGATTTGGATGAGCAAAACATACACACAGACATATCAAAACAGGATTAAACAACATTCATGTAAAGCAGCAAATGAAACATCGTCCAGTCATCCCCTGTCCTTAGACCCTCCTTCTCAGCAAGGAAAAACTCCAAAAAACCCAGGGTCCTGGGAAAAAGAAGAAACCTCGGGGAGAACTACAGTGAAGGAGAGATCCACTCCCATGGACGGACAGGCTATAGATGTCCAGGCCCGTGGGCCAGTTCGGTATGACCACAGCTACCCAGGTGGGGAAGGAGCCGGGCGAGGAGGGGAGGCTGGGCAAGAAGAGGAGACCGGGCAAGGAGGAGGAGGCCAGGCGAGGAGGAGGAGGAGGCCGGGCAAAGAGGAGGAGGAGGCCGGGCTAGGAGGAGGAGCAGGGCGAAGAGGAGGAGCCGGGCGAGGAGGAGGAGCCGGGCGAGGAGGAGGAGTCAGGTGAGGAAGAGGAGAGGGGTCCAGCTGTCATCAGGCGTCTGAAAGAGTTACACTCCACAGGGGGAGTGGGACAGGGGACAACATGTGAATAGCAATGAACAAACTACAGATGAGAACATAGTAAGTGATGCTGATGAGAAAATAGGAGGAAACAGAGGATAGTGCTCAGGTTGCCACACTTCCCCCAGCTTGTTATCTCCTGCGGCAGCTTATCTTAGTAACATCTAAGTAACCTGGTCATAAGCTATTCCGAAGAGGAAGGTTTTAAACCTGGTCTTAAATAAAGAGACTGTGGGTGCCTGTTTAACATCAACAGGGAGTTGATTCCATAACACAGGAGCTTGGTAACTGAAGGCTCTCCCCCCCACTGTACTTTTAGACACTCTAGGAACCACTAATAATCCTGCATTCTGAGAGCGAAGTGCTCTATTTGGCTGATAGGGGACAATGGCCTCCCAAAGATATGATGGGGCCATACTGTTTAAGGTTTTGTATGTCAGGAGGAAAACTTTGAATTTAATTCTAAACTCGACAGGAAGCCAGTGAAGTGATTTTAACACATGAGTGATGTGATCACGTCTTTTAGTTCCTGTTAGGACTCTGGCCGCTGCATTTTGGACCAGCTGGAAGCTTCTTAAAGTACCTTTAGTGCAGACGGTGAGCAGAGAATTACAGTAATCTAGTCTGGATGTAACAAATGCATGGATAAGTTTTTCAGCATCATTTTTAGGCAAAATATTTCTGATTTTAGTTATGTTTCGCAGGTGAAAATATGCAGTTTTACAAGCTTGGTTTATATGAGCTGTGAATGAGAGATTTTGGTCAAATACAACTCCAAGGTTTTTTACAGTAGAGCTAGAGGCTATACTCACATTGTCAAGTGAGATTATCTGGTCGGACAGAGAATCTCTCTGACCTTTAGGACTGACAACAATGACTGATTTCAGGGTTTAAGAGCAGGTAATTCAGGGTCATCCAGGTTTTGATGTCCTTCACACAGGCACTGAGCTTATCGATTTGATCAGTCTGATTTGGTTTCATTGATAAGTACAGCTGAGTGTCATCAGCATAGCAGTGGAAATTAATGCCATGTTTTCTGATAATGTTATCTAATGGCAACATATACAGAGTAAACAGGATTAGACCAAGCACAGATCCTTGTGGAACACCGCAAGCTACTTTAGAGCAGGGAGAGGTGCACTGGTTTACACTAACAAACTGGTACCTATCTGATAGATAGGATTTAAACCATTTGAGGGTGGTCTCTCTGACACTTATGTCACATTCTAACCTCTGCAGTAGAATGTTGTGATCAATGGTGTCAAACGCTGCACTGAGGTCCAGTAGGACCAGGACTGAAGCCAGCCCGTTATCAGCAGCTAGTAGCAAATCATTTGTCACTTTAAGCAGAGCAGTTTCTGTGCTGTGATGAGCTCTGAAACCAGACTGAAATTTTTCATATAAATTATTGCCCTGCTGATGGTGACAAAGCTGTTTCACCACAACTCGTTCCAGAATCTTTGAGAGAAATGGAAGATTCAAAATAGGTCTGTAGTTGGCTAGTTCATCAGGATTTAAGATAGTTTTTTTCAAAAGTGGTTTAATTACAGCATATTTAAAGGACTGAGGAACATAGCCATTTTCTAATGACATATTTATTATGTTATGGATGGAACCTATTATTAGGTGGAGAGCTTCTTTGAGGAGGCGGCACGGTGGCTGAGTGGCAATGCTCAGGCCTCACAGCAAAAAGGTTGCGGGTTCGATCCCCGGGTCACCCGGGCCTTTCTGTGTGGAGTTTGCATGTTCCTCCCCGTGTCTGGATGGGTTTCCTCCGGGTACTCCGGTTTCCCCCATCAACCCAAAACATGCCCGCACCCCTATGAACTAACATCAAGGACCATGTTGTCCACCCTCCTGTGGGCTCACCACCTGCAGAGGGGTTCATAGGGGGGTCAGGTGCTATGAGTATTGGGCAGCACGCTGCCCCGCGACACAGCTGGATTAAGTGGGAGAAGATGGATGGATGGCTTCTTTGAGGAGTTTGACTGGAATAGGGTCGAGCAAACAAGTTGATGGTTTGGACGACATGATGACTGAGGTCATCTCCACCTCATCGACAGGAGTAAAATTGTCTAATGCTGTTAGAGGATTCATGTGGGATATTGGTGTTACTGACTGGATTTGCTCAATTTGCTCGGGGCTGATTTTTGGAGTGGCTTCGTTGATCTTGTCTCTAATGGTTGTAATTTTGTAATCGAAGAATTCAAGAAAGTCATCACAACTGAACTTCGAGGGGAGAAGAGACTCAGGGGCAGTGTGCGAGTTTGTCAGCCTGGCTACAGTGCTGAACAGAAATCTGGGATTGCTTTTGTTTACTTCTATTAGGTTTGAATAGTATCTGGTTCGCGCTTTTCGCAGAGCGGCCTTATAAGAGAGCAGGCAGAGCTTCCATGCCTTCAGAGACTGCTCGGAGCGCGAGCGGCGCCAGAGCTTCTCTGTGCGTCTTACGTGTTGTTTGAGTGATCACAATTCTGGAGTATACCAAGGAGCCGGAGGTCTTGGTTTAATGCTTTTCTGTTTTAGCGGAGCTGCAACATCGAGAGCAGATTTTAAGGTGAGCATTGTCCTATCAACAAACTGATCCATGATAATTGGATTAAAGTTGTTCTCATTGTCACATGGCATATCATTTAATACTGGCTCAATTATTTCTTTGAACTCGGCTACCGATTTTTCTGATATTGTTCTTTTCATTATAGTTTTCTCCTGCCGAGCTGGATAGTCGTTTAGTAGGAATTGAAAGGTAATTAAAAATGGTCAGAGAGTATAGGGTTTTGAGGACTTACAATTAAATCATTAATCTCAATACCATAAATTAGGACGAGATTAAGAGTGTGATTGTGACAGTGAGTACAACACTGTTTACCACACAAACCCTGCACATTTTGTCTTGAGTTCTTTTTTTTAACTGAAAATGCTCGGTTCCACCTTGTGATGTCACGTGAGAATACAATTTTTGACTCCATACACCTTCATTAGAATCATATGAATTCTTTCAGCTCTGGAATTGCCAATCTCGACTGAATAAAATGTGAACTGTTAAATTGAAAACAACTACTACATGACATCACAAGGTGGAACAGAGCATTTTGAGCTCTGGAGATGTAGACAGGCTGATAATAAAGAATTACTCAAACATGTGAATGAAACAAAACACAACTCCAGGTCTGTTTTTGAGGAGGAAACAACATTAGAACATGACTTAAACCTCCATTTTGTGTAATATGGGACCTTTAAAAAGTTTAGTTAGAAAAATAAAAGAAAAGAAAAAGATAAACGGCCCACAGCTTGGCTGGGGTGGTGCTGGATACTATAGGCTGGGTGAGAGTTTTATTCTGTGTTGGGAGAGGAGGAGGTTTAACAGTTGGTCATATTGTCCAGAGGGCTCGGGGTAGTGCTTTGTGAAGCAAGTTATATCCATACACATTAACCTGTGCTTTACCGGGGTCAGCTTCCACATTACTGACCCTATATCACATCAACCTGACTCTTGTGACCTTTAAGATGTAGGTAACACTTTTTAATAAGGCATATGTACAAATCATTTGTAAATGTTTATTAACCTTTAGCTAATCATTTAGTAAATATGTAAGTATTAGTAAAAATATGATTAATAAACACTGGTAAATTGATTGATTTCCATCTCTTTCCTCATCAGTGTGTAAATAGTCTCTTTAGTGTTGCTGTTTAATGCCACGGGACAAGAGCGGCTGCTACATCTGACTCACAGCATCTGTTCTCTGTGAGCTCCATATACTCTGTGCACTGCACTTGTGTCAAATAAATCAATCAACAAAACAGAAAACACACACCAAAGATCTTGTAGAGGTGCAGATGCAAAGAACAGCAATTTAATACTTTAAGTGAAAAAAAAAATCCGTAGCACAGTCAGATGGTCGATGTCCAAAAGCTTTTTTTTTTGTTTTTTAATTACATTTTGGCCAAAAGCCTTTGTCAGATAATTTTTCTTCCACAGTATACATGGTCCCAAGCAAGAAAAATGAAATAAAATGCATAATAAATAAATGTTGTAATAGATTTGTAGCTATACTTTATTATAATAAAAGTGGAACAACTCCAGATGTTTGTGATGAGGAATCAGCATTATAACATAGGTCAGAAAATGGTGTAATATAGGCCCTTTAAAGGTGCTCTGTGTAACTTCTAAAGTGTCTTGTGTTTTATAGCTCGAAAAATACTTGAAAAACTCTTACCATGTCCGGGCGACCTAGCCAGGCTGGTGCCACCTAATGCCTTTGTTTCATTTCTCTCCAGCTCTAGGTCAGGAATCAGAAGCACTCTGCAGTTTGCAAGAGTTTGCAATCAACTGTGAGCTGTGAAATCCTGAGGTCAAACTCCAGCATCTCTGGGTCCTTTTGTGTCCAGCACAACAGGAAACAAAGTGTCCAGATGGATGGAGATGAAGACAGACATTTTGTGTTGTCAACGATATCCGACATTGAGGATTTAAAGACGGAACAAAGAGAATGTTTGGTGAATTTTATCAAGGGGAAAGACGTTATTGCCCTTCTTCCTATGGGATTTGCTGTTGTGCTGCAATTACTTGGACACCACTGAGCGTTCCAGCGCATCCACCGATCCTAGTCAGACGAAGTGAAACCGGCTGATGATCAGGTTGGGGTGACCATGATCGGGCACTAAAAAGAAGAAAAGCCTATTGGATTTTTTATTTTACAAACTCTTAGTCCTCAGGCTTAAATGATTTTTTGTTGAATGTAATATTTAATATACTGACTTCATATTATTTATTATTTATTTATTATACTGGAGTGATGAGAAACACAATTTTGATGACTTTTGTTGACTTTGTATGATCTTTGTATGAAGAATTGACAATAAACTTTGAGCTTGATGTTATGATGTAAAAAGTGTTATATGAAGAGTGCATATGTATGCCCTCTGAGCCACGAGGGGGGGTCATGTTAAACTCTTCGATGCACAGCTTGTCTTGCTAAAATTAGTTTTGTTTGTATAATGAAACTGAATTGTTTTTAACTTTTTAATGTTAATAAGTATCTTCACATTCCTGATTATTATCCATGTGTTTTCATTTGTGAGAGATTGGTGCATAGTTAATGATAAATAATATTGGGATCTAATGGTGAATTGTATTGTTTTTCACTGCTGTGACTTGATCATTACTCTTGAGGGATCAGTCCCTTAACTTATTTAAGGAGAGCAAAAGACGATCTGAGCGAAAGATGACCTGAGGGCCCGAAAAGTTGTATCAGTAAAAGAAAACCAAGAGTGAGACAGTGTGCGGGAGAAATGTGTCCATCGCTTTGGTTTTACTGGTGGTTGAACTTAATTCCCCATGTTTGTTCTGCAGAGCAATGTTTATTTACTCCACCAGGAAAGGAAGCTGCTGAGAAGTAACAATAGGCAGTCACTGATGATATGTGGGGTACACCACGAGTGACCCTGGGATCCATGGGCAAGGTCATTCCTCCTGTTGCATATTTGTCACACAAAACAAATTGTCATTTAAAGTATTTCCACCTTAAAGTTGTGTTAAAATGGTGTAAGTTTTCTGGTGGAGGATCCGTCAATGAATATGCTATTGTTTTGTGTCGAATGTTTCGCAGTATGGTATTACCTTTATATCTTTATGGAGACCAAACCAGACCCATTTACAGGTCAGATTTGTGGAGAGGTGACCCCGCTCACAGTCAGAATGTTTGTTTATTAGGTGTGTAATGATATTCTCTCATTATACGATATCGTCACGGTCTGAACCTCATGGTACAATATTTATTGAGATATTGTGGGAAAGCTCACGATATTATGATATTCTACATAATAACAAGACTGACATTCTAAAATGCTTTGACCAGTCATTTGGTACAACATTTATTGTCATTAGGGATGGAACGATATTCAAATCTCCAAAGTACGATATTTTCACCATAAACATCTCACCGTATATATTTTGTGTGAATCTGCTCCTTTTTCCTCTAAAAATGCCTTCACAAGACCTAATCCAAAGAATGAAGATTTCAAAGTGCTTAGAACAGTTATTTCTTCATGTAGTCTGCACTGAAACAGAGCAAAGGATCATGGTCTACGTAGTTCCCTCTGTTTTTAGCTATTTCAGCATCAGAACTATTCATTTAAGCAAAGAGACTTGGGATTCGATATATTGTGATGGTCCAAGATATTGTGAGACCTTTGACGATACGATATCACCATATTTCAGTGTAACTGAATGAATGTAAGGTAGAGCTGTTTAATGTCATGCTGTGGAACATTCCAACCAGAGAAATGACATATCCATAGAAAAAGCAGGTGGTGGTCTAAAAACCCAAACCATTTAAATTTAGATATAGAACGCAGTACTGCAACACCATCATGCCCGAGATAAAAGTAAAAGTAAATAACCTCATCACCTCCTGATTAATGCGAGGCCAGTGTGGCGGTCTAGTGTGGCTGCCCAGTGGCCTGAATGGTCTCACATTTTTATCTTTTTTTTTGGAGTTTGAAAAGCTTCTGTCATCTGGGGTGAGTCCCAGGAAAGCTGCTGGTGATTAAAGGTCCTATATTACACAATATTGACTGTGAGATTCAGGCCATGTTAGAATGTTGATAGCTTCTCAAAAACAGACCTGATGTTGTGTTCTGTTTCATTCACACATGTTTGAGAAAGACTGTCTGTCTACCTACAGCTCCAAAAATCGAAATGCCCTGTTCCTCCTTGTGATGTCATGAAGTGGTGGCTACACTTTACATTTTGTTCAGTAGAGATCGGCAATTCCAGAGCTGAAATCACCCAAATGATTCTAGTGAAAATGTGTGGAGTTTAAAACACACTGGTGCACTTCCTGTATTACCATATCATAATCACAGGGTGGAACCGTTTTCTGTGTGAGAGTGCTCAGTGACATAATGCAGCTGAATGCACCTGAAGGTCCACGTCATATAGGGGCCAAATCAAAGACTCTGGGAACAGGTTCTAAAATGGTGTTCTACACTCATCAAATCTTGCCTCAGAGCGCAGTCCAGAATACTGAAACTGAATTTGACAGATTAATCACACCTACAATGGTTTCCAATATATTTCCCCTTATCAGGCCCACTCAGCTGTCACCTTTTTTCTATTCAACAACATTCACCTTTAGAGAAATGGATAATCAACTGTACAATCCACAACTCACACACAACAGATTCAAAGAAACTCTAAGCTGTGACATGCTGTGAGCCACATCTTAGTTTCCCTTATGCCTACACACAGGCACACACACACACACACAGGCACACACACACACACACACACAGCCACACACACACAGGCACACACACACGCACACACACACACAGGCACACACAAGCACACACCCACACAGGCACACATACACAGGCACACACACACAGGCACACGCACACACACAGGCACACACACACACATACACACACACACACGCACACACACTTTCAAACACACTAATGCTGGAGTTTAAAAATGATGCAAACCAGTATTTATCATCACACCTATATTTGATAAGTGGCAGAAAAAGAATAGATAGAATCTGCTTTAATGAAGACAACCGTCAGCGCAGTATATAATATATAATATATACAATATAGGGCTTATTAGCTCACAGTGGTCTCCACATGAGAAGCTCTGGAGGAGCCTATAGAGGAGTTTCCTGGGGCCTGGATGAGTGGGCACAGATGGCACATAGGCTACAACGCGTGAACCGTCCTCTTCTACTTCACAGCGTCACAGAGTCTTGTGCCTTATCAGATGAGCAGTGTGCTCCAGCATTTATAAGTCGCCGTGACGATAATCTCTGGACAAACGGAGCAGAGACAGGGTCAGACAGAGCAGTGCAGATGATAAGAGATGCTCAAGTAGCTTTAATCTGAGCAGTCTGCACATCAACTGCATATTTCTGGTTTATTGTCGGGCAATTATTCCTACAAGTCTATAACCCTGAACTTGTCATGGTTCTTTGTTTTTCAACAGTCACATTTTAATCTTCCTTCACTGCTCATAACCGTATCTATGGTATGGAGCACAAATGCTAACAAAGTGGTGACTTTTTCAAAGAGGCGGCAGGTTTATAAACTCAGCGTGGTGAATAAGTATGATTCTCAGAATTAGGCCTGGGCCATAAGGCAAAAACTGAATCCCATAATAATATCTGAGCCACATCACATTTTTATCATGATTCAGAGTTGAGTTGGTTAAATCCTCCTGTCTCAGAGCGTTACAGAGGCTGACCAAGGGGAAGAGGAAGGGAGAGTGTTTCAGCAAACATGAAATTGAGAAATGCGTGGTAAATAAGGACGATTGTCAGAACTAGGGCTGGTGCAGACGCAGGTTAACATCAAACTGGACTTCTATATGTTCCACCATAAACACTTAAAGAAATTGTAAACAAACAAACCAAGAAACTCAACTATAATTTACATCCTAAAAATACATATGAAGCCAGAGCTACAAATACAATAAGAAAATCTGTATATGTCTAGAGGAATGAACTGCTCTGTATATAACAACAGACGAGACTATTACAACTAAACATGAACCATGCACTATGTATTTTCATGCGCCAACCAGATGCCCTCCCACACGGAGCAAGACACAGGGAGTAAGACACAGGGATAGTGGCACTGGGTCAGGCCTGCACTTTGATCATCAGCTTGGGGCTGTGATAGAGCCAAGACACATCTCAAATGTTTTCTGTTCTTTTTTTACAAATAACTTTAAATAGCCACAAATGAGCTGCTAACTGTATCTATGGTATGGAGCACGAACGCAAACAAAGTGGGGACCTTTCTCAAAGAGGTGGCAGGTTTGTAAACTCGGCATGGTGAATAAGTATGATTCTCAGAATTAGGCCTGGGCCATAAGGCAAAAACTGAATCTCATAATAATGTCTGAGCCACATCACATTTTTATCATGATTCAGAGTTGAGTTGGTTAAATCCTCCTGTCTCAGAGCGTTACAGAGGCTGACCAAGGGGGAAAGGAAGGGAGAGTGTTTCAAATATGACATTGAGAAATGGTGAATCACAATTTGACCAAAACAGCAGATCATCATAGGATTTTGATCCCCACATAGCCCAGCCGGACTATACTGGGAATACAAGTGAGGTGTCACTTTGGACCACTTCATAACACTTCATTTAAGCTCATTTTGTTTTACAGGTTTTAAGCAAATCTGGTTTAGGGTGATCAGATCCTGACAAGACAAGTTAGAAATAGCACCATTTAAAATACCGCCTATAAACAGGAAGCTGAAGCTCATGAATAAAAGTATAAAACTGCGCAGATACAAGTTCAGTATGTATGTATTCCAGCCTTACACACTCTGAGACAAGGGCAAGTGTTTAATATCCACTGCATGAGAGGGCCCTTGTGTTCTCTAATAGAGCAGATGAGTTCACTGGAGGAAGTCTCACTATAAACCTCTAAATGGACCACGGGCAGAGTGGGTGGGCTCCACGTGTACGCCTGTGCTGTCAGGACGGGTTACACTCGACATGCTCTAATCTAATAAATGTGTAGAAGGTCACTAGTCTGGAGCCGTTACTCTTACTAACCTCTGAAACGGTGCATCCAGGCTATGTCTGAGAATTTTACTTGCCCATCAAGGCTTTACAGGAAGTGTTTGTAAGATTTAGATTCGATACACGTCCCCAGAGAGGAAAATACATTTACGGTAGCTCTAGGTAACAACTGGAATCCTGATTTATCCTGCAATACCAAAACACTGGACATGGACATTATTTTTTTTTTTTACAGTAAACCATTAAATGCATTGTTCAGCACATCATGTATGTGTAAATGTTCATCTTAAAATATGCATACAGAACTCATCACTGTGACTTATATGATCAGCTTGACTATCTTAAAAAAAGATGACAGTGCCACTGGTTTCTGTTTATCTTTAAATGTATTTATTGACTTTCCATCATATCTGAAATGTTTTCTTGTCCAGCCTACTACAATTTGCTCTCTTCAACACTCTCAGTATACCACATTTACTGTACCGTCCGTAAGGAGGCGGGTCGGAAGTACTTTCGCTTTAAAGGGGAACTCCAGCACGTTTGAAGCTAAAGTCCATTGCAAGAGGTGGTCAAATAAGATAAGATAAGATATTCTTTATTTGTCCCACAATTTGGAAATTTCAGTGTTGCAATGCACAGTTAAGAGAACAACAAGAAAACAGTAGCAGCAATAGAAGTACAAAATTACTTAAAAATAGACAAACTATAAAGATCTATAAATATAGGCTTATAAAATTATATACACAATAAATTGCTATCTTGGTGATCACAGTGCAGTTTCAGACTGAATACAGCGGCCACAGTTTGTACAGTACTATAAATAACGTTATATCTTTAAAGTGGCTACAGTAAATAAATACATTTGTAATGGATAAAGTGAAAGTGAAAAACTGACAGAGGCCAAAAAACGGCACAGATCAAAGACTCAATTGGCGATGTAATTTCTAATTCCATTTTTGAATGAATTATATATTTTTTAAAAACATTTTCTTTCAACAGCTTTCAGTTTCTCTTCACAGTTAGTAGTAGATCCTCACTTGTTGCCTCTGGCGGCTACTAAATGCTTAACCACGGTGTTTTTAAAAAATATATATGTAATTCACTGGTAAATAAATGGGATTAGAAATGACATCGACGATCGAGTCTTTTCGGGCTTTGGCATGTGCAGTGGGAAATCAACAGAAGGAAGTGTAAGGCTGCTTATAAAGTTGTTTTCTAACATTTCCAGACACTAATGAGTGAACCAGGCAGAGCGTTTTGTTTGTTAGACTCGTGACTGTTGTAAGATGGGTTAAAGTGGTGTTAAGCTTCTTCAGTGTGAAGCAAATTGGCGTTTTACGTAGAAGTTAAGAACTTGCTCCCATCACTACACTAGTTTGTTGCCTTGACAGACTCACTGCCACAGCGAAATGTCCGCCGAGGCAACACTGATCTTTGCCATTTTTTGGCTTCTGACCGAATTCCACCACCTCTAGCAATGGACTTTAGCTTCAAACGTGTCCAAGTTCCACTTTAAGGCCTCCTCAGACTGGAACAATCTGCCTTCATCACCGAGGTCTCTAACTTCTCTTGGTTCCTTTAGAACAGCTCTGTGAACTTACCTGGAAAATGATGGTCACTGCTGTTGATTCTATTAACACTGTGTTTGTGTTAATGATTAAATGAGATGGACATATGGGGGGTGGGGAGGGATGTGAGCAAATTGTCCTATTACTTGTGTTGTATGTACAGTATTTATGTATGTATAGATTATTTTATGTGTTGCTGTCGAACTATGTGTTTGTATTTGTTCTATGTTCTTGGTCCACCCTGGAAATGAGATTCTGCCTCTCAAGGGGCTTTCCATGAATAACATCAAATTCGCAGTAAGAGTGCAGACTACATACAGTTTATTTAAGCTTCAACTGGAGGGATTTTTATGTTTTAGAAAATAGCCAAATATGGACAGTTACATCCCGGGGCTTAACAGATCTGGTAAAATAACAGTGGTGACGTAAGCTCTGCTCCGGAGCATTGTTCAGGTCCATGTGTCTTCGTGTACAGAACACAGCCACACTCTCGTAGCCTGCAGCTGTACAGTGCGTTCGAAGCTGCTCTGGCTGTTGAATGTGGCTGCACTATGCTCTTATTTCCTGTGTGCTGTTTATAAATGAGTCCTGGCTCAGTGCACTCACATTTCTCTCATGGTTGGTTCCAGAGGGGGCCGTCTTTTTAATGTCGACACATGTGGAATACAACACTTTCTGCCAAACCGTCACTGCTATTTTGGGAAATTTGTTGTAAGCTCCTGTGATACAATTTCTGAACTACTTTTGAACATCATTATATAACAAAAATATATCTTGATTTCTTATTTTGGTGAAGTTTACAGGTTTATTTCCTGGTCAAAAAGTCGCAGATATGACACACTATTACAGTATTATGAACATGGCCCAAAACGTGTTCAAATTGCATAACAGTTATGATTAGATTATATTGACTCCTGTTATATCTTTGCAAAAATGAAAAAAAAAGCACAGCAAGGATTCAAAGCATCAGGATCTCAAACTGGCAAAAAATGTCAGAGACTCTACAAGCATCTAGAGCCGAGGTTTCTGAGAAGGTCTGAGAGGTCTACAAAACCTTTGTATAGTCCATTTCTAAATGTTATCTTTTTAGCTGAAAAATCATGAAGCACCTGCAGTTTGTATCATAAAGCAGAACAGCATTTAGCATTCAAAGACCACTGCAAAGAACATTTTGCACATGAACTGTAGCAAGGTTGAGTACAATAAGATAACTGTTCACAACAAATACAAATAAATGACAAGACAATGACCTTTATTTTGTTAAATCTATCAGAAAAAGCGTTGTGCATGGATTGTTGCCACCTCCTGTATTTGTGTGTTTCTCCTTTATTCTATTATCCTCTCCTTACTCTCCTCCTGCTTCAGTTTTATCCACAAAAAGCCTTTTAAGTCATGATAAATAGGTTCAAAATTCCAAAAATCATCACATGCACTTCAGCAATGGTGTTTGACAGTGTGGAACCAAATAATAAGGTCCAGAATGTAGAATGTAGAATATAGTCATGTAGAATCGGACAGCTGATACACAACTTTCCCTAGGGTTATGGCGCTAGCTGGAGGCTTGGCTCTGTCTGAAGCTCTGTTAATGAAGTAAAATTTTAATGACCTGTTAAGACATGACTCTTTTCAGAAAATTCGGATTAATGAGGCAGCCGTTCAAAGCCCCACTTTGGCTGCCTGGGAGGACTGGGATGATGGGCAGAGCTGCGAGCACCTCAACTTGTGACTCTGGGCCGGGTTTGTGGTCATTAACGGCTGGTTGGATGGACATGGTGGCTCTAAAAAGAGTAGATGTGGAAATTGAAAAGCAGCTGCTCATTCTAAACCCAAACGACAAGAATCTTTTGGGTTTGGGATTGTTTTGTGGGGGTGTGAGACTGTTCTTTTTAATCACTGTAAAGTGCTTTGTGTTGCATTTT
Organism: Odontamblyopus rebecca; assembly: GCA_030686955.1. Classification (NCBI taxonomy): domain Eukaryota; kingdom Metazoa; phylum Chordata; class Actinopteri; order Gobiiformes; family Gobiidae; genus Odontamblyopus; species Odontamblyopus rebecca. The sequence goes on from CM060658.1 coordinate 29,762,903, forward strand.
TTGTATGAAAAGCGCTCTATAAATAAAGTTTGATTTGATTTGAATCTAAGATTTATCTATTTATTTATTTTTGTCACTTAATTGTTACTGAGCATTTTATACATTAATAAAAAACAACCAAACACAGGCACAGAATTAACATACATTTAGATGAAAAGAAAAATATACATATATATTTTTTGTGCTGTCAATTGATTAAAATATTTAATCGCTATTAATCTCATGAATGTCATAGTTAACTGGTGATTAATTGCAAATTGATCACACGTTTTTTGTCCCCTTGAATCATCATTTTAATCCCCTTGTTTTTTTGTTTTTTTTAATGCAAACCAAAACAATTGCCAGTGAGACTTTGTGCTCTGCAACAGTGTGAGTGAAGTGCCTCTTCTGTCTTCAGAACAGTCAAATAATGTGTGAAATAATGCGCTGTGACATGAGGTTTTTCTCATTACTGAGGGTTCAGTGATCTCCAGTTAGACTGTGACAGTGATCTCCAGTTAGACTGTGTTTGTCACCCCAACACCTGCGCACTCGTGCTGGGACTTTTGCCCATTGCCGTGCTTGGGCGCGGTTGGCTGTAGTTCTGTGGATGCCGTTTACAGAATCAGAATCAGAATCAGAATCAGAATTACTTTTATTCATCCCCGAGGGGAAATTTTCTTTGTTACAGATGCAACCGACCAAGAGCATGTACATCGAACAAGTTACAAAATAAGCTAAATACAATAAGATAAAAGATAAAATAGCTCTCTCTGGGAAATTATTTACATCATTGACATATTTATGACTATATGTGTGAGCAGGGGAATAGGATGAAAAGGATAGGGTAGTTTGTGAGTTAAAGTGCAGCGTTCAACAGTTTGATGGCGACAGGCAGGACAGATTTCCTGTGTCTCTCAGTGGAGCAGCGCGGCAGCCGCAGTCTATGGCTGAAAGAGCTCCTCTGATTGGCCAGCACCTTGTGGAGGGGGTGGGAGGGAGAGTCCAGGATAGTCCTGATTTTGTCCAGCATTCTCCTGTCCAACACCACCGCCAGAGAGTCCAGCTCCTCCCCCACAACATGTCCAGCCTTTCTAATGATCTTCTCGAGTCTATTAGTGTCCCTCACGCGCAGACTGCTGCCCCAGCAGAATACAGCGTACATGATGGCACTGGCCACCATAGACTCGTAGAACATCCTGAGCATTGTCCTGCAGATGTCGAAGGACCTCAGCCTCCTCAGGAAATAGAGGCGGCTCTGGCCCTTCTTGTAAACCGCGTCCACGTTCCTGCTCCAGTCCAGTTTATTGTCCAAGTACACCCCCAGGTACTTGTATTCCTTACTTGTATTCCTCCACCACGTCCACACTGACCCCCCGGATGGAGATGGGGGTCACAGCAGCTTTGGTCCTCCTAAGGTCCACCACCAGTTCCTTTGTCTTCATCACGTTGAGCTGGAGGTGGTTCTCCTCACTCCAAGTGACAAAGTTGTCCACTACAGTCCTGTTGTTACACCTGCTAGACTGCAGCCATGATGTTGCACGGCGCTGTTTGCAGACGGCGCTGTTTGCAGACTGCGTGGTGGAGCTGGCGGTTTTGGCGGAGAGGGTGGGTCCAGTGGCCTGGGGTGTCTGTTGCATGGTGGTGTGGGTGTGGGTTCTGCTGTGGTGCTCCTCCGTGTGCTTGTGTCGCTGTCCACGGTTCTTGTCGCGGATTCACCTTACACAGCAAAAACGCCTATCAAAAATAAGGAAAAAATACCAGTATGGGGGTAAAAATGCTCTATTTTAAGTGAAATTATCTGCCAGTGCAGTTAGAAATTTTCACATACCAAGTTTTCTTCAAACAAGATGAAATTTCAACTTATCAAGTAAATGATGAATCTGCTTAATTCAAGTCAGTTTAACTATGTTAGAAAATCCTTTTTTGCAGTGTATGTTTTGAAGTGGACTGTTTGGTGTTTTCCTCGTGCGGGGGCATCAGGGTGCACAGCTGTGCCGTGCATTGGCCCACCTCCTCCAACTGGGTCGTACAAATTGTTCATTTTCCTGTTTACAGCCAAATCCTGTAGTTTTTTTGACGTTCCAGCAGTGGCCACAGCAAAACTAGTCCACTGGGTCACTAAGTGCTTTAATCTCGCGCATTTCTTCAATTATTTGTAACCAGTCTTCTAGTGAAGGAGGGTCTGGTTGGAGCCATTTGCGAGTAATTGCCTTTTTGGCACAGGCACAGAGAATTTTGAATAATTTGAGTAATTTTGAGTAATATTAAAACCAGTTATTTGCCCAATTGTTGATGATACCTGTGTCCAAACTGTATTCAGCTTCACACAGGACCAGAATATACGGGTGTGGTGAGCTAATCTAAGATTTATTTTAGCACAATTTGACCAGAAGCAACGGACTTAGCTGGAACTACAACAGGTGAGCTGATTTATGTGGTTAAACAAGTCCCTCACACCTACAATTACACTCGTAAACTAGCAATAACCAACCATTTTTTCACTCTCACGTTTTTTTTATTATCACTGGCAAGTACAGAAAAGATAGGAGGCAGGAATAAATCTGAATTTTCAACGTCTCAAATGCAGAACAATACAGGGTTACACAAACATGCTATTAAAGAGCTATTACAGCATGCCTTAGTCCAAATAGAAGGCTCAGTAATCTAAAAGTGAAGCAGCACTGTTACAATAAGCTTAATAGCTCATAAAAAAGAGGTACTGTACTTGAGTCTGCTCTATAGCTACAGTCTATGACACCCGTGGATCATTCTGATATAATTTGGACATTTTATTCATGTTAAACTTAATAAAAGAAACAAGTGCGTCTGTGTTAGAAAACCACCTGGAGATGACGTCGCTGTAAACATCATCACAACAAAGCGCACTAGCGGGCAGTGTATTTCTTTTCATCTGAACCAAAATGGTTACACGGCGCTGCTGAATCCAACATGTAACATGATTTAAAAAAACAAAGAGTAGTAGGTAACAGTGGGGGTGAAAATGAGAGTTGATTGGCAAAATAGTGTCTTGAAAATAGGTGATTAAAGATAACTCAAATATACACGGATCTCTCCAAATACTACTTCAGAGGACCAATGAGAAGAAATGACTAGAACATGGTTAGAAGCTCTGAAAAGCCAGTTTTGCAGAATAGATCTGGTGATGGTGGTAGATGACTATTACTATATTTTGTGGTAAAAACATTCAAGCAAGAAAAAATATTTTGTGTCAGTCCAGTCTTACTAATAGTGCTGCAAAACATGGATGAGTCCGGTGTCTTTCTTCTGTCATGGTCTTTATTCATTCCCCTGTGAGGCTGTGACTGTGCATGTCTCATCATTCATATGAGCAGACAGGACGCACACAGACTGTCAAACGCACATAAAACATACACAGCACACTCATGGAAATACCACGGTGAAGTGCAAGTCATTTATGCTACTCCTACTCCTATATCCTATAGTCATAATATTCAGGATTTAAGCGGTTTCTTATGCCCTGTGAAAGCAGCAGCTCCTCTTTAAAAACATGCTGGTTATTATTATGGCATGTGCACTAAGCAAACATGGAAACAGGACTGAACAAGTAATAGAATAAAAACAGTGGAGGGTGCGCGTGTTGTCTGAGCTTTTACTGCTATAAAAAGTGAACTACAATCACTACTGACCCTGTGCCTCCAGAGCCTTCACCTGCAGATAGAGACAAGCAGGTTTGTCTCATTCTCAGTTTATGAACGGGCCTCATGTGAAAGCTCAGAACCTCCAGAAATCCTTCCTTGAGCTGCAGAGGCTGCACTATCGCCTTGATGACACTTTTAAGACCTACGAGCAGTACGTTACCTGTACCACAACACAGAGGAATACGACCAGACTTGTGTTATGGCACAGTGAGTGGGGCGCATGTCTCTGCCGCTCCCTCCTCTCGGATCCTCCTACCACAACTGCGTCTATCTGATGCCACGGTACATCCTCATGCGTTCAGACGCCTGCCGCGTGAGGAAAAAACTGTGAAGTGTTGGACAGAGGACAGAGTATTTCCACACTTCAAGCCTCGTTTGAATGTACTGATTGGGACTGCTTCTTTGAAGGATGCGATGATATAAATGACTTATGTGAATCCATCTCTGCATATGTCACTTTCTGTGTTGACTCCATCATTCCAACTAAAAATTGTGTTATTTATCCAAATAATAAACCGTGGATAACAAAAGATCTTAAATCAGTCATAAATAAAAAGAAAGTGATTTACTGCACTGGAAATGAATTGGAGAAAAAGGCCATTTCTAGGGAAGTGAAAGGAGAGATAAGAAAGGCCAAACTTAAATACAAAGATAAAGTTGAAGCCCAGTATAGCAGTGGAGACCTTAGAGCAGCTTGGCGGGGTATTAAGAACATGGCCTCTAGTAGCCACCAAAATGAGGACAGGAAACATGTAACTGTGAAGAGGTGTGTTGGACGCGGAGTTGCCAAGTGCTTTTAATAATTTTTTCTCTCGGTTTTGAAAGAGATGATGTTTTGAAAAATGTGTCAGACTGTAGGAACTCTCTTAAACCTTCAAATGTAATTGAGGTTTCACAGGATCAGGTCACTGCTTTACTAAAGAAAGTAAAGACGGGGAAGGCCAGGGGTCCTGATGCCATCTGTGGGCGCACATTGCACCACTGTGCCACCCAGCTCAGTGCTGTTTTCACTAGACTGTTTCAAATGTGTGCCGATCTTGGTCAAATTCTTCTCTGTGGAAGACATCGACAGTGGTACCTCTCCCTAAATCGAACAAATCAAAGGAGTTGTTTGAGTTCAGAAGCCAGTGGCACTCACATCTTTAGTCATGAAGACTTTTGAACAGATTTTAAAGACTCATATCTTGTTTTTTAACTGAAGGGAAATTGATCCACTACAGTTTGCGTATCAGCCCAATAAGGAGTGGAGGATGCTAAACTTTTTTATTGAACAGTGTCTATAAGCACCTTGAAAATGCCAAGGCACATGTGAGACTTTTATTTGCGGACTTTTCCTCTGCTTTTAACAAAATGCAGCCCCATGTCCTGATTCAAAGACTGGCTTCAGATTTTAATCTTCCGGACCAGCTCCTTTTACTGATTTTAAACTTTCTCACCGACCGGGTCCAGCGTGTTTTTGTCAATGGACGATTGTCTCCTCCCTCTATCTCTAACACTGGATCACCCCAAGGTTGTGTGCTTTCACCTCTCCTTTTTATTTTGTACACAGACAGCTGCAGATCCTCAGAGGAAAACAGATTTCTCATCAAATTTTCGGATGACACAGTCCTGGTGTCACTACTTTCAGGATCTGAGGAGAATCATGGCCCTGCGCTGGGGCAGTTTGTCAAATGGTGTGAGGACAACTATCTGGATTTAAATGTTGCTAAAACCAAGGAGATGGTGATTGATTTTAGACGTACACCTTCTCACAGTGTTAGTGTCATCCACAGTGATGTTGTTGAAATTGTCGACAGTTACAAATATCTGGGCACTGTGATGGACAATAAACTGAAATTTGACATAAACACTGAAACCATTGTTAAACGAGGGCAGCAGAGAATGTACCTGTTGAGAAAACTGAACTCTTTTAATGTAAACAAAACTATTCTCAACAACTTTTATTGTTCTTTTATTGAAAGTCTGCTCACTTTCTCCCTCATTTGCTGGTTCCAGTCCCTGTCCTTGAAGGATAAAACAAACTGCAGAACATTGTTAAAACTTGCTCAAAAATCATAGGGGTCAAACTGAGGGAGCTGCATTCTCTGTGGGAGGAGCGAGTGCTGAGCAAAGCCAAGTGTCTCCTGGCTCAGCCCCTCCATCCTCTGACTCCTGACTTTATCCTGATGCCTTCAGGACGCTGCTTATGCTCCGTGCACGGAAGACTAACCGCTTCTCCAATTCTTTTGTGCCTTCAGCTATTAAACTGCTAAATTCTGAGGGTTGTGTTTTTTGAGGTTTTTGCACTGTCATATGTATGTTGTTTTTATATTGTTCTTGAGTTCCACTTATGTCTGAAATGGTCTGACACACTGTGTGTTTGTGCATGTGAGAACTGCTCTGTGAAAGCTGCAAACGAATTGCCCTCTGGGATCAATAAAGTTTTCTGATTCTGATTCTGATTCTAGCACTGACTCATGATGCAGGCACTGGGGTTTAGGGAGTGACCTTCAGCTCAGAGAAAATCCTTTTAAAGCTTTGATACCAACACTGAAACAAGAAACAAACCAAATGAGAGACTTTTGTGAGGCTCATTCTGCTTTCACATTATTCTCTAAAGAAACTTCTGCAATTTACCATCATTTTTGCATCAGTGATTTAATTAACAGTGAATATAATTTCGATCATTCATGAGTTCGCATCATTTTCATAATCATGTGCACGATTATTAACAGAATAGATTTGATGAAATTCTGATGCATGGCGTAGGTTTAATTAACATAAAGACACATGCAAGCACATGCCCCCTCTTTTCCTATTACAAGTTAGTATTCTGCAAAAAACTAATTTCCACCAAGATATAATACTGTTCTCTCATCAGAAACAAGCCTGAAGAGGTTTGAGCTTTTGTCCATGCATGTTTGAGTATTTGTGATCTCCCAGGCCCTATTCAGAACAATGGCTACATTCAGACTGCAGCCTGAAGTGACCCGAAGCTCATTTTTCCACCCCTATGTGACCTGTATCTGATCTGTTAATGATGTCACAGATCCGATTTATTCAAATGCGACCCAGGCCACTTGGATATGTGCTCCTAAAACCAATACATATCCGATCTTTTGACACGCGACTTCAGTCTGAACAGCCAGGTCACATTTATTCGACTTACACCTGACCTACACCTATACAAACGTTTATTTAAAATTTAAATGTTTCCAAAACCAAAGACATGATCACTGACTTCAGAAAGAACAGTCACAGTCAAAACATGACCTCAATCAAAGGGGAGACTGTGGAGCAGGTCACCACATATAAATATCTTGGAACTGTCATTGACTCGGGTTTGACCTTTGAAGCTAATTGTGAGGCTGTCTGTAAGAAGGGGCACCAGCGCCTGTACTGTCTGAGGAAACTCACTGTTTTTAATGTTGATCGCACTCTTATGTCTTTGTTTCATCGTCCATTTTATCTTTTTTCTTTGGTGTCTTGGATTGGGTCAGTGACGATCAAGAACAAAAACTCCCTAAATCAGCTTACCTGCCCAGTTAAATGGGCAGGTAAGCTGATTGGACAGTCACAGCTGAGCCTAGACTCACTGTATACAAGACAGCGGCTAGGCTCTGGTATCTGTTTCTGCTCATGCCATATGGTCAGAGGTTTTCTGTTCCAAAATGTAGAACAAAGAGACTTAAAAACAATTTTGTTCCTGGACCAATATCCATGTTGAACAACAATAAGCACCACTAAGAACAGTTCATTCTAATGCACTTTAAATTGCGGTTGTCTTTTACTGTTTTCTATCTATTTATATATATTGTATTGTATTGTGGGCATGGACGGATGTTATGAGGATGCCTCTTTCATCTGTACTGCAAACTTAATTTACCTACAGGTACGAATAAAGAAAGAAATAAAGAAAGATATGAAAACTGTGTATGAACTCCGTGTCGGTGAAGTAGAGAAGCACATAGCAATCCCACACGGCAAAAACAAAATCTAGTCAAGCTAAAATGTCTTGGATTAAGAATGTTTTACCATGATTAAATTAGTAAATTTCACTTGCAGTAAGATTTTTGTACTTTTGTACTATGAAAATGCATCTTTCTACACTTAAAATAAGAAAAACAACTTTTTGCACTTAAAATACGAAATAAAATAAAATGTTGCTTGGATTAAGACACTTATTCCACTGGCAGATCATTTCACTTTTCAAAATGAATCTTCTCAAATAAAGTAAAATGCCCTTAATTGAAGTCATTTTAACTTACCGAGATATTGTTTTTTCCAGCACTCTTGGCTGTGACTCCACACCCACACGTTCCTCTTGCTGCCACTGCCCCACAAAACCCTCATCCTTCTCCTTCTCAAGCTCCTCTTTAAAACAAATAAGCTGTACATGTTCTAGCTCCGGTACAACGGAAACTTTAAAATCCAGGTCCAACTCCAGGTCCATGTTCAGGCGACTTCCGTAAACCACTGAGCTCGCTCCATGCGATGTCGTTGTGTCCTCCAGTGCTCATGTGGGACACTTCTGGAGCGTTTAAAGTTCACACTGGAGAATGCATACAAGTTACAAAAAAACACACACAAAAACAGATTTGACAAAATAATCCATATTGAGCATTAAGCCCTGCAGTCTGAATGTAGCGTTAGACAAACTTTACTGATACACCGGGGAAATGATTTGGACACAATAGCTCCCACATCATGATAAACATAATAACAAAGCATAATAGTAAATATATGAATGGCACAGTTAGCAGTTCAATGCTCAGCTCACAAGCCCACACAATATTTTCCATAGATGTACAAAAGCATTAAGGGCGTAGGTTTGGCCTCAGCTTTGGTACTGCTAATACTTTTACGAATACTTTTCCATGCTTATTGCAGATATCTTCCGGGACTTTATTCTGTTGACTACAGTTAATCAGCAGAATGAATTTACCTGGCGGCACTTGCGGCCAATGAATAGCGGCTGGGACCTTGGGAGCCGGGGCTACCTCTGCGGGGCCGTGGCCAGCTCGGGGCTAGCTCCGTGAAGCCAGGGCCAGCTCAGGCCCAGCTTTGCGGGGCCAGGGCTCCGCTGATGTGTTTTATGTAATAAATACACTAAAGTCACTCTCTCGACCGGGAAAACATGGCACTCGCATTCCACAGCTGATGCCCTGGACGCGCGTCAAGTATTTTTCTCCTGTTGGGGCGTCTGAATTCAAATGCAGACTCCAAACAGCGGTGTCCAGAACGTTTTGGATGTTGCGATGTGAATGTACCATAAAATGTGTTAAATTAATACTATAGACTTTGGAAACATATCGAATAAATTCCGATCTTTGTTTATTAATATAAAATGGCAAATATTGGTAGGGACTATTTTGTCTTCCCCAAATATTGGTTGTGACATGTCCCCACTGTCCCTATGCATATCTACGTCCTTGAAAAGCATACAAAACAATACTCTACAACTTCACAAACCTGATGCGATGTGCAGTAGTTTCATTGTGATTGTGACTGTAATGTGACAGTACACTGAAGGGGGGGTGTCCTAGCATGGAGATCAAAGTGAGGAGGGAACTTCGGAGCATCATAAATGAAACTGAAACTTACTGGACATTAATATGTTGCATTTTCAAAACAATAATCGTTAACATGATGAAGTAAATATGCAATTTGTTAGCAAAGAATGTCCAATCCAATCCAATCCACTTTATTTATATAGCACATTTCATAAACTGAAAGAGTTTCCAAAGTGCTGCACAAAACCATCATTTAAAATAAACAAATAACTACAGAAACTGTTTAAAATAAACAAGTAATCAAATGCCCTCCCAGAGTGCATACAAATAAATATACCATAAAATAATAAAAACAATAAAAGATAAAAACACTAAAAAAAAAATAAAAATAATAAAAAATAAATACTCTAAGAACAATAAAATAATAAAAAACCCTAAAATATAATAAAAGACACAGAGGACCACACAACTCACGCAGTGTTAAAAGCCAGAGAATAAAAGTGGGTCTTAAGACGAGACTTAAAACACTCCACTGTGGGAGCTGCTCGGACGTGGGGGGGCAGGGCGTTCCAGAGTTTAGGACCAACCACAGAAAAGCCCTGTCCCCTCTGGATTTAAGTCTGTCTTAGGCACCACGAGCTGGAGCTGGCCCTCAGACCTCAGAGCGCGCCGGAGTGTAGATTTGGATGAGGTCCTAGATGTAATCCGGGGGCCAGTCCATTCAAAGCTTTAAAACAAACAATAAAATTTTAAAAATCAATTCTAAAATGAACAGGAAGCCAGTGCAAAGACGCAAGAATTGGAGTGATGTGCTCACGTTTTTGATTCCTGTTAAAAGTCGTGCCGCAGAGTTCTGGACTAACTGTAAGCGTGAAAGAGCATTTTGTGATATGCCAGTATAAAGAGCATTACAGTAGTCCAAACGCGAAGAAATAAAAAGCGTGAACGACTTGTTCAAAGTGCTTAAAACTTAAAAACGGCTTAACTTTGGATAAAAGGCGAAGATGATAAAAGCCTGATTTAACGACTGTGTTGATCTGCTTACTGAGTTTAAAAATCCCTGTCCATGGTGACGCCAAGGTTGGTGGCGTTAAGGGATGAACATTATCTTTAAAGGGGCCCAAGTCCAATGAGGGATCAGTGGCCCAAAGAGCACAATTTCAGTTTTCCTTCATTTAAACAGAGAAAATTTTGGGCCAACCAAACCTTGACGTCACCAAGGCAGCTCAACAAGGGTGTCAGGGGCCTTTCGCGTGCTTAGAAATCGGAAGATAATTTGGCAGTCATCAGCGTAAAATGATATAAAATGCCATGCTTTTTAAAAATTGCACCTAGTGGGAGCAGGTAGAGGGTAAAAAGAATAGGGGCCAAGAATTGACCCTGGGGACTCCACAGTGCAACGGAGCAGCAGACGAGGTGGAGTCCCCCAGCCTGACAGTGCAGGATCTCCCAGAAAGATATTGACTTGAACCAGTTTAGGGCGGTCCCCCTGACACCCACACAGTCTTCAAGGCGGTTTAAAAGAGTTGCATGGTCGACTGTGTCAAAAGCAGCAGTCAGGTCTCAAAAGCACTAAATGGCAGAGCTACCACCATCAGTCATTAAAAATAGGTCATTAAAAACCTTTAAAAGTGCAGACTCACATGCAGGACTTGTATCCTGACTGGAAACGCTCTAAAATGCCATGTGCTTTTAAAAGGGCTGCAATTGACAAAGAACACATTTTTCCAATACTTTAGCCAAAAAAGGAAGCTTAGAGATTGGACGAAAATTTGAAACATTTGATGAGTCCAAACTTGGTTTCTTAAGGAGAGGTTCGACACAGCCTTTTTAAAAATGAAGGTACAACACCAGAGACAAGACTGCTGTTCATAATTTTACATACACTCGAGCCAATTGTTGTCCATACCTCCTTAAATAACCTTGGAGGACGGGGTCAATAGGACTGGATGAAGCTTTAAGCTTGTTAGCTATTTTAGAGAGAAACTCCAAAGACACTGGCTCAAATTTACAAAAAATAGCTGAGCAAGACATGCTTATTCGTGAACAGCAGGACAGTTTGTTGGCTCTAATCAACGCAACCTTCTCTGTGAAATAAGATAAAAACTGTTCACATTTTTCAGAACAAGAATCTAAAATAGTGGATTTGGCTGGGTTCAAAACAGACCCAATTGTTTGAAATAAAATACGAGGATTATTGACATTTGTCAAAGCCAAGTTTGAAAAATATTTCCTCTGTTCCTCTTTAACAGATTTCTGATACATTTTTAAACTGTCTCTTAAAATTTCATAAGACACTTGTAAATTATCACTTTTCCACTTCCTTTCCGCCCTGCCTACATCTGCGCCTGGCCTCACGAGTGGTGTCATTTATCCATGGCACCGGTTTGACTCTGGGGCGCGCAGCTTTTGTGGAGCTACAGAGTCCATGACTGTAGTGCACGCAGCCATAAAAGAGTTTGTAATTTCTTCAGTGTCCTGAAAAGCCGGCGTCACCCAGGTCTGGCACATTTTTTCATAAAAAAGACGAAAATGATGCCGCAGTGTCCGGTTTTAGGACGCGGCAGTGACGCACTGAAATAGGCTTCAGACAGTCGCGCAGAATAAAATCAAACAAAATAGGACAATGGTCAGACATGACAGCATCCCCTACCAATACATTGTTAATGGACAAATTGCCTGAGATCACCAGATCCAATGTATGGCCATGTATCTGCGCAGCGCGTTCTTTCACATGTTGCACCAAGTTAAAACCATCAATCAATTCCATAAAATCTTTTGCCATAGGCGCAGAAAGACAACAAATATGCAAATTAAAATCACCAACCAATAAAATTTTATCATAGTTTGTCAACACAGGAGCAATGAAATGTGAAAATTCACTGATAAAGTCTTTGTTATACTTCGGTGGTCTGTAAATCACCGCGCAAAACACGGGATTTTTTTCACAAAGTTCAAAGCAGCTCACCTCAAACGAAGCTTAAAAGTCTGTCGTCAGTGGTTGTATCTTACGCTTTTCCTAAAAACTGAAGCGATGCCACCACGTCCCGTGGATCTCGGTGCATTAATAAAAACACAGTCTGAGGTAACAGTTCTGTAAAAGCGGCGGACTCACCGGAATTAATCCAGGTCTCCGTGAGGAAAAGCGCATCCAGCGAGTGAGAAGTAAAATAATCCTGGACCACAAAGTCTTGTTAACCACAGATCTTGCATTTAAAAGCGCACATTTCAATGAAGTCTGGATCATGTGGTCAGCCGGAGCAGCCCGACCCAGGGGCTGGAGGTTGCCGGGATCCACGCCGCTGATCCCGTGAGACGAGACCGGCGAAGGCGCACCAGCGTTGGGTCATCCCCTCGTCCACAAACCGGCAGTACCTGCCAGCGACGGTGATGGGGAAAGTTTCCGACGCGCAAGAAAGCGGCGATAACAGGCTGCATAATCCTGGGGATGTTCGCTGGACACTGTAAAAGTTCTGGGACAAAGGACCAGCCAGCACTTCAGTCTGGCACAGCCGGCCGCTGCGTACTCCACGCCGCCTGCGTTTCTTGGGCAGCAGGGCCTTCACCCGGAGAAGGTAATCCGGGACGTTAGCCAGGTTAGTGGCACGCGGCTTGTTTGTATCATCATAACGATATTCCGCGCAATTATCCACATAATCTTTGATTTTTAATAAGTTCTGACGCTCATACACCAGCAGTGAGTGTGTGATCCCCCCAAAACAGCTTAAAAACACAATAAAACACCCCAACAATGAGAGAGCCAAACGGCAAGCCAGACACTCCGGCGCCATCTTGGTTCTATCCAACATGATGAAGTAAATATGCAATTTGTTAGCAAAGAATGTCCCACTGGATTATAATTCTCTCTCTGGACTAGAAACAGTTTCTCAGAATGATTGACACGTCTAATAACAAACTGCACCGTCTGATCCCAGGAAAGATAACAAGTGGATACGACTGGAACAGTGCGTACAGCAGATGTTATTGTGTGCGTTTGTGAAAGGATTCTTTTGACACTTTTCTCGTACAGAAATAAAAACATTGTGTACCAGCTCAGAGCGGAGTCCAGCTGCCTCCGTCACATTCTATTTGTCCCTAAAGCCCATTATTAATTCAGGCTGTGGTCTGTTTGGTCAACTCTATGGCTGGAATGAATATTTATTTTTTTAAAAACAGTTCATTATATTTAATGAACTGTACGATTTTGAAGCGTTGGAGAGTTTCTAACCCAGGAACCAAAAAGGCCATGACCTGTGTGCATTAGAATTTATACAATATACAATATTCAGCCAGCTTTTATATGCCCCTGCAGCTCCTCAGTTTAAAGCAGACCTCTTCAGCAAAATGGACTTTTCAAAGCTTTTATTCATATTGTAGCTATTCCCCTTCTCATTTACCCTCTGAAGTTCTGTTTGGAGTCAAGTGGAACTGTCCATCAGTGGTGCTGACAACTCCATGGCTCTTTGTTGTGATGATGTTTACGTGGCTCACCGCACTTCAATACTGCGATCCAAATTAAGACATAATGATTCGCAGGTGTCATAGGTTATAAATGTACAGCAGACACAAACACATGTCTGCTTTTAAGTCCACACTAGTTTCTTTTCCATCACCTTATTATGAATGCACATGTGTAATGGTTGTAGCAAAACTGCAAGTTCTCTGCAGCAAAACTTGAATTTGCCTCGAGATCAATAAAGTATCACTACAGATGGATTTATATTATATTATATTATCCATCCATCCATCCATCCATCTTCTCCCACTTAATCCGGCTGGGTCGCGGGGGCAGTTTGCTGCCCAGTACTCATAGCACCTGACCCTCCCTATAAACCTCTCTGCAGGTGGTGAGCCCACAGGAGGGTATATTATATTATATTAAAGTATTTCATATATGTATAATATATTATATTTATATTGGCACTATTCTACAGACCTGTGCTGCGACACAAGTGATAGACAGAAGTGATGGACACAGGTGATGGACACAAGTGATGGACACAGGTGATGGACACAAGTGATGGACACGGGTGATGGACATAAGTGATGTCCAAAGCCAAAATAATCACATCAGGCTGGTTGTTGTTTACCCAAAATCCACAGAAAAGCAGAACCAAACATTTTTGCACTGCTCAGAGCTTTAAGTAAAAGCTAAAAACAAATGATGTTTGCCAACCAGTAACTTCTGTCTTATCTTCATTAGCAGAGTTTATGGGTGTCCAGCGTTATCTTAAAAGTGCAGCAAGATTTCAGCTGTCGTTCTTTAACTTGAGTGCAGTAGTTTGGCAAAGACTGAGGCAGCAGCCTATAGTTTGGTAGTAAAAATGTTTATACAGTTTAAAGAAGCATCTGACTTTTAGACATTACCAAAATGTGACTTTTAGACATTACCAAAATGTGTGCAGGATAATTATCAGAGAAAGTGCATCTCTGATCAAGCCAAACCAATCAGACCTCTGTAGGATTAGTGAGGTCACAGCACAGCAGACGATCCTCATAACCAGTTATGCGCTCAAATGTTTATTTATTATGAGCTTTTCTGATGTGCATTTTGTAAATGGAAATTTCATGAGTGGAAACACACCACCTGTGTCATAGTTACCGGTAATTACAGACTTTATGGTTTCTACTTTTTACTCCAAACTGTCCAAACTTGTAACTGGTGTTTAAACAAACATGACCAGTCAAAACTTTGGACACACATCTCATTCTGCTGCAGCAGCTGTCTGTTCATGTGGCCCCAGATATACACTCCCAGTCAAGGCTCTGGACACACCCTCTCACCCAGTTTTTCTTTTTCATTATTTTTTATTACTTTCTACAATTTATATATGTACAGAAGACATTGGATTTATAAAATATGATGTATGGCATTATGTAGCGGAAGAAAATCAGCAAAAGGTGGTTACATTCAGGTCTGGAATATAAACTTTCTTTTTCCTTTGCTACATAATTCTTAATATATGTACAGTATATATGATGTCTTCTGTTCATATATAAAATGTAGATAATTAAAAACACAGAAAAGATTGAATGAAAGGGTGTGTCCAGACCCAGACACAAGCCTCTTTTCTATTTCAGCTCATTTCTATCATGTCAAATGACCAGACAGCTCCAATCCTGGGGCCACATTATGCTCTGGCTCATTCTTGGTGTATTTGGAGTGAATTGTTGTCCGCTGGAGTAAACATGAGGAGCTGACACCGAGCCTGGGAGGATTGAGGTGTGATGTTGTGAACGGTGTGGCGGTTTGGGTTGGATCATCGGCTGTGGATGAGTCCTACAAAAAAAAAAAAAATTGAGGTAAAAATGCTCTATTTTAAGTGAAATGATCTGCCAGTGCAGTAAGAAATTTTCACTTTCCAAGTTTTCTTAAAACAAGACGAAATACGAATGTTGTTCTAAGCAGAAAACACGAGTTTCAAGTATTTGTGGCAAGATTTTTCACCTTATTGATTTGAGAAGGAAGTTAAAGAGGCTTAACCTGGCTTGATTTAATATGAAAAGTGCTTAGAATAAATTGTAATATCTAAATAAGATATATCAGGATGGAATATCTTGAAACAAGTTTAAAAAAATCTCATCTTATTAAGTAAAAAAATCTTTAAATTTATCTTTAAGATGAATCTGCTTAATTCAACTATGCTAGAAAATCCTTTTTTGTAGTGTATATATATATGACTGGTTCTGTTTCTCAGGATTCACAAACACTGCACCTGCTCTGCCGCTGGGGAGATGGTAACACACTTGGCGATGGAGGAGCCTGATGCTTTCACACATCATCTGACGTACACTACAAACCTATTCTCGCCCACTGAGACTCCCGAGCTATTACCCCTCACAGGTGAAGCCTTTTATCCCTTCTGCTTTTGTGCCCATGACAGATTTGACTTTCATTTCACTCAGAGTCATAGTGAAAATAATTTAAAACCTTAAAACACTTGACTTTTTGACCTTGATTCCCAACTACTTCCTTCTAGTGGAGGGTCTGTCAAGTGCTTTTCTCCATGGCGATGCTATTGCTTTATCTGGAATGTTTCACCGTATGGTATTAAACCTGAAAACAGGAGATAAGGTGAGCACTTCAATGGGGCTGTCAGATGGAGGGATGTCATGGATGAGGCCACTAGAGATGGGAACAGAGATGAGACGCCTACCAGCGTGACCTCCAACTGGAAGTGCTGGTGGTGCGAAATCTGAGGCACTCCATTGTACAAAAATATTTTTGTCAATGTTAAGAAAAATGACAATATAAGTGTAATATTGTACACATGATGCAGCATGTTGAGTTATTGTATGTTTTTGTGTCTATATTACATCACATGGTTGGTCACATGTCCCTTCATTTTAAAAAGAGAATCATCTGGTGCCTGTTCTCTTAACAAAAAGCCCTGATGAAGACATTCAGGTGTAGAACCACATAGGCTGGTCCATGTCAAAATAAAGGATTTTACATTTTCGTACATTAGAGTGCCTTGGATTTCTCTTTTTTAGCACCAGCACCACTTACAGTCCCACATTGTTAGGTGTCTAATCACTGTTCCCGTGGTATTAGACCTTTTTATCTTCATGGAGACCAAACCAGACCAAGTTACAGGTCAGATCTGTGGAGAGTTGACCCCGCTAACAGTGAGAATGCCTGTTTTTTCTAGTTATAAAACCACCTGTAATTGAATCAATGTAAAGTAGAACTGTTTGATGTCATACTGTGGAACATTCCGGGCATATCTATAGAAACAAGCAGGTGACCTTCAACCAAAAAGTTACATAATGAACCTTTAACTTTACCCTTTTCTTCACTGATGTAAAATGAAATAACATCTAGCACAGAAATCCCAGGGGAAAAGGTGAAAACTTGTCCCATGCACTTTTCCACAGCTTTATATTTATATATGACTCCCCATCTACAATTAGGAACCATATCCAGGGCCAGTAAATCAAGCAAATGTCTCTATTTGGTTTTTTTTTAGGTTATTATTGCTTATTTTATCTCAAACCTGTGAGTTTTGGGTGCCATGTTTGTGCCCCACTTGTGCCACCCCTGTAACAAAAGTCTCTTGTGTTTATTCTATAAATGTAGTTAACAAGATTAACTTAGGTTCAGAAGCTCAACCGCCCTCGCCTCCTCTCCAGCGAATCACAGCTCACTTCTGCCACATCTCAATTTCCCAGAAGCCTCTTTGTAGCAGCCTATCCCAGCAACACAGTTTGTACCAAATAACTCGACCCCACCCTCCCAACCCCGATCTGTTCACTTCCAGACATAAGACGCCTATGAGGGGGATCCCGTCCTGCTGGGCCATGTGAAGATTGAGACTGAAGTTTTAAAGTTTTACTCATTGATTGCACAAGGACCTGGCAGTCAGACACCATTTGTCAAAGTCGGCTTGTTGAGGAAATATTTGCGATCTTTTGACGATACAGAGCTCGACAAACTACTGAGTTCTGCCAAACTTCTGCTGCCAAAATTCGTGCACAACCGAGCCTACATCATCACTGTTTGCTGACATGAAAAGGGTCTGTTCTAGCCACTATAACATGACCGGCCTGGGATCCAGAATACACACTTCCTCAGTACTTTAAGATTTGAGTCTGGGCAATAGAGAATACCCCCCATTTTCAGATGGGCCTGATTGACAGGTGGATTAGCCAATCAAGGACACGCATGGAACAAAACAAATATGGCTGCTTATGAGAAGAAAAAAATGACTGAAAACATGACTGATTGCTGCAGAATCAATGAGTAAAGCGCTATAATTTTGTTTGTAAATGGCTCCTTCGTTTTTCATTCAGTGACATAACTCAGTAATATCTCCATGGAGACCAACAGTTACATAGTGCACACTGCCAATTTCTGGCTGAGATTTTTAAACTTCTATCAGGTTATTCATCTTGTTTTCAGATTTCTGATCTACAGACTAGTTCTGAGACGGCTTCATTCTACGCTAGAGGTGGTTTATTTTAAGAGAACTTGTCCAGTAAAATGATCTTGCTGCACGGACAGATCATTTCACGACTTTTAAGTCATTTTCTGATAGATTTAAGTGTTTATATCTTACATTTTGGCCAAACTTTTTTCATTGCAACTTTAAATATAGAATAAGATCCATTTTACTTTACAGATTTTGTCACAGATATTTGTGATCTGAAACAGGCTGCCCACAGTGGAGTGACCCTGAACCAGCCAGATGTTGTTATGCAAATGGCCTGTTGAACTTTGCCAGTGGAGGATTAGCTGTGTCTGCCTGTAGACTCCATCTGCATCTGTGAGTAGTTCTGTAGAGGACACTTTTGTAAAGTCTTTGTTCTCAAAGTCTTGATGAAGCCCTGCTCACTGTGTGCTTCATCACACTGTGCCATTAGAAGGCTCCTCTTCATCCTCGTCTTCTTCCAAAGCTGTCTGTAAAGACTGTTCATTACACTTTCATGGAGTTAGGAGATTTTGTGAATATGTAAGGTGACAGCCAGAGGACGCAACAGAATGAGAATGAGGTTTGAAAAGAACATTGAGGTGTCTGCTCAAAATCACAAGCAAGCAGAGTAACCAAAACCTGTAACTTAAGTGGTCCAGCAAATGACTCAAGTAAGTGTAAAAACTAGTGTTGTCAAAAATATCGCACTATTAACGCATTAACTCAAAACAATTTTAACGGTGGTATTTTAATTTTATTTTTTTATCACAAGTTAACATGATAACTACATGATCTGGTTGTAAACAGGAAGGAAAGCAATTTGTACAAAACTGAGAAGTCCTGGTTGGAGGAGGTGGACCAAAGCACGGCACATCTGCACCGATGACCCTGCATGAGGAAAACACGTAACAAAGTCCGCTTCAAAACATACGGAGAATCCGCGCTAAGGAACCGAAACTGGCCCCTTCCGCCCCCTCTCCCCTGCGCCACCATCACATCCACAAACCCAACTAGGAGCAGCACCACAGCAAAACCTCATGCCGATGGACCTGCCCTCTCCGCCAAAACCACCAGCTCCACTGCGCAACCTGCAAACAGCATTGTACGACGACGCCTTGGCTGCAGCCCTGACCGCAGCCCAACAGGTGTGAACGCAGATCTCCAGGCAACCGCGTCCGAGCATGGCCCAAAACTCCCATCGCAAGTGCCCCGGGTACAATGGAAGCTGGGGCGACAAACACAGTCTAACTGGAGATCACTGGACATCCCTCAGTAATGAGAACTACCTCAGGTCACAGCACATTATTCACCCGTTAAGTGACTGTTCTGAAGACAGAAGAGACACTTCACACTGATGCAGAGCACAAAATGTCTCAGTGACGATTGTTCTGGTTTGCAATAAAAAAAATAATAATAATAAAACACCTGCACAAAGCCTATCCACTTTTCTATGTGGAGTATTAAAATAATGATTCAAGGAGTTAACTATGACATTCATGAGAATCGCAATTAAATATTTTAATCGATTGACAGCACTAATAAAAACATATTTGGGAAAACTATTACTTAAATAAGAGTAACTATAAGAGCTGATTTATAGTTTGAAGATAATGTAATTGGATGGACAAAACATTACATAATATGCTAAATCTGGTATTACACACAAAAATGAAAAACGAAATCATATGTGAAGGAGCGCTGCAAGAAACAAATGTTCAAATCACTTCATATTGTGGACATAAAGCTTTTGTCACGTGTAGACTGTAGGCTACGTTCAGACTATAGCCTGAAGTGACCCAAATTAAATTTTTTTCTCCTCTACGTGACCTATATCTGATCTTTTAATGACCATCAGAATGACACAAATCTGATTTTTTTCAAATGTGACCCAGGCCACTTGGATATGTGCTCCTAAAACCGATACATATCTGATCTTTTGACATGTGACTTCAGTCTGAACGGCCAGGTCACATTCATCCCACCTACATCCAACCTACACGTCTTCAACAAGCGAGAGTTTGGCTGTTGTGCTGTAACAAGCTCCTGTTGTGAATCAATACAGCCCAACACCAACGTGTTTGCAACTGAAATAGACTGAAGACGTGTTTCCTCCTGTGAGAGTGGAACGACAGCAACTTTAAAATAAGCTCAACGCAGTGTCCATGTTTAGGCGACTTCCGTAAACACTGAGCTCGCTGCTGTGACGTCGTCGTGTATTCCGGTGCTCCTGCAGGACACTTTTGGGGCATTTAAAGTTCACACTGGAGATCACAGACAAGTCACATTTAATTGGAAATGTGAACGAACTCACACAAAAATTGGATTTCATCAAAGAATCCGAATTGAGCATTAAGGCCTGCAGTCTGAATGTCGCCTTACTCAAAGTGGGAAGAGGAACCAGCACTTCTACTCAAGTACTGTACTGTTACTTCAAGGAAAATACTGTATGCCTCAAGTAGGAGTAAAAGTATGCTGCAAGAAAAGTACTCTGAAAAGTACAATTTCTTGAAAAAGTTATTCAACTAAATGTAACTGAGTACTACCCACCTATATATATATATATACAGATAAAATAATAATTGTAAAACATAATACAGTACAATACAAAAAATTAAGAAAATGGGTTAAACTTGTTAATTCTAATATTTAAATGGTAATTCTAATTTTGCTATATGTATATTTCTAAAGATTTATAATCAGTGTACATAAGCAACCACTGTGTGAAGAATACGGTGGGTTAATATACGTTTTCTTCTTCAGACTCTTTAGAGAATTTTCTGTTGTAGTATGTATATATTATTTTTTCTCACTTTGTACAGACTTGAAATAAAACTAATCAAGCAGTCACTTATTCCCTTCCACTGCTGCTGGACAGTAGCCTTGAACACCTGACACACCACGGTCCTCTTACTTACTCACACACCTCACTCTGAAACTCCGTGTGTCTTATTAACTCAAGAGCACGAGAATACACACTTAAAAAAACAGATAATCACAAAGGACCCTTGGTGAGTGGAGACTGGTGATGAATCAGAACATTCACACTCAGGGTCACAATATCGTTTATTCGGTTTCTTTTCAGCAATACAAAAAAATATTAATAATAATAATTTTTTTAAAAATACAGAAACTGAATTCCAGGAAAGAAAAGCAGAACGTGAACATCAAGTTTGCATTTAGGAGCATCAAGGTTGCATTTCCATTATTTCATAAATGTAACAAAAATGAACATATTATGACAAATCGTAGCCAACAAAAACTGACCTGAGAAAAATAAAAACACAAGTCCTTTAAATCACAGCTGGACAATGACTGTTAGCTAGGTTATATGAAGATGCCCAGTCAAATTTCGAAAAACAGAATTAAAAATAACAAAAGTTCTTTTAATGATATTAAAGTGCCTAGGCCAGGGGTCGGCAACCCACGGTTCCGGAGCCGCATGTGGCTCTTTCATCCTTCTGTTGTGGCTCCTGTGACTTTCGAAAATAAAAGTCACTTAAACAGGACAAAACTGTAAACAGACTGTCACTACCAAATATACAAACAGAGGCAGCATATGATCAAACAAGCACGGACTTATGTAGTCCGTATGTGTGTGTTTAAGGATTGTGGGACGCTAATCTACCACCTGCTTGACTGAAATATCTGTTAAAGCGCATCAGAAGAAGGCGCTGAAAGCACCCATCACTAAGACGGTCGCGTCATCAGCCAAAACATTCACCTGTTCATCAAAGGAGAAAAAGTCCTCGTCACTTGGGATGACAGCAGCAGGTTGAGGGGATCAGACATTGGGGCAGCAGGTTCCTCTGTTGATGCAGTACTCCATTGTAAGGAGGAGAGTGATGTGGTGTCTTCTGGTTTCCTCTGTTACCCAGCACAGCTTAAACTTGGGCAGTGACAGAAGCCAGTAGTGCAGCCTTGGAATCAATTATTGCAGCAAACTGAGTTTTGATTGGCGCGCTGAGGGCGGCCGGAAGAGGTACATCATGGTTTAATCCTGGTTAAATCCTGTTGTAGTCCTGTTTTAGACCTGGTTTTAGTCCTGTTTTAGACCTGGTTTAGCCCTGTTTTAGACCTGGTTTAGTCCTGGTTTAGTCCCGGTTTAGACTTGGTTTAGACCTGGTTTGAGTCCTGACTTTAGTCCTGGTTTAGTTTTAGACCTGGTTTAGTCCTTGTTTTAGTCCTGGTTTAGACCTGGTTTTAGTCCTGGTATAAACCTAGTTTAATCCTGGTTTAAAAGCAGGTCTATACCAGGACTAAAACCAGGTCTATACCAGGTCTTAATCTGGACTAAATCTAGGTCTAAAGCAGAACTAAATAAGGGCAAAACCAGGACTAAAACCAGGTCTAAATCAGGACTAAAACCACGTTTAAATCAGGACTAAAACCAGGTCTAAATCAGGACTAAAACCAGGTCTAAATCAGGACTAAAACCAGGTTTAAATCAGGACTAAAACCAGGTCTAAATCAGGACCAAAACCAGGTCTAAATCAGGACTAAAACCAGGTCTAAATCAGGACTAAAACCAGGTTTAAATCAGGACTAAAACCAAGCCGTGCTCAACGCGCCTCCTCCCGCTGTGCTCAGGGCGCCACTACCTCATGAGTAAATTGTCGGAATGGCAACATAAATGGCAACATAAAAGGTGTTGGAATGGCGGTGTCAAAAAGTATCGAAATGGGGGGATGTCGGAATGGAGGATTGTCGGAGTGACGGTATGTCGGAGTGGAGGCTGTCGCAGTGGCGGTGTGGCAGAATAGGAGGTGAACCCCGCTGTACATATACATATCTATAACATATGTGCTGTACATATACATTAGGGGTGGCACGGTTCATGACGTTCAGGACGTGTGCGCACCGCACGGCCTCCACGGTTCACAGCACGGGCATTGTAGCCTGGTACCTAAAACTTAAACGTCTAACCATGACACAACTTATGACATGACTTCTCCAGTACTGCCTATGCTATAGTGACCTGCGACATGAGGGAACGTGCACACAGTCACCTTCATGATTGTCATCAACCTGAGAACACGTGGACTGCACCTCCTCCCGTGCGCCGTGTCTTCTCACATACACTGCGTGGGATCATAGACCTTATGCACCTCCTCCCGTACACCGCTCACACTGCGTCTCCTCCCACTCCCGTACACCGCTCACACTGCGTCTCCTCCTGTACGCTGGGTCTCCTGCTCCCATACACCGTGTCTTGTCGCATACGCTGCATGGGATCATAGACCGTATATATGAGTGGACATAGCTATCCCGTTAGCCGCCTCGTGCCAAACAGGAAGTGCTCCAGGAGGCTCTTCTGGCTCCTTCTCTCTTTTTTTCCCATTGACTTACATTGGGATCTGATCGCTCTTCTCTCTGGACCTGTTGCTGAGGGCCTCATCATTTTGGTCTTAAAATGTTCATACAAACCCGCTCTACGTGATCCTGAATTTTTTTTTCGCTATTTTGTCCGTCAAAAAAAACCTTATTCATAACATAGAGCCTGGCTCCAAATTCGCTCCTGTAACCATAACATCACGAGCCTCATTTGAGCAGCGCTAAACGCTGTGGGTGATGTCACGCTCACTTAGTCCACTTCTTTTATACAGTCTATGGTGGGATCATAGACCATATGCGACTCCTCCCATACACCACTCACACCGCATCTCCTCCCAATCCCGTACACCACATCTCCTCCCGTCGGGCTCTAAACCAGAACTAAAACCAGTACAAAACCAGGACTAAACCAGAACTAAAACCAGGACTAAACAAGAAGTTAACCAGGACTAAAACTGGGTCTAAATAAGGACTAAACCAGTTCTAAAACATAATTTAACCAGGACTAACCCATTCTCCTCCCATATGCCGCACTGTTTGTTAATAACATGATTTATCAACATCAAATATTACAGATTTTTACTGGGCTGGTGCTTTATGTTTGTACTGACAGTGAGGTTTTTTTTGTTTGTTTTTTTTTAAATAAATAAAAACAAAAACAAAAAACTCATAGAACCGAAAACCCTGACCTTAAACTGCAATATTAACTGAACCGTGAATTTTGCCACCCCAAATATACATATATGTTACATATGTACTGTACATATACATATACAGAAGGTAAAATCAGGTGGGACACTTTTTGGTAAAATACTATTTAAAAAACCTCAATCCATTAGAATGTTTCAAAAGTGTGTATGTTTTCATTAAATTGGATGAAATGAATAAGTCAAAGGGGAAATTAGTTAATTAATTTATCAAAACATTTTACATCCTTGAACACCATCTGACACCCCCGTCAGCAAAACTGAAGCATTCAGGCTGAGTGGGACACTTTGTTATGATTAAAATTGACTACTAGAGAAACTAGAGTTTTATTAAGAATTTATTAACAAAGTCATGTCAGCAAGTAATGGGAACAAATGCAAACTGTAATTAAAATACAACTGAATTAATGAACATTTAAAAACATTCACTCATTCATACACATTCAGACACATTCACGGCAGATAAAACCACCACTTTTGACACTGGCAGCAAGCCACCCATTCTTCAAGTGCTTTTGGGGCACTTGAATCCCCATGTACCCCGTTGCAGACAGTACAGGGGTCATTTCCCTGTGCTGTCTGCAAACAAAGGATGCAGGATTTTTTGGGGCGCACACCTTGAGACTTGGAAACTTGTGTTATTTTCTTTTTCTTTTTTTGGCCTTAATGAAGTCAGTGTTCTGGGCGCCTCACCACCTTCCTCTTCTTTTCCCGTTCTCTTGTGGGGATATTGATCAAATCTGAGAACCGGGGGCCAGAGGCAAGAAGGCAGAGGCACAACTTCCTCTACACCAAAGACGATCTCTGCTTCTGACAGCAGAATGGTCTCTGATGTTGCTCCATTCACCCTTTCTGTTGTCAGACTCAGCATGAACAGCTCAGTGGGAATGGCATCCATCCTGACTGGAATCATCCCAGATGCTTGGAAACCTGTTTGGGCATTTTCAACTGTGGCCGCCTTTCTCTATTTGAGGGTAAACACCAAAAAGAACCGCCGTTTTGGAAGCTTCTTCCCCTGTGTTCCTTGTCCACACACGACCCACCTCCTGCCCATGGTGCTTTAAGCTTCTACACAGGGATTGGTCTGCAGGCTGGAGGCCATGGGTGGTGTGAGGAGGGTAGCTGATGAATGGACATCGTTTTACTTCATGAGCTGCAAAAATTGAAGGTTGAACACATGGCTGTAATGGCCATCTAGAAGCAGAATATGGGGGCATCTTCCTTCGGCAGCTGCTGCACAAACTGCTCCAGAAATAGCTGAGAATTTATCCAGCCATTCTCTTATGGGGTTAGATTTGTGTCATATTGTTTTAATTCAAAATTCCACATTTATTCACAATGTCTAATTTGCATTTATAGATTTATTCACGCAAATATGTTTTGGATTTGTGACTCTGTGCTTTTGCATGTGAAAATTTGAATGTGAATTTATGATTACCTAAATGGTGAATTCTTCTCTGTGAATGTGGATATTTTTGAGACAAACTTTAAAAAAAATCTATGTACAATTTTGAATCCTCCCAAAACATAGATTTGTTCAAAAAGTTTATTGAGAAAATCACACACATACTGCATTAATTACTTAAATACAGAAAAAAACTTTGATGATAGTAGCTTTTATTAAAAGAAATGAGTGGGTCTGGATCACAAAACCTTCTGCACTGTAGACAGATGCCCTAGACATTTGCCACAGTAGACACTAGTTTACCTACTGATGTAACGTTACCAGATCTGATGGTCATATTGTGATGCATTATATTTTATTCAGATTAGAGAAACATCATGACTTTCACTGAGATCCTTTAATGTAAAACTAATATGACACTATGAGCAGACACACTGCTGCGAAACACGGGGCAGTGCCTGTGCGGCTCATCTGAACTATGTCTAGTCCCATAAACAAAGCATTTACCACAGCTACACTAATTCCAGCCAAAGGAGGGCCACCGTGAATGGCTGAATGGCCAATGATTCTCCCAGCCAAACAATGTTGTGACAGCGGCAAAACATGGTGAATCCCACAATATTCTTCATGAATGGGGGATATAACCTGGACCACAGTAGGGTCAGACTAAACATAAACAAGTACAGACTTGCACTAAGCCGTGTCAAAACTAAGTTTAAACTAGAACTAAGAAAAATATCAACTACAAAACAAGATTGGTAACTTGCACCTCAATTGTAATCCTTTTTGTGTTTACTCCAAACAAAAACAAATGTTTACATTCCTAACAAATACCCAGGCTAATGTGTTAACATTTGCAGAAAATAAAGACTGTGCCTTTAACAACTTCAACTCAACTTAAGTGATTAAGTGATTAAGTGATTAAGTGATTAAGTGATTAAGTGATTAAGTGTACATGTAAGTGATCATTACCCAGGTCCAAACAGATAAACTTACTGCTGCTATAGCTGAAAAGTGGTAACACACTAAGTGTTCTACTTCTGCTACCTGTTTGTATTGCAGTTGAATGCAACAATGTTTGGGTCTCAACCACATTCCTAGATGATGGTCTAGATGATGGTGCCTTGTTTCACAACCAGAGAAAGAACTGACAGATACAAATGAATAAAACACATTGGAATTACAAATAATTATTTATGAACCACTATTACTTTGACCATATCAAATAATAGTAAGAGGTATGTGTTTAAATTTGTATTAACATGAAAACAAGAGGACATTAAAATGCCATATTTACCTTTCAGCACAAATACTGGCATGAATAGCAAGAGTTGAGATGGGAAATTCATTTAGGCAGACAGGACAAACCTATAGGAAGAAGTATAACAGATCTATTAACTGGAAATTAATTAACTGATAATAATAATTCTCATGGTATCAAAGTATACTACAGTAATAAAAGCTAAAAAGATGTTTGAAATAACAGATTATTATAAACTAACAAAAGTATTCCTGAATCGCCCCTGTCATTCTCTCTTCCTTCCTCTGGTTCAGCTTCCTCCCCTTTCTATATTCTTCTTTCCTTCTCTTTGACAACCTCTCTCCTCTCCTAGGTACTATTTTGCTTGACTGCCAAACTGTAATTTTATATTTTGACAGATTATTTTTTACTGACAACCACAATGAGTTACAAGAAATTGTTGTCCTTTTAAGTATTCTGTATTATTAAATATAATGTTTTGATATTTTTGTATGAAATTGCCCTATTGTACACGTTAAGATGAATATTAGCACTGTCCCACTCAACCTGAAATGCCCTGCCCCACTTTACCCCACACTGTCAGGTTGAGTGGGACAGTGCTAAAAATCAAATTTTCATAACTGTATAAATCAGTTTCATTTTAATTAATAGTAATTTATAAACACACTGTCAGTATAATGGATTGAAAACAAAAAAATATATATTGTTCCATCATAATGGACAGAGTTATCAACCTTATTATGCTGATACAGATCTACACATGCACATTCTCTTACCATGGGGTTCCAGACATCACACAATGTGAAAAATGTGTCACACCAATCACAATCCTTGTTTCATGTCCAGCAATAACACAGTAATAACTGCCGTGATTGGCCAACAAAATTAACCCTTTATATGACCGATAATCAGAAGTGTCCCACTCAACCTGACTTTACATATGCGCTGTGCATGTACATGTATTTTACATATGTGCTGTACATATACATGTATGTTACATATGCGCTGTACATGTATATGTATGTTACATATGCGCTGTACATGTATATGTATGTTACATATGTGCTGTACATGTACATGTATGTTACATATGTGCTGTACATGTACATGTATGTTACATATGTGCTGTACATGTATGTTACATATGTGTTGTACATGTACATGTATGTTACATATGTGCTGTACATGTATGGTACATATGTGCTGTACATGTACATGTATGTTACATATGTGTTGTACATGTACATGTATGTTACATATGTGCTGTACATATGCATGTATGTTACATATGTGCTGTACATGTACATGTATGTTACATATGCACTATACATGTATATCCATCCATCTTCTCCCGCTTAATCCGGCTGGGTCGCGGGGGCAGTTTGCTGCCCAAAACTCATAGCACCTGATCCCCCCTATGAACCCCTCTGCAGGTGGTGAGCCCACAGGAGGGTGGACATTATGGTCCTTGATGTTAGTTCACAGGGGGGAAACCCGGAGGAAACCCATCCAGACACGGGGAGGAACATGCAAACTCCACACAGAAAGGCCCGGGCGACCCGGGGATCGAACCCTCAACCTTCTTGCTGTGAGGCCTGAGTGTTGCCACTCAGCCACCGTGCCGTGCCTGTACATGTATATGTATGATACATATGTGCTGTACATATACATGTATGTTACATATGTGCTGTACATATACATGTATGTTACATATGTGCTGTACATATACATGTATGTTACATATGTGCTGTACATGTATATGTATGATACATATGTGCTGTACATATACATGTATGTTACATATGTGCTGTACATGTACATGTATGTTACATATGCGCTCTACATATACATGTATGTTACATATGCGCTGTACATGTACATGTATGTTACATATGTGTTGTACATGTACATGTATATTACATATGTGCTGTACATATACATGTATGTTACATATGTGCTGTACATATACATGTATGTTACACATGCGCTGTACATATACATGTATGTTACATATGTGCTGTACATATACATGTATGTTACATATGTGCTGTACATGTACATGTATGTTACATATGTGCTGTACATGTACATGTATGTTACATATGTGCTGTACATATACATGTATGTTACATATGCGCTGTACATGTATATGTATGTTACATATGTGCTGTACATATACATGTATGTTACATATGTGCTGTACATATACATGTATGTTACATATGTGCTGTACATATACATGTATGTTACATATGTGCTGTACATATACATGTATGTTACATATGTGCTGTACATGTACATGTATGTTACATATGTGCTGTACATGTACATGTATGTTACATATGTGCTGTACATGTATGTTACATATGTGCTGTACATGTACATGTATGTTACATATGCGCTGTACATGTACATGTATGTTACATATGTGCTGTACATGTACATGTATGTTACATATGTGCTGTACATATACATGTATGTTACATATGTGCTGTACATATACATGTATGTTACACATGTGCTGTACACATACATGTATGTGCTATATGTAGAGACTTTGGTCTCTGTTAACGGAAAGCTAATGAACCTATATGAATAGGCTACTTTCTATGCATAATGCAGAGACATGTCTCACCTTTCTCTTAGTCATAAATAGCAGGCACCTATAAAGTAACTTATGTTGTAAGTTCATTCTACATATGTAAAGTTCTTGACACATATTGATTTTCAATGTAAATGTTCTTATGAGACAGGTGGGCTAGTGCACCCCTGTTTCAGTGTTAATTTTTTATGTTCAGCACAGCCACCCCTTACAAAAATATTACACATTCTATTTCAAATTTATGAAACAGATTTTTTAAAAAGAAAAATCCACATGGGACAGAAACAGAAGTTTTTTTTTTACTATGTTTTCAATTCAATTTATTTTTGTAGCGCCCAAAATCACAACAACAGTTGCCTCTAAGGGCGTTCCAAGATTTTGATGAGTAAACATACACACAGACATATCAAAACGGGAATAAACAACATTCATGTAAAGCGGCAAATGAAACATCGTCCAGTCATCCCCTGTCCTCCTTCTCAGCAAGGAAAAACTCCAACAAACCCAGGAACCTGGGAAAAAGAAGAAACCTCGGGGAGAACTACAGTGAAGGAGAGATCCACTCCCATGGACTGACAGGCTATAGATGTCCAGGCCCGTGGGCCAGTTCGGTATGGCCACATCTACCCAGGTGGGGAAGGAGCTGGGGAGGAGCCAGGCAAGGAGGAGGCCGGGCGAGAAGGAGGAAGCCGGGCGAGGAGGAGGAGCCGGGCGAGGAGGAGGAGGGCCAGGCAGGGAGGAGGGCCGGGCAGTGGATGGAGGAGGGCCAGGCGGGGAGGAAGGGGGCCAGGCGAGGAGGAGGAGAGTCAGGCAAGGAAGTGGAGAGGGGTCCAGCTGTCATCAGGCGTCTGAAAGAGTTACACTCCACAGGGGGAGTGGGACAGGGGACAACATGTGAATAGCAATGAACGAGCTACAGATGAGAACATAGTAAGTGATGCTGATGAGAAAATAGGAGGAAACAAAGGACAGTGCTCAGGTTGGCACACTTTCCCCAGCTTGTTATCTCCTGCAGCAGCTTATCTTAACCTGGGATTTTAGTGTCACTCCCAACCAACCTGGTCATAGTTAGTTAGGAGTGACATCAAACTAAGTAACCTGGTCATAAGCTATTCCGAAGAGGAAGGTTTTAAGCCTGGTCTTAAATAAAGAGACTGTGGGTGCCTGTTTAACATCAACAGGGAGTTGATTCCATAACACAGGAGCTTGGTAACTGAAGGCTTTCCCCCCACTGTACTTTTAGACACTCTAGGAACCACTAATAATCCTGCATTCTGAGAGCGAAGTGCTCTATTTGGCTGATACGGGACAATGGCATCCTGAAGATATGATGGGGCCATATTGTTTAAGGCTTTGTATGTCAGGAGGAGAACTTTAAATTTAATTCTAAACTCGACAGGAAGCCAGTGAAGTGATTTTAACACAGGACTGATGTGATCACTTCTTTCAGTTCCTATTAAGACTCTGGCTGCATTTTGGACCAACTGGAAGCTTCTTAAAGTACCTTTAGCACAGGCGGTGAGCAGAGAATTACAGTAATCTAGTCTGGATGTAACAAATGCATGGATAAGTTTTTCAGTATCATTTTTAGGCAAAATATTTCTGATTTTAGTTATGTTTCACAGGTGAAAATATGCAGTTTTACAAGCTTGGTTTATATGAGCTGTGAATGAGAGATTTAGGTCAAATATGACTCCAAGATTTTTTACAGTAGAGCTAGAGGCTATACTCACATTGTCAAGTGAGATTACCTGGTCGGACAGAGAATCTCTCTGACCTTTAGGACCGACAACAATGACCTCTGTTTTTTCAGGATTTAAGGTAATTAAATTTAAATTTAAGGTAATTCAGGGTCATCCAGGTTTTGATGTCCTTCACACAGGCACTGAGCTTATCGATTTAATCAGTGTGATTTGGTTTCATTGATAAGTACAGCTGAGTGTCATCAGCATAGCAGTGGAAATTAATGCCATGTTTTCTGATAATGATACCTAATGGAAACATATACAGAGTAAACAGGATTGGACCAAGCACAGATCCTTGTGGAAAACCGCAAGCTACTTTAAAGCAGGGAGAGGTGCACTGGTTTACACTAACAAACTGGTACCTATCTGATAGATAGGATTTAAACCATTTGAGGGCGGTCCCTCTGACACCTATGTCACATTCTAACCTCTGCAGTAGAATGTTGTGATCAATGGTGTCAAACGCTGCACTGAGGTCCAGTAGTACCAGGACTGAAGCCAGCCCGTTATCAGCAGCTAGTAGCAAACCATTTGTCACTTTAAGCAGAGCAGTTTCTGTGCTGTGGTGAGCTCTGAAACCAGACTGAAATTTTTCAAATAAATTATTGTCCTGCAGATGGTGACAACGCTGTTTCACCACAACTCGTTCCAGAATCTTTCAGAGAAATGGAAGATTCGAGATAGGTCTGTAGTTGGCTAGTTCATCAGGATTTAAGATTTAGGTTTAATTACAGCATATTTAAAGGACTGAGGAACATAGCCATTTTCTAACGACATATTTATTATGTTATGGATGGAATCTATTATTAGGTGGAGAGCTTCTTTGAGGAGTCTGACTGGAATAGGGTCAAGCAAACAAGCTGATGGTCTGGATGCCATGATGACTGAGGTAATCTCCACCTCATCGACAGGAGTAAACTTATCTAATGCTGTTAGAGGATTCATGTGGGATATTGGTGTTACAGACTGGATTTGCTGGATTTGCTCGGTGTTGATTTTTTAGTAGCTTCGTTGATCTTGTCTCTAATGGTTTCATGTTTCATCTTAATAATGATCTAATAATAATGATCTAGAAACTGGTGTTAACTGGTCCAGTAAAAATGAGAGTGTGAGGCCTTGCTTACCTTGTCATCATTGTTGCTAGTCACAACAGTGATCTTGCTGGCAAGTTTTCAAAAAGCTGTTGAACGTGGTAACATATCTTCTACGAGTCTTCTAACCTCTTGAGACTGAAGAGTCTCAGAGCAGGAGAATGTTCATTTGCCTGCTTTGTGGTTTTATCGCCGCTCTTATCTTCCGCTGGCTTCCTTCCTAACTTCACGTTACTATGGCACTTCGGTAACTGTTTAGCTAAATTACTGGTGTTATTTCAAGCAGTGGACAGTTCTTTAGGTTTAGCACACAAAGTGCTTTTGATGATGCTCTTGATATCCTTATGTTCACAAACTTAAAGTAATGAGCATATGCCCATCTGGAGAATGTGCAATCCGACGCTCGATTATCTGCAGGTTCACTCATCTCTCTTCCGTCTGACTAGCCAAAAGAAAAGGAAGTGAAACATTTTGTGCAGGTTTTTCTCTGCTGCTGATATCGCCGTGATTTTAGACAATTTGTATGAAGAAAAATGAAAAACCCACCACTTCAATCCAGGTTAAAAATGCATTGTAACGTGCATTACTGACATTTGTACCAAGTAAAATATTACCATTTATTTTCCCTGTACTGCCTTACGTTTCTGTATTTCAGTAAAAAGTAATGCACTACAGTAATTCATTATATTTTATTATAACACGTTACTCCCAACACTGCTTACAACTTTTTGCATTTATAAGTGACAAAGTAAAAACCAACAAAACTGCAAGAATGCATTGATTCCAGAGCTCTATAACTTTCAAAACACAATGGTTTATAGCTCTTTTTAAAAGCTTCCACAGTGTTAGACTTTTTAAAATCATTCCGTCATCACCAAGGTTTAAATGTGTACTGAGTAACCTTTCTGCTGGAGGGTCCATCAAACACTTTTCTCCATGGAGATGTTATTGCTTTGGCATTAAATCTTTCTATCTTCACAGAGACCAAACCAGACTAAGTTCCAGGTCAGATCTGTGGAGAGACGACCCAACTCATTGATAGAATGTTGTTTTTCTAGGTATTTTTGAGATATAAACCACCTGTAATTGAATAGATGTACAGTAGAGCTGTTTAATGTCACACTGTGGAACATTCCAGTCAGAGCATAGAGACATCTTCATAGAAACAAGCAGGTGATGGACCCTCCAGATGAGTTACACAATGCACCTTAATGATCAACAAAATAAATAATTGTTTTCTTTATAGAATGCGTATTGCACTTACTCTATATAAGCATATAACATATTTAGTTCATCATATTTCCATTTCATTTTTGAGTCCCCATTCCCTTTGCAGCCCACGCTAAGTCACTTCCCCTTCAGACCGCTATCACAACACAATCCGCGTGGAACCCATTAATGAAACTACTGCACATTGCGTGCATGTAAAGAGGGTTCAAAAAGGGTCCAGGAGGGTCCTCTTCAGGCACCTTTTTGAGCAGGGAATATTATAACATGGTAGACGGCTCCAAAAAGTAAATTCTGCATAATGCCCCCAATTCAACATCAAAAACATAATAATAGCTTTTTTGTGGTTGTGGGTTTTTTACCCGCTTGTTTCTATGTCATTGCTACGCTTGGAATGTTTGAAGATAGAAAGGTACTGTGAGACATTCCAGACAAAGCAATAACCTCTCCTTGGAAAAAAAGCATTTGGACCCTCAAATACAAAAGTTACACAAATATAGTTCATTTGATTAACTTAGGTTCAGGAGCAGGACCACACCTCAACCGTCCTCTCCTCCTCTCCAGCGAATCACACCTCACTTCTACCACAGCTCAATTTTCCAGAAGCCTATTTGTAGGAGCCTATCCCGGCAACACAGTGTGTCCCGAATAACTCGACCCCACCCTCCCAACCCCGATCTGTTCACTTCCAGACATAAGACTCCTACAAGGGGGATCCCGTCCTGCTGGGTCATATGAAGATTTAGACTTAGATTTAGAGTCTCCAGCCGACCCCCCTCGTCTCAATATAATAAACTCTTTTCTCTTTGCACATGTGTTGTTGGCGTGGTCCTTGCTAGTGAACACACCTTTAAGTAGGCCTATACTGGATACGTGTATACTTACTTATTGCGTTCACTGATCTAAAAAAAAAAAATGTGATTTTGAAAAAGTCGAGGGCCAACACAAAACGGCTTAATGGCTTAAAAGTGTTTTGGGAAATTATTACTGATCTGAAAAATGCAGCTTCCAACCACTGCTTCCACTGGCACTCATACTGCTCCTGCCTCTTTGTTGAAATATAGAAATGTGTGAAAGCTTGGTGTTTGCGTCGTGTTTCCCCTCCTCTCCTCCATTATCTCCTTGTCATTTCCAACAATAGCTTTTTCTTCTTTTGTTCTCATATCTCAGCCAAGGCCCATTAAACACAGGAGTGAACCCGGGGCCATGGTGATGAGGAGGAGTCTACAGACAAACGTGTGCTCTCTGTGGAGACACAAGACTTAGCTAAGTACAGCCACTACATGGCCAATATCTCAAAGTGCAGGTACTTTAAATTAAACAGTTAAACAGATATGGGATTGTGCATCAGGCCCGAACAGTTCCAAACTCCTTAGAAGATCAGCAGAAATTGGGTCTTAATCCTAAAGCAAATATTTTAAAAATAGAAGTGCGGTTGATGAAGTGTCTTGCTCATGGGGGCCAGTTTGAGTGAACAGACTGAGCCGAGTGCAGCATGTCTTTTTGGACTGGCCACCAACTCACCACAGGTTTAATTAAAACAGCAATCAAAGACATGGACACACATTTAGAGGGGCAGGACACAAGAGACTTTTCCATATCACATACAATGAACTTACCCACAATTTGTAAAAGTAACAAAAGCTTCTTGTCTAGGTGTATATGGGCTGATGAGGGGTCAGCAAGAATATTACAGAAATAAGAGAGACAGGGCTAAAAGTGAGGACATCTGGGGATCCACCACTAGGAGATTTGTGATCAAAATAAATGTCACTTCCTGTAATCTTCCTGTTTTATGGCAGACTTGTCATTAACTTTAATTTTAATAACACTGATCAGTTGTTTGTGACTCCTGTGTCAGTGGTTCTGTTTGGAGCCCAGCCCTTCGCTCTCCACTGACTCCTGTGTTATGTTGTGTTTATTACGATGATCTTTTCCAAGAAATGTTCTGTGCATTGCTGCGATAAACTCGCACTATTGAATCGACCGGCCTACTGCAGATGTATGATCTGTTTTGCTCATAACATTGTGAACATGAGATTGTCCATATAATAAAAACAGTCTAAAATCTTTGCTGGCATAGAACATCTTTAAAGTGTCTACAGGCTTTGATTTAGTGCTTGTGCTGTTAAGTCTAAGTGAAGTCCAGGAGCTGCACCGGGCTGATGCACATGAGTGAGAGGGAGGGAGTGCCAGTGCAGTTCTGTTAGTACAGGCCTAATGGAGTGTTTAAAACAACTTTTACACGTCACACTGCAGTCATCATGAGGCAAATATTAAACAACAAAGGGGCAAGTGCTTGTGCACCACCAGGGCTGTATCTGTGCACGTCCCTGCTAGAAATCCCCTATCCAGACATAATCATAGATCCATGGACTGGACCTTCAGGTTGGTGGGCCACCGCTCTAACTCAAGAAGAATGAGAATGAAAAATAAACAATTTATATTCATAGGTATGAAAATGTGGCTGTAAATGTAGTGTTTTGAACAGCCTCAGCACAGCACTTCTACAGTACATATCATATTTATTCATGACATGTTT
The DNA here is from genome assembly GCA_030686955.1 of Odontamblyopus rebecca. NCBI lineage: Eukaryota > Metazoa > Chordata > Actinopteri > Gobiiformes > Gobiidae > Odontamblyopus > Odontamblyopus rebecca. The sequence continues at coordinate 29,798,880 of CM060658.1, forward strand.
AAGCGCTGTAGGACAAAAGCCTGCAGCAGACTCAGCATCACTCTGACATCATGTATGGGGCTAATCCGTTCAACCCTCCAGTCACTTTTGACTTGATTGCTCCAGCACACATTACAGCGTATGTAGTGGGGGCTGGCTCCCTCAGGTGTACATCAGCATTTAACAGGAGCTACTTTAATGGTAATCACTTCAAATTTAAAAAACGGTAAAATGCTGTTTGAATATTTCATTAAAACAGACATAGGGATCATGCCCAAGGCCCCTTACTATCTGAGCCCCAGTTAGTATCAGATTAAAAATAAGATTTCTACTTTATATTATATCTTTGCACACCATCCATAATTCACAGTGAATTATACTGTACTGGACATAGGACACGTTACAGCCACAAGAAGGTATACTCTGTGTGCAGTACATGTATGTAGTACATGTGTGCGCAGTACATGTGTGTGCTGTACATGTGTGTGCAGTACCTGTGTGTGCAGTACGTGTGTGTGTGCAGTACATGTGTGTGTGCAGTACATGTGTGTGTGCAGTACATGTACGTGCAGTACCTGTGTGTGTGTAGCACGTGTGTGCAGTACATGTGTGTGTGTACCACATGTGTGTGCAGTACATGTGTGTGTGTAGCACGTGTGTGCAGTACATGTGTGTGTGTAGCACATGTGTGTAGTACATGTGTGCAGTACATGTATGTAGTACATGTGTGCAGTACTTTTGTGTAGTACATGTGTGTGCAGTACATGTGTGTGTGTAGCACATGTGTGTAGTACATGTGTGTATTACATGTGTGTAGTACATGTGTGTAGTATATGTGTGTAGTACATGTGTGCAGTACATGTGTGTAGTACATGTGTGTAGTACATGTGTGTAGTACATGTGTGCAGTACATGTGTGCAGTACATGTGTGTAGTACATGTGTGTAGTACATGTGTGTAGTACATGTGTGTGTGTAGCACATGTGTGTAGTACATGTGTGTATTACATGTGTGTAGTACATGTGTGTAGTATATGTGTGTAGTACATGTGTGCAGTACATGTGTGTAGTACATGTGTGTGCAGTACATGTGTGTGCAGTACATGTGTGTAGTACATGTGTGTAGTACATGTGTGTAGTACATGTGTGCAGTACATGTGTGCAGTACATGTGTGTAGTACATGTGTGTAGTACATGTGTGCAGTACATGTGTGTAGTACATGTGTGCAGTACATGTGTGTAGTACATGTGTGTAGTACATGTGTGTAGTACATGTGTGCAGTACATGTGTGCAGTACATGTGTGCAGTACATGTGTGCAGTACATGTGTGCAGTACATGTGTGTAGTACATGTGTGCAGTACATGTGTGTAGTACATGTGTGTAGTACATGTGTGTAGTACATGTGTGTACTACATGTGTGCAGTACATGTGTGTAGTACATGTGTTCAGGTGGCATGTGTTGACAAAGGTCTGACAGTTTTTAGCGTTCAAACAAAAAGAATCAGGAAAAGATCAAATAAGTCATCAAATAAGAAACATGTTGAAATGTGCTGTTTTGAACTTGGACGTCAAAGCATCTATTTCCTGATGTAAAAGCTGTTGTGGTGCAGGAGAATGTTTCACGAACAGCCTGAGGACATGTCATAATTCAGTAGAAACCTCATTAAAAACAAAGTTGAATGCTGTGGAATAAAAGATGTCGCCCGAGAGTCGTAAAGGCAAGGTTGCAGAGGCACGCCACCTCAAAAGTGCCACCATCATTCCTGTTCAGAAAAAAACACAACCCTGAAAGTTTAATTGACTTTTTGCCCAGTTGCCAGTTTGGTTATGCATCAAATCAAAAGCAGTCTTCCTGAAAACCTGGATGGACTTCAGAGCCATGACTGCAGGTCTGCATTTAACACCACCAGAACATGAGGCAGGTGGGGGTAGACAGGGCAAAGACACCAGGTGGTCAGGGTGGACAGCAGAACATCTCGCTCCATCACAAGCACCTCAAGACTCTGTCCTCAGGCTCCTTCTGTTCAGCATGCTCACTCAGACATCACACATCCTCAGACATACGGATGACCTCTGTGGAGGGGCTCATCAGCAGTAACAGTGAGGACAGCTACAGGTCATGCAGGCTCACAGAGGCAATGCAGCAAAGGTGCACGTCACATAACCAGAAGACGTGCTGGATTACAGGTAGAACCAATAATATGTGCATGTGTACAGTGACAGGGCTGCTGTGGAGAGGGTCGGCAGTAGTCTATAGCTGACCTGTGTGAGTCCATTGTCTTGTGTTTCTCCCTTCCTGACCCAAGTGAATTCCATCCATCCATCTTCTCCCGCTTAATCCAGCTGGGTCGCGGGGGCAGCTTGCTGCCCAATACTCATAGCACCTGACCCCCCCTATGAACCCCTCTGTGGGTGGTGAGCCCACAGGAGGGTGGACAACATGGTCCTTAATGTTAGTTCATAGGGCATGTTTTGGGTTGAAACCGGAGTACCCGGAGGAAACCCATCCAGACACGGGGAGGAACATGCAAACTCCACACAGAAAGGCCCGGGCGACCCGGGGATTGAACCCGCAACCTTCTTGCTGTGAGGCCTGAGTGTTGCCACTCAGCCACCGTGCCCAAGTGAATTTGCCTGTTCAAATGAGTCCTGATCAAGGACTGTGGTGTGGTGTAAAACCTTCCCAAGAGCACCATCACTGAAACCTTGACCTCTTCTGGAGGGTTACAAATAAAGGACTTTTTTGTGACGTTTTTGCCAATGCTTTTGAGACAATTAGGTTAACATTATGGTTTCTATGTAGGTTTACAGCTACATCTGCTGCCTGTGTCTAGCCAGGAAGTAAAAGTATACAACACCAAAATAAAAAATTAAAAAAATAAAATGCACTTTAAGTCCCACTTTAAAGTAGCTTTCCCCAAACCAGGAAGTACAGTTGCATAAAACTAATCTGACATACTTTCTATACGTACAGTCCTTCAGAGTTTTGTTTATTCGAGATTTATTATTGTTCATATCTTGAACCAAGGATGGAACTAAACCTGTGTTTCCTTCTTAAGCAATGAGCATATTTCTGCCTGTAGACTGAATGCTCTGAATGTATTCAGGAACACTTACTGTCGATTATTTACTGAGATTCAAGCTGGTCATTATTATGCAGTTGTTAATTTCTGATAAAAAATTTCAAAAAAAAAAATAATAATTTCTTAAAAAAAAAGAGTACAATGTAAAACAATGACTGAGGTTAGGTTCGGTTACTTTCAGATTTGAGAAGTTTGTCCCAAATTTCCCATTTCACTCATCCACAATATACACAAGTAAACACAATAAAAACACAAAAAGTGTTATAATGCTTTAGTGTAAAATGGTTTTGTTCCATAAATAATTCATTCATCACGCTTTTCTAAAAATCACAATACATATTAAATATATATGTAAGATTGTAGATGTAACCTGGCTTCTTACTCACCCAGGAAAGCTGTAGCATCGGAAGGGTCAAAAAAAGAAGAAAAGAGCTCTTCACCTTTTTTATTGGCCACACTATTCGCAGAACCAACAGCATTTCCCCAGAACAGACACCAGCCAAGAACAACAGTTAAAACAGAAACCCCATTATATATCATGGCCTAAACCACTAAGCAAGCTGCCCCCGCGACCCAGCTGGATTAAGCGGGAGAAGATGGATGGATGGATTATTGCACTATTTATTTATAACTATTTACATTCCATATAGTAATATTACAAATCAGGGACGTGCACAGGAATTTTCAGGGGCAGTTGCTCTGACATGAAGAAAAAAAACAAAAAAAAAAACACGCCTCACGCAGTGCGAATCTGGCGATGAGGTAATGGTTTTCAGTGTTCAGGCATCTGCGTCAGAAGTTGAAAAAACGGAACTTTTGGTGTCGGCGTGAGTGACATGTTGCTCAGAGCGTCCGTTTCGATACACGCTGGGGCAATTGTGGTTCAGATGTGTCTTTTCGGAAGCAGTGTGGATAAATTGGCTCTGTGTAATAGCAGCAATCTCGTCACATTTGGCCCCAGGTCGGAGCTCTGTAATGGGCTGAGAGGATATGCAGACAGGCTTCACATGTACTGCACTGGTTTTCTATAGCACAAGGAGCCAGAGCCGTGCGCTTCATTTAAAATCTTATTATGCATTTTCAGGTTTTTTAAATCACTTTCGAACATCTTGGCCTTGTACATTTTATAAGTTATGATAAAGTGTGGGAAGTAAGTTAGCATATGTCAGGGGTTATGTATGCAAAACCTTGAGGAAGGCACAAGAACTGCTGGTGCATGGATGATACATTCAAGTTAAACATGGGGTATGATGCAAAATATATGTATTATTTTTGCTGTTATAACATTGTCAAAAATGTAACTGAAGACGATGTCATACGTACATGCATGTTTGGGTGATTTAGCGATTCTAACCTAATTGAACCCTCTACAGTTAGTTGTAAGATTCTGTGCAATGTTCCAGCCACACGACAGTTCTCCATATATATATAAAAACAAGATAGAAAACTGTGCACAACAACTTGACAAACCTAGTTTCATTAACGGGATGCATGGTCCTTGTGTTGTGACAGTGCTCTGAAGGGGGAGTGACATAGCACAGAGAACAGAGGAAGGGGAGACTCTTTAATGTATTTGACATTAGCCCATGTTTTCCTTCTGAAGTGACCCTGGGACCAATGACAAGTGCCCAGTGAAGCTCATAGTGTTCCGGGGCCAGAGAACCAGGTACACTGCAGTACTGCTCTGGAGGAGGGGGTTGTGGATGTGCTGTGATCTGTGCTCTGATGAGACTGAGGCTGATAAACAGAGGAGCACCCACAGCAGCTCCTCACTGCAGAGAGCGAGAACCCTGATGGTTCATTACCCTTTTGCCTGATCACAGACAGGGGACTTGGATCAGCATACATGGTTTAATGACATACTGTGGAATATTGAAGGCAAAGCAAGGACATCTCCAAGGAGACAAGCAGGTGGCACACATCAGAAAAGTTAGATAGCACCCCTTTAAGGACACAGTGTTCATCATTATCTTCTTTGTGCTGCCCTGGTGACAAATCTGGGGTCTGGGGTTTGTACACAGCAGAAAGTCTTAATGAGTGTGTGCACTGTCACCCCACAGGTCACCCAGGGCCCATTATAAAGCCTGTGAGTGACCATCAGACACGCTCAGTGTAGAGGACACCACAAACACATGTCCAAGTGTGAGTCAGAGCTGCTCAGTGTAGAGGACACCACACACACTCCTGTGGCAGAGGGACTGGTGCAGGGAAATCAATGAAAACAGAACAACAGTGTTTCTGTGGCTTCTGTGGAAAAAGACAAGAGCCTGAGGCATACACTCACACAGCTCAGATCTGAAATACCAGCGCTAACTATCATGGAAGAAAACACATGTCAGCAGACTGAGCACATAGGCCACTGTGTGACCAGTAGGAACAAACTAAAGGGCAACAATAGGGTAACCATAATTTCAAAATAAAAACCTGGGACACCTGTGGTTTGTGAGGGTTGGTAATAATAACTTGTGAATTGAGTGTGTAATTAAGGAAAATTGTTCTGCACTCAGCCCATTCACAATGAACACGAGTCAGTATAGTCACATTTTCTTTGTCGTTTTGTCATTTTTAAGCAACTTTTCTGTATTTTGCCTAAAAAAAAATGTGTCAATGTGTGCCTCTCTTTACTGTTGGCAGGGATCAAATTGGTCTAAAATATGGACACGTGGGACATTTCTAGTATAAAACTGGGACAAATCAGTGGTTTTGGATAAATCACACAGACACAGTTTAAAACTAGGACTATCACAGGTAAATAGGGACGTCTGGGCACTCTAGGCAACAAGTGTGTGTGTTTGAGCAATGTATTATATAGATGTATTATAGGGTCAAGATGAACTTGTTTGAGCCTATAATCATGCTGTATCTACGTTGTAACTTTTTAAGCTTTTTCTTGTGTCAGTAATGCTTATATGAACTCTGTGTGCCTCTCCAGATTTCCAAACACGTGCTTCATTTGACAAGAAGCTCCTTCGTCTTTTTATAGTCCAGACGAGCATTCAGAGCTTTAATCGCCTCTATTCATCAGCGTGGCATGAGCAGACTTGTGACCAGCTCTCAGTGTGCTCTTGGTTACACTGACCAGCAGACACAGGTTTAGAAACATCTGCAGGTGCTTTATAGAACATCACAATTGACACTAACCATAAATCATTGTAAGTTGTAAAAAAAAAAAAAAATCATACTTAGATGCAGAGAGACCCTTTAAATAGAAGTCCATTGTGTTGTATGTTCTACTGTGTGCTGTCTGCAACGTGTTACGAACTATTTTTATCCGACAGTGAGACGGCCTTGATCACCATGTGACGTTTAGCCAAAAATAAAATAAAAGTGTGTTTTTCACTGAAAAATGTATAACATGGGTCCTTACTGTGAGCATCTGTATCTCTACAAACCTGATTCTTATTTATTTCCACGTTGTTCTTTTGGTTATAATCTTACACAGTATGGTATAAAACTCATCTAACACGTCCTCCTGGTGCAAAGATAATGACCTGCACCTGCACACAAAGAAGACTAAAGAACTCATAATCGACTTTAGGAAAAAAATTAAAATTCATCATCACAATAGCCTCTGCACCAAAATGGGGAGGAGGTAGAGAGGGTCCCAAATGTTAAGTCCCTGGATGTGCAGATCAGCGAGGACATGACCTGGAGCCTAAACACCTCCGGCATTATAAAGCACACCCAGTGGAGACTTTTTTTTTCTGTGAACACTCCCAGAAGCTGCTGACCAACTTCTGCTGGTGCACCATCAAACGCATCCTGACATACTGCTGCACATCATGGTTCGGAGCCTGCACAGCTGCTGAGAAGAAGAAACTGCAGCAGGCGGTGAGGGTGGTGGGCTTCTCCCTCCTGACCCTGGTCACCATCTACTCATCACATCTCCCCACACGGACCTCCAACATTCTGCAGGAGCCCACACATGCTGGGAACTGCCTCTTCTGTACTCTCCCCTCGGGAAGGCTTCAAACTCCCCTCACACTCACAAACAGGCTGAGCAACAGCTTCTACCCACGAGCTCCAGGAGCACAGGCACACATAAAAGGCCTGAAGGGACTCAGTGCAATAATCTATTTATATATTTAATGTTTTATTGGTAAGGTTGTGAGAGTGTCTGAGTTTTGTTGTATTTTTTTTTTACAATGACAATAAATCTAATCTGTCTCCATGGAGAATGTTATAAAGTATGTTTTTCATCTTTCTCTCCCCATGGAATCATGCCACCTCCAGAAAGTTACACAGAAGTTCTGAAATATTGAGGTTTAAAGTTCTCTTATCGTATTTCACAGTGGGATAGGGACATGGGGTTTAGTTCATACAAAGATTCACCAAACTCTTATCATAATATTTGGGAACAAGACTACATGAATAACTGTATTTGGACAAAAATGTCACACAGAACCCTATAATTCCATTACTCTATAATAGTGCACACTCATATGGAAAATGTAAGTGCTCATTCACAAAGAAAATGACAGGCTTTGGTTGAATGGTCCTCCATCATGACAGCTGCAAACAGTGTCCTTTTCAGTCCTAGTAAGTTTCTGGTGGAGTGTACGTCACCTGCTTGTCTTCGTGCAGATGTTATTGCTTAGCCTGTAATGTTCCACAGTACAACTTTAGACATCTGACTTTATTTAGTTTGTAAGTACCTCTGTGGAGTTGGAGTCTGCTGTCAGCAACAGAATGAACTAGGGGAAATGGACGAAGGAGGCGCTGAGAAAACATGAATACTCTGTTAATAGAGAACACATAGAACCCAATGTGAGCACAGAATGAGCCTGCTGATGGTTTATGGACTTACAAACTGAGCACAAGTCCACAGTTTTAGCTCTGACGCAACAAAACTAGCCAAATGTGAACAAAGCCTTTTTGAGAGGAGATGACTCTGGATTAATGAAACGAGTGAGACAGAAGCAAAAATGCAGTTCTTGAAGTATGTATTTGATGAGGGGTACAGAAAACTGTAATTTAACTTGTCTTCTTTACTATGTATCTTTCTTCATATATTTGATGTTTTCTGTGTGTATGCAAAATGTAGAAAGTAGTACAAATAAAGAAAAAAGAACACTGAATGAGCAGGTGAGTCCAAACTTTAGACTAGTAGTGTTGTGTGTGTGAGGGGTGGCTGAGAATGAAAGTACAGATATATGAGTTTTGAGAGCAGTTTTATGGCACATATTATAGTACTTGTCTGGCCTTGGTCTCTTTAAATCAAACCTGAGACAAACGACCGATGAGCTGAATGTTTCTGCTACAGCTCCAGTGGTAAGTGAAAGCAGGTTTCCGTCCCTGGACAGTTGTATATATGACCTGTGTCATTCTGAAGGGTCTCTGGAACCAAGCCACAAGTGGAAATGTCTTGAAATGTCCTCCATTGGGCTTCTGTCCAGAGGAAATGTACTGTCCCATCACAGAGCTTTATGAAGCGAGCAGGACGAGGTCACAGGTGAAAGCTTTGGAACACTGCAGCTGATGTGTAAGAATAACAGGAAACAGCACATTGCGGCATAAAATGACATTCAAATAAAAATGATGTGAGAATACACATGTGATCTCATAACATATGAGTTCATGCTTCAGATCCATCACAGCAGGTGCAGTAAAATAGTGCTTAAGGACCCAATGTGTCTGATGTGTTTTAACCCATTGTGTTACGGTAAGGGGCTGTACTTAATTAGGCCCAAGGCCCGAGGTGAAGGGCCTATTATTAGTAACCTTCACTTCCTGTCAGGGGCCATCACGGGAATGAGCAAATGCTTTCTGAAAACGTATACTTATGATGTTCATATATGTAAAATATTATGGAGAAAACTCATGAAAATGAACTCATAAACTGAAAAATTAAAACTCGCACAAAAGTCAGGCCACTTTGCAAAAATAAATAACCTACACAATTTTTTTTTTTTTTTTTTCACTAAGGTATAGGAACAACACCAAAAAGTATGTCTGCTCTAAAACTATTTAATGTGAAAAAAAAAAAAAAAAAAATTAACCAATTTTATATATTTTTTTTTCACATTAAATAGTTTTAGAAAACATATGGGTAGAAAAAAATAATACATTTTTGCACAAAATTACATTCTGGCATCCCAATCCCAGGGCTAGAATTAGGCAGTTAGGGTTGGTAGGGTTAGATTTAGGCACACTTTGCCCAAAATGTTGATATTTGTGAAAATATGTCTATAGCAAAGAGGAAGAGAAGGCACGATAGTGAAAAACAACTGGCAGTGGGTGTAATGTAAATATGGATACTGAAGGTGTGAGCGAGGGCCCATTCAGTGCTGTTGCTTCTTTAGTTAACCTTGTATTTGGCACACAGTGACGTGTCAGTGGAGAGACACATCTGCCCCAAACCTTTGTCCAGGTCACACAATGGAAACAGTGGAACTCACTGTGCATTTCTCATTTTGAACACAAATGTACTTCTCTCTCGTGACACTTCACTCTTTGATTCTGCAGACATCCACAGTGTTTGTCATTATTTTCTGCAGAGATGCACAATGTTTTCCAGTCATTTTTGTCATTATTTTCCTGTCCTCCAGAGCAGCTCACCATCAAGCAGAGCCATGTGACGAGGAGGAGAGCGCTATGATCCAGGTGACATCTGAACACACTGAACCCAAGTCAACTTTATGCAAATGCAGAGCAACATCACCGAGGCAACGGCCACTCACTGAACATCCTTGGACAGAGATAAGAGGAACTGGTGGAAAGTGGCTCTATACCATCTTTGTAGTTGCTTGTATTCATTCTTTTTCTTCATTAGTGTTATGGATTCTTATTGGACAGTGTCCTCTCGGCTCTTTGTACGTGATTATTCCTGTGCAGTAATGTGTGCTGTGGACCTGCTGCACTCTCAGCCCCAAAGATTTAGATTGTGTTGAAGTTGAATGCATGAATTGTGACTGTTTTAAAAGTTTAATGATGAATGTGATTATTAGTTAGATTAGATTGTGTTTTTTAAGGAGCCACTGCTATATGAAGTGTTTTAATGTAAATAGTCTCTTTAATGTCTCTGTCCCTGCAGATGGAAAGAAGTGTGGCTAAATCTGACACAGAGCATCTTTCCTCGCTGAAACTAATGTTTTCTGTGCACTGTCCTTGTTTTAAATAATTGAGGATGGTGAAAAGCAACAAAAAATCATGCTGCATAATACACCACCTCTGTCTTTATTCGGATTATTTGTATTTTTTCTGTTTACAGTGTGATTTTTAAAGGAAAAATGTAAGATTTTACTTTTTAATTTCATGAACTCTGTCCCCCAGATACAAGGTACACATGGTCAAATCAAATATACGTAGCTCTTACTGATAACAGTTGTGTTTTGGTTCAGAAATCAGAATGAGCGTCACAGGAGTCTCTCATTTGTGTTGCCAGGTTCAGTGCTGAAATCCAGTGAGTTTAAACCTAAAATGTCTCTCTCTGATCTGAACGGTCACTCCCTAAAATCCAGCACCAGCACCAATCTCAGCAGCTCAGGGAGGGAATTCTGGAGGTTCTGAGCTTCCACGAGAGGCCTGTCCATATACCAGGAAAGAGGACTTTGAATTACATGTGCACGTATGAAAACCATCAGCACTTTGCCACTGCGCTTTTTAAATGGTTCGAAAATACACCTTCATTTCTCTTCAAGGTATGTCGTTACCTCGGCCCTGCCCCCCGCCCGTGACGAACGTCTGTCATGATGAAGACGAAGAGCAATGCGGCCCTTCACTCCATTAAGATGAATGAGTGTAGTGAGAGCACGTACCACAGCCCCTCTCCCCAGACCCACAGCACCATAACCCCACTCCCCACAGCCCCTCTCCCCAGACCCACAGCACCATAACCCCACTCCCCACAGCCCCTCTCCCCACTCTCACAGAAAGCTTCACCTGTAACAGTCCTTCACCGAGCTGTCATATAGAACTGCATATTTAAACAAGGCTTAGACTCATTCATATGCCTTCCACGATGTATTGACGTTTACCCGGAGGCAGCAGCTGGAACTCCCCTTTGAAAGAACTGCCAAAGGGTCCATATTACGCTATTTTCTGATCTGATGTTATAAAACTGTTTCCTGATCACAAACATACCTGGAGTTTATTGCATTGACACATTTAACACTCTTTCTTTTTTTTTTTTGTGAAGACCCAACAGACACGAGGAGAATCTTATGAGACTTAAATTCTCTGATCACAAAGACTGCAGCGGAATCTGTCTGCAGACCACAGGATGTACACCTCACCTCCTCCTGTACACCGCGCACACTGCACGTGGACCGCACTGCCTCCTGTGCTCCACTAAACCAGAACTAACACCAGGACTAAAACCAGGACTAAGCCAGGTTTAAACTAAGTGTAAACCAGATCTTAAACCAGGTCTAAACCAGGTCTAAAACCAAACAAGAATAGAATTTGCAGGAGGTGGTTGTTACATTCATGTAGTTTTAAAAATCATAACAATATCAAGTAATCCAAAGTATTCAGATTATGTTACTCACTTTAAGTAATTTAATGGATTACACTGCAAACTACATTTTGGGGTATGTAATCTGTAATCTGTAGGGGAATACATTTTAAAAGTCACCTTCTCAACACTGATGCTTCGACATCTAAACAGAAAGCACCTGTACATTACATCAAGTGGAAAAGAAACCGTGAGGTAAGTCAGCCTTAGCCTGCGATAATTACGTTTTTCATGTCCAAAACATGTGTATCTATCAATGCAAAGTAGATGCGACATTAACAAATGATTACTCAAACTAAATAATCAACAGAATAATTGATTACTGTAATAATCGATAGCTGCAGCCCTACTTCAGATACAGGATTTTTAAAGCAGAAAAGAGGAAATAAAGTCGCTGTCGCCGATCTGCAGCTTCACCTCGATCCGTGCGCTGTGTGGATGGAAACAGACACACGTGAGGAACTACCTCCACCTTTTTCCTTTTAAAGAACGCCTCAAACTGGATTCACAGCGCAGTTCTTTATTTAAATTCTTTAAATGTACAACTTTACATTAGGTGAGAAATAAAGTCTTTATTTTTGCGATATCTCGACTTTGTTTGTTACGTCTCTGTGTCTGTCGCTCCTCTGCCTGACGCTCTGTTTTATCGTCTGTTACCGTTGTGTTGCTGATGTTTGGTGGTTCTGATCTGACACTGACTCCACAAATGAGGTCACGCTTCCCCGAACTCAGGGAGAAGAAATTCGCAACCTAAAGCAAATTCTTCTGTAGTGTGTGGTGGCCTTTAGGCTTTGTTCTTCTTTGAAAACTGAAAACACCACCTTGTGATGTCATGTAGTAATACAGGAAGTGCTCCACTGTGTTTTTAAACTCTTTAGACCTTCACCAGCAACACTTGAACATGGCTAAAATCTCACAAGAATAAATTTGTCATTATATAAGTGTATAAGTGGAGTAAAGCAAAGTTGACCAGTCATAAAAAATGCCTATTTATGTTTGTCTTTTCTGTTTTTTTTGTTTTTTTTTCCAGTGGATCTTGTTTAAATAGTTGTTTCTCGTCAGTAGCTTAGTAGATGATGTGTTTAGAGTGATTCAAGAATGTTTAAGTTTGGCTTAAGTGAGTATTTGAAAAGTCCACCTCTCTCCCATCACTGCCAAAAGCTCTGTACTTAACCCGGGGTCGGACTGTAACTAAACCAGTAAAAGCAATGGGCCTCATTTATCAATGTTTTCCTTCAAAAGTTTCCACTTTAAGAAGATGCTGGAGAACTTTGCACCAGATTCACATTTAAGTGTTCTTAAGCAGCTGAATTCCTTAAGTGACAGTTGCGCAGAATTCACCAACACCCAGCAACAAAAGCCTCCACACTCATTTACATTTTATTTACACAGAAAATTAATCTGTACTGTATTTGGTTAGAAACGCCCTGTGACTCTCAGGTGTCAGGTGGAATCTACAGACTATGGCTGTTTTACCTCTTCAGATGCGATTTCAAATGTCCAAACTCACACAAACACACTCAAGATTTAAGTCATAAACTTAATGAAACTGATATGCAGAGCACTGGGGCTGGGACTGAGGCTCACTGCAGCCTGGAGAAAGTCTGTTAGACCCAATAGACGCAGGCTCAGTAAACCTCCTCATAAATTCTATTGGATCACACAGTCATGTGTTTATAGGAAATAATTTCAGAAAATATATAACTTATAATCATGGCAGAATTTACTTTTTTTGTTTCTTTTGTTCTTTCTTTGCATTATGAGCTTAATGATATTCTAAAATAGTGGAACAGTAGTGCTCCTGACTTCAGAGGATTTGTTCTTCCGGAAGAACATTTTCAGTTTAGAAAAAGTTTTGTGAGCACCAAAAATATTTGTAAGAAGGCCTTAATTACAAACTTGTTCATAAGAAGGTTTCATGAATGAGGCCCAACATCTTCTTTGGTGTTAAACTAACAGCACATATTAATGAACATTTCTAATGTAAATATGTAAAGATTATAACCAGCGTGTCTATCTCCATCTTCAGTCCCTCTGCAGGTTGATGTTAAAAAGTACAGGGCAGGGAGAAGTACAGCAACAATCACACAAAAGTACATCACACCAGCACACTCACTATACACACAATTCATTTCAGACAACTTCATTTGAAGTGCAAAGTCAAGAGTTCAAGAGTTAAACCAACAAACCCTCAATATAAAAAAAATTATTTTGTTAAACATGGAGACACATTACACCATCGAACAGCCAGTTTTAAAGCTTTAGAAATGCTGCGAGTGCTGAATGCTCTCATACTGTATATGAACCGCACTCTGTTCCATGTCTCGATAAGCAAAAGAGAGTTCAAAAAGCACAGAGCACCTCAAGAACCCGCTCTTCTCCCATTTCTTCATGAAATGTTCCACAGTGTGACATTAAACAGCGGAACCTTACATTTACTCAATTACAGGTGGTTTTATGGCTCAAAAATACATAAAAAATCAGACATTGTGACTGTGAGCGGGGTCACCTCTCCACAGATCTGACCTGGAACTTGCTCTGGTTTGGTCCCCGTGAAGAAAAAGTTTAATGCCTTACTGTGAAACATTCCAGACAAAGCAATAACATCTCCACAGAACCTCCACCAGAAAAGTTCCACAATGTGACTTGTACAGAAGAATGGGCGACACACGTAGGATTCGGCTGAGCACTAGTGCGAGGTGCAGATATCTACAGGGTGCGGCGCTTAGTTATGAAGACATTTACAGGGTCATGCTGTGAAGGGGCAGATGAGAATGTGCTCCTAATACCTCACTGGACTTCACAATTTTCCGACGCTGAGGTCAGTGGACTTATTTCTCTTATTAAGCCGTTTTAGATCAATATTTCAGACTTTTCATATGTCCAGAATACAGCAGGAGTCATAGATTATAACTACAGAGCAGACACAAGCACTATATGTCTTCTTTAACAATCAGACTACCTTGAATCCTCCACATTGCTCTTGATTTACCTCACTCTGATCTGTCTCCTTAAATGGTGATACATGTCCGGGTTCAGCAGTGCCACAACAACATTTTAACGCCAATGAAAAAGAAAAAAATACTGTGATGACGTTCACGGTGACTCAGTCTTTAAAGATCAATGTTGCAGTTTAAATTAATTACCATAGATTCTTAACGATACAGCAGGCCAAAACATCATATGTCTTCAAGTGACCACATCCGTATGCTGACATTTGGATTGTAATTTCCTTTTAAACGCACAGACGGGGGCTGAGAGACAGGTCAGGCCTGGTCACTGAGCAGACGAAGGGACAGAACACAGCCTATTGTCCAGACACACACACTTTTACTCAGATGGGAGAATACACCTGTGCTCAGAGACTGGTGTGGGTGCTCTGGCCCTTTGGCACTCACAGGATTGATGATCTACATCCATAGACATGATATTAATTATTTTATTATAAAATTATTATATTTAAACATTGGGAATTTTTCTGCATTCAAAAACAGGTATTCTAACTGTGAACAGGCTTACATCTTCACAAACTTATCTCTTATTCAGCCTGGAGGAGACAGTACGGCATAAGACTTAAAGAGTGGGTGTCCTTGAAGAATAAAAAATGATACGGATAAAATTCAGAACCTGCTCAAAAATCACAGCTGTCAAATTGAGGGAGCTGTAGTCTCTGGGACAGGAGCAAGTGCTGAGCAAATCCAAGTGTCTCCTGGCTCCGCCCCTCCATCCTCTGGCTCCTCGCTTTATCATGATGCTTTCAGGGGGTCCATTTTATGTTCCGGTACAAAACACAAACCACTTCTCAAATTCTTTTGTGCCATCTTCTATTAAATTGCTTAATTATGAGGGTTCTAGTGAGTTCCACTTGCGGCACGGTGGCTGAGTGGCTAACGCTCATGCCTCACAGCAAGAAGGTTCTTGGTTCTATCCTCGGGTCATCCAGGCCTTTCTGTGTGAGTTTGCATGTTCTCCTCGTGTCTGGATGGGTTTACTCCGGGCTCCACCATGACGTCCACCCTCCTGTGGGCTCCACTCACAGAGGGGTTCATAGGGGGGATCAGGTGCAGAGGACTGGGCGGTGAACAGCTGCCCCTGTGACCCAGCTGGATAAAGCAGAAGAAGATGGATGACTTATTATAGTTAAGTGTTGGCAATTTTTCTGTGTTCAAAAACACACATATAACAAAAACACACATATGACAAAACACACATATAACAAAACACACATATAACAAAACACATATAACAAAACACACATATAACAAAACACACATATAACAAAAACACACATATAACAAAACACACATATAACAAAAAAACACATAACAAAAACACACATATGACAAAACACACATATAACAAAACACACATATAACAAAAACACACATATAACAAAACACACATATAACAAAACACACATATAACAAAACACACATATAACAAAAACATATAACGAAACAGACATATAACAAAACACACATATAACAAAACACATATAACAAAAACACACAGATAACAAAACACACATATAACAAAAACACACATATAACAAAACACATATAACAAAACATATATAACAAACACATATAACAAAAACACACATATAACAAAACACACATATAACAAAACACACATATAACAAAAACATATAACAAAACACACATATAACAAAACACACATATAACAAAACACACATATAACAAAACACACATATAACAAAAACACACATATAACAAAACACACATATAACAAAAACACATATAACAAAAACACACAGATAACAAAACACATATAACAAAAACACACATATAACAAAACACATATAACAAAAACACACAGATAACAAAACACATATAACAAAAACACACATATAACAAAACACATATAACAAAAACACACATATGACAAAACACACATATAACAAAAACACATATAACAAAAACACACATGTAACAAAATACACATATAACAAAACACACATATAACAAAACACACATATAACAAAAACACACATAACAAAACACACATATAACAAAAACACACATATAACAAAACACATATAATAAAACACACATGTAACAAAACACACATATAACTATAACACACATATAACAAAACAAATATAACAAAACATATATAACAAACACATATAACAAAACACATATAATAAAACACACATGTAACAAAAACACACATATAACAAAAACACATATAACAAAACACACATATAACAAAAACACACATATAACAAAACACATATAACAAAAACACACATATAACAAAAACACACATATAACAAAACACACATATAACAAAACACACATATAACAAAACACACATATAACAAAAACACATACAACAAAAACACACATATAACAAAAACACACATATAACAAAACACACATATAACAAAACACACATATAACAAAAACACACATAACAAAACACACATATAACAAAAACACACATATAACAAAAACACACATATAACAAAACACACATATAACAAAACACACATATAACAAAAACACACATAACAAAACACACATATAACAAAAACACACATATAACATGTATTCTAACAGGCTTGCATCTTCACAAACATATCTCTTCTTCAGTCTGGAGGACACAGTATGGCATAAGACTTACTGTAAAGGGGAGTTGTCCTTGAAGGATTCAAAAGAAAAATGCAGGACGTTGGTAAAACCTGCTCAAAAATCACAGGTGTCAAACTGTGGGAGGAGCAAGTGCTGAGCAAAGCCAAGTGTCTCCTGGCTCCGCCCCTCCATCCTCTGGCTCCTGACTTCATCATGATACCTTCAGGGGGTCGGTTTTATGCTCTGGTACGAAACACAAACCACTTCTCAAATTCTTGTGTGCCATCTGCTATTAAATTGCTTAATTGTGAGGGTAGTGTTTTTGAAGTTTTGCACTGTAATCTGCATATTGCTGTATTGAGTTCCACTTGTGGACTGTAACAGACTGACACTGTGTGTGTTTGTGTGTGAGAGGTGAGAACTGCTCTGAGAATGCTGCAAATGAACTGCCCTCTGGGATCAATAGAGTTTTCTGAATGTGAATCATGCAAAATCAATGTTTATGGCTTTCTACCATGTTCGCTCATCCAAAACCTGCCTGAAGAGGTTTTAAAAGGCATCCATCCATGCTTGAGTAATTTAGCGATCTCTCCTGGGCCTGTTCAAACCCTCCTTACAGTTCGGTGTAAGATTCTGTACAAAGCTCCGCCCATAAGCCTACATCGCTCATGCTCCTACACAACAATTCTCCATAAATATATAAAAACATACAAACAATACACTACAACTTCACAAACCTGATTGAATGTGTAGTCGTCTCATTTAAGGGGTGCACCCTGATTGTGTAGTGAAGGGGGAGCTAATAATATGTTAATGTTACAGTTAATTTCCCACAGAAGTAAAATACCCTTTATTTGACTGTCTCCATGGAGACTTACCCAGAGGTTTTGATGCTCTGTCTACATGCAATCATGGCACCTCCAGAAAGTTACATACTGTACCTTTAATTGTATTCACACTACTACTACTATGGATGTCACTGTTCTTATTCTTCTTATTCATATTTATTTATTTATTTGACATATTAGTGAACATTTCTAATGTAAATAGGAAAAGATTATAGCCAGTGTGGCTAATTTCCATCTTCAGTCTGTCGGCAGTTTGATGTCAAAAAGTACAGGACAGTGTGAAGTACAGACAGTTCATTTTGAAGATTGTTAAACATGGTGACTCATTTGACCATTGAGCAGCCACTGTTTTAAAGCTGTAGAAATTGCAACTGTGACACCTCCAGAAAGTTACATATTGTACCTTTAATTTTATTCACACTCCTACTGCGTTACTACTGCATTACTACTGTAACAATGATGTAGTCCAGGGGTCATCACACTGCGGCCCTCCACGCCCCTTTGACAAAAGTTTGGTGCCCCTGGTGTAGTCCTATTTTAGCCCTTCAACAGCCCTGGTTTAGATCCTGTGGTATCTACTATCTGAAGATCCCATATTTGGCAGTGGTGGTGCTCTCTGTGAACAGTTTGAGGAGGACTGCTGTATAATATCCCCTTTACCGTGCCAAAGTAAAGCGCTCACATTAAAAGATCAAACATTGGTGATGTACTTAACGCTGTGCTCAGTCTGATGGATGAGTCTGGTGCAGATGGAGCCTGACTTTGCATGACCTGACCAATAAAAAGCGCGTTATCTCTGGAGTGCGTGGTCGATACGTGCATCTGCCCTCCTCGTGCACATGTTTACTGCGGTGTGATTTGCTCATTCATCTGCAGGGCTGGAGAGGCCTGTAATCACCCTGCACACTCATTATAGGAACCATTTATTTAACTAAAGGAACCATTTATATAACTAAATACTTAAGCTGCATTGTGTAACTTTTCGAGTGGAGGGTCTGCCAAACGCTTTTCTCCATGGAGATGTTCTTGCTTTATCTGGAATGTTTCACAGTATGGCATTAAACCTTTCTATCTTCATGGAGACTAAACTAGACCAAGTTACAGGTCAGAACACCTGTTTTTTCTAGGTATATTTGAGCTTTAAAACCACCTGTGATTGAATAAATATAAAGTAGAGCTGTTTAATGTCACACTGTGGAACATTCCAGGCAGAGCAATGATAGAAACAAGCAGGTGATGGACCCCAAAATGCACATTTAAATAATGTTTGAATGAAAGTGTGTCTTGAAGTTTGGACTAGTTTGGACTGGTTTACAGTACAGTCATTCATGTATTTTGGGCCAATAAAATGCTTTTACAATTCAACTGAAAACTTAAGATAGACTCACCATCTTAACTTGCCAGAAACTAGCCAAAACTAGCCAAAAAAAAGTCTAAAACGTCAGCATGCTTTTTCATATCGGATGTTTTCAGTGTGATAAAAAATTGCAGAATAATCTGTCATGTGAGCAGCCTTGTTCACAGTGCACCGAACATTGTGTTAAAGAATGGTCTGTCCCGGGGCCTATTCAAACCCTTCTTAAACTTAGCTAAGATTCTGTACAAGGCTCCGTCCACAAGCCTACATCACCCACACTTCCGCACGGCAATTCTCCATGAATATACAAAACATAATATAATGGTTACATGCCGCTATTTAGACACTGACGTCTAATTGTCGTAGTAGCGGCATAAACATTATTTTTCTCTACTTTACCACTACTTTGACTTTTTTTTTGTTTTGTTTTTCATTGTCGGAGTAGCGGCGGCATGGGCCCTTTGTGCTTCATTCATTTCGTCATGTAGGCGATCTGTGGAGAACACCATATGGCCTAAATAATTTTCACTACCTACATATGATAAGGAAATTTGATTGTATCTGTATTAGGCCCTATTTCCTTTGGCCACATCTCGGTGGCTGCTGACCAAGCTTGGCTACGCCATTTGGACACACCCACCGCACCGTTACAGAACAGATAAGAGACTTCACCTGCAACTCCATGGTAGGATGTAAAAGGGAGATATTAGGCTGACAGAAGGGGGCAACAGGGATGTCTGTCTTACATCGGCTCATTATATTTGAAAAAAACCTATAAGTTTACATACCCTGACAGAATTGATGATTTCTTGTCCATCTTTCTGAGAATATGAATGATAACACAAAAACTTTTCTTTCACTCATGGTTAGTGCTTGGGTGAAGCCATTTATTACAAATGACCCAATGACAGCTGGAGTCTTTTGTGATAGGTGTGGATGTGTTATTTTCTCTGATGGTAAAGCTGCCCATTCTTCTTGGCAAAAGGCTCCAGTTCCTGTAAATTCTTGGGCTCTTGTATGAACTGCAGCTTGAGATCTGCCCAGAGGTCTCAGTGATACTGAGGTCAGAAGAGACGGCCACTCCAGAACCTTCACTTTATTCTGCTGGAGCCAATGACAGGTCCACTTGCCTTTGTGTTTTGGATCATTATCATGTTGAAATATCCAAGTACATCCCATGTGCAGCTTCTGGACCAAGAAATCATCAATTCTGCCAGGGTATGGAAACTTATGAGCACAACTGTACCTACCTACTGATCGATCTGCTGCATTCAGCACCATGGACAGCAGTCTGAATTATCACTGTGATATATTGATAAGAAATAATGTCCGAAAACCAGCACATCTAAATAGCGATATGTCATAATGAAGGGATGTCAGAATAGGCGGTGGACCCCGATACAACATGAATGCAACAACTTGACAAACCTGATGTGATGTGCAGTCATTTCAATAGTGGGATGTGTTGTGATGGCGCTCTGAAGGGGGAGTGATCTAAAGCATGTTAATACATTGTTAATAGCCTATAGAATTAAAATCCTGCCTCTTTAAAGCAGGATACTGAATGTGGTGAATGTGCGGTGTAAGTGAGAGCTTGCTGTGGTTGTACTTATCTGTGTGAGGCGGCCTTTCCACAAATGAAAATCATCAAATCCAAGGAACAGTGGGACTGATAAGCACCTCAGACTCTGACGCGCTCAGATGATCTGTCCGCCTCAATCAAGCAAACTTCAAAGCTCTGGCAGAGAAGTTCAGTCTAGAAAGTCACAGTTTGATCAGGATAAAACTGTGTGTGTTTGAGTAACCTAGTGATCTCTCCCAGGCCCTATCTGTAGTCTAATTACAGTTAACAGTACGATTCTGTCCAAGGCTCTGCCCACGAGCCTATGTCACCCACTTTCCCACACAACAATTCTCCATAAATGTACAAAAACATGATACAAAACAATATATATCTGATTCAATGCGCAGTAGTTTCTTTAGCAGAATTGACATAAATTGTGTTGTGATAGCACTCTGAAGGAGGAGTGACTTAGAGAGGAGAGCAAAGTGAGTGAGGAATCGAAAAAGTACCAAAAAGTGAAAAGTGTTAATACTGACCTATGCTCTAATGTTGTTTCCTCATCACAAACAAATCTGAAGGTGTTTTGTTTCATTCACACGTTTAACACACAAAGCCTGCAGATTTAAGCTAAGTTCTCTTGAAAGGAAAACACTCTGTTCCACCTTGTGATGTCATGCAGTAATGCAGGAAAACTCCATGGTCTTCACTAGAATAATTTGGATCATTTCAGTCTAATCTCTACTGAACTACTACTGAAGAAGGAAAAAGGAGTTGTTCACTTGAAAACTCCCACTTCGTGACATCACAACGTTAGAGTGACCAGATTTTCAAAGTAAAAAACTGGGACATCCCTGGTTTGGGTTTTTTGGTAATGAAAATTGTTATGCAGAGCCCAGTCATGACTAACATGAGTCAGTATAGTCACATTTTCATTGTGTTTTGGTCATTTTTAAGCAGCTTTTCTGTTGTTTACTAAAACAAATGACAATGTACAGCTCTCTTTACTGTCAGCAGGGATCAAATAATAACCTAAATAGGGACACGTAGGATATTTGTAACCCCGGTGATAAATCCGGTAAAACCTACGCCTTTCTCTCTATATGCATCTGTGCCTTTCTCTCATTTTACAGTTAAATCTTACGGTATTTCAATGTGTTCCCGCGTTCACAAGATCACTTGGGTCACACCCTCTCTGCATGTTCTGCTGGTGTGTGTGACAAGATGCTCGTGCACAGACGCTCTCTGAATGTTCTGCTGGTATGTGTGAGTAAGATGCTCAATCACACTCCCTCTCTGAATATTCTGTTGGTGTGTGAGTGAGATGCTCGTGCACACGCCCTCTCTGCATGTTCTGCTGGTGTGTGAGAGATGCTCGTGCACATGCCCTCTCTGAATGTTCTGCTGGTGTGTGCGAGTGTGATGCCCATGCACACGCCCTCTCTGCATGTTCTGCTGGTGTGTGTGAGTGAGATGCTCGTGCACACCCTCTCTGAATGTTCTGCTGGTGTGTGAGAGAGGCTCGTGCACAGACACTCTCTGAATGTTCTGCTGGTGTGGGAGAGATGCTAGTGCACACTCCCTCTCTGAATGTTCTGCTGCTGATTGTAAATGTTATCAGTGTCCTTCCTGTTTGCTGCAGTAATCTCATATGTGGCATATCTTTAAATGTGTGTGCTGACATTTACACAGCCTCATGTTCATATTTGAACAGATGGAACGAGCTTTGCGTTTTGTTTTACAGTTTACTTGAGTCTGAATCATTCTGTACAGGAACATCCAATTAAGCATTGTGTGCTTTGGCTCATCTTCAGTTCAGAAAAAATTCCACAAGGGAAATTAGTTGGACACAGAATTTCCTGCAGGTCCATGTAAATGTAGTTCCTTTACTTGATAAAATGTATTTATCTCCATGGCGAACATTCTAAAGTCTGGTTTGAACTTTTTATTTCCATGGAATGATGCAGGTGATGTGCCAAACCAAGTTACAAAATGTCATGTTCACATATCCATAGGGAGTGACAGAATGCAGTTTTCTCATACAGAAGTCAGCAGTTTGTTTCAGTAAGATCAATATTACTATTTAAAATGTCAAAGATGTCATAGGTTATAACTACAACAGACAAAAACAATCTGTCTTCTTTAAGTAGCTTGAATTGTTGCTTCACAGATGCAAGTGAACAAGGCTGGGCTCCAGTGTGGCTCCTGACTGAACCACATGTATTATTAGATTTCCTGCTAAGAAAGGGCATGATAAAGACTGACGCATTTGCAGTTTCTTGCATCAACATCAGAATGGATAAGTTCAAATGTGTATTGATGAGCAGAGAGCGCAGGTTTACGGTGGGGCTTCCAGGGGCTGTGATCTCATTATGGCTCCATCTCCTCTCAGCTCAGAGCCATTTCAAAGTGGCACAAGGTTCAGTGGACACTTGGACTGTCTTCAGGCTGTGTGGGTTTGAGCAAAGTTGGACAAATGACACAATATTTCTTTGCATTTATGTTCAGGGTTTGCTAGCGTACCTGCGTGCCTTACGATCTTTGATCTATACCACATGCTATAGATGGTAGCTGCTGCTGGAAACTGCTACTTTGCCACAATGTGGTGCAGAACATCTGTTTTTTTATGAGCTTAGTGTTTCTGTGCAGTGCCAATTTAAATCAAGTCTAAACTAAAGTAGTTTTGTTCCATGTGCAGTGTGTAACCTGATGTGCTTTCTCTGGATATCCTATGTCTGGGTGAGTCAAGTCAAGCTACTTAAGGCCAATTCCATTAACTTGACACTTTGGAAAAAATATTGAAACATGCACATATATTTTAAAAAGACATTTTTAACACTGAGTAGAGCAGCTAATTAAAGGTGAAGTCTGTAACTTTCTGGAGGGAGCATGTAACCTACATGATTCTGTGGAAATAGAAAATTAAGCCACACTTTGAGTCATTCTCCATAGGTTTGATGTCACACTGTGGAAGATTATAGACAAATGAACAACATTTCAAAGCCAAATAAGTGTCAGGTTTGTGGAGATGTGACCCCACTCAGAGTGGGGACGCATGTTTTTCAGTACATTATACACAACCAAAGTGAAAAATACACCGTAGGTCTATGTTTTGGCAAAAAAGTCACATTGTGGCGTTAAGTCGATCTAAAGTAGTATTTCAGTGTGCCCCACTTCTCAGCTAAGAATCGTGACCTTGACCTTCTATGGGCTGGTCCCACAGGGAGAAGACCCTAGAAAAGGCCCTAAACTGACCCACAAACAAACTCCATGATCCCTAAGAGACTCTGCTCTTTCTCTGCCCTAAACAACTGACCCAGAGGCCGTTTGGAGAGGGGGCATCTACCTCTATGATGTTTTAATAGATAAAACATATCCCCATGTTACCAATTAACTATAAGTTTCACTTTCGTTCTTGATGTTCTGAATCTCTGATTATCTCAACACAATCAGTGTGCATCCCCCTCATGAAACAACCGCACATCTCATCAGGTTTGTCAAGTTGTTGTGAACAATTTTGTATCATGTTTTTTGTATGTTTATGGGAGTTGTCATATGGGAGCATGAGTGATGTAGGCTTGTGGGCGGAGCCTTGTACAGAAATGGAGACAACAACACTCAAATGAAGACGACAACACTCTTGACTGAAAATAGCTGAGTGGTGCTGCCTGAGGGAGCTGCAGACTCTCACTCTATTTTTAAGACACACATGAGCAGTGTGTCAGGTGTGTGTTCCACACTGTGTCAGGTGTGTGTTCCACACTGTGTCAGGTGTGTGTTCCACACTGTGTCAGGTGTGTGTTCCACACTGTGTCAGGTTTGTGTTCCACACTGTGTCAGGTGTGTGTTCCACACTGTGTCAGGTTTGTGTTCCACACTGTGTCAGGTTTGTGTTCCACACTGTGTCAGGTTTGTGTTCCACACTGTGTCAGGTTTGTGTTCCACACTGTGTCAGGTGTGTGTTCCACACTGTGTCAGGTGTGTGTTCCACACTGTGTCAGGTGTGTGTTCCACACTGTGTCAGGTGTGTGTTCCACACTGTGTCAGGTTTGTGTTCCACACTGTGTCAGGTTTGTGTTCCACAGTGTGTCAGGTTTGTGTTCCACACTGTGTCAGGTTTGTGTTCCACACTGTGTCAGGTTTGTGTTCCACACTGTGTCAGGTGTGTGTTCCACACTGTGTCAGGTTTGTGTTCCACACTGTGTCAGGTTTGTGTTCCACACTGTGTCAGGTTTGTGTTCCACACTGTGTCAGGTTTGTGTTCCACACTGTGTCAGGTTTGTGTTCCACACTGTGTCAGGTTTGTGTTCCACACTGTGTCAGGTTTGTGTTCCGCAGTGTGTCAGGTTTGTGTTCCACACTGTGTCAGGTTTGTGTTCCACACTGTGTCAGGTTTGTGTTCCACAGTGTGTCAGGTTTGTGTTCCACAGTGTGTCAGGTTTGTGTTCCACACTGTGTCAGGTTTGTGTTCCACACTGTGTCAGGTTTGTGTTCCACACTGTGTCAGGTTTGTGTTCCACAGTGTGTCAGGTTTGTGTTCCACAGTGTGTCAGGTTTGTGTTCCACAGTGTGTCAGGTTTGTGTTCCACGGTGCAGGTGCAGGTCTGAGAACTGCCTCTGCTCTGGTGATTTCTTCAGCTTAAAATGGAACTAAACTTTTTTTTTGCTTCTTGGACATTGGAGGAATGAGCACCTGGCCCACATGGGCACAGGGTCATGGCTTTCAGTCAATACATAATCAGTGTACACAGTGTCTCAGCAGGAATCCATAGCAATTACAATCAATAAGAATAATAGCAACTGTATCATCATTAATAAAGAATGATTTCTCACAAACAGTATCACATGTAGTGCAATAGCAAACTACCAGCACAAGACAACAACTAATGCGCACAAAAGCCCCTTCAGGCCCCTTACAGAGTGCCTGAGTTACACGTTAATTGAGGTATTTTACTTTTAAGATAAGATAAGATAAGATATCCTTTATTTGTCCCACAATGGGGAAATTTCAGTGTTGCAACGCACAGTTAAGAGAACAGCAAGAAATAGTAGCAGCAATAGAAGTACAGTTAAAAATAGACAAACACTATAAAGATCTATAAAGATAAGGATTATAAAACTATGTATAATATAAATTGCTATCTTAAAACTATATACACAATAAATTGCAATCTAAAAACTATATACACAATAAATGACTATCTTACATTTCACAGTATTGCACAGGGTCCCAGTATTGCACAGGCAGCAGAGTTAGCAGTGTTAATTGTAAAGTCTGACAGCAGCAGGAAGGAAAGACCTGCGGAACCTCTCCTTCACACAGCGAGGGTGGATCAGTCTGTCACTGAAGCTGCTCTCCAGAGCAGACAATAGCCCTGAAGAGGGTGAGACTCCAGGTCCAGCATAGAAGTGAATCTGGCCAGGACCCTTCTGTCCCCCACCTCCTGCACTGAATCCAAGGCACAGCCCAGGACAGAGCTGGACTTCCTGATGACTTTGTCCAGTCTCCTCTTGTCCCTCTCTGTGATGCTGCTGCTCCAGCAGACCACACCGTACAGGATGGCTGATGCCACCACAGAGTTGTAGAAGGTCCTCAGGAGGGGCCCCCTCACTCCAAAAGACCTAAGTCTCCTCAGGAGGTAGAGCAGGCATGTCCAAACTATGGCCCGGGGGCCAAATGTGGCCCTCAGACCTGTTGTTTTTGGCCCTCAGGCTTCCAGGTGAATTGGCCCATACTACCACAAGTAGTACTTTTTACTGCATGTTTTTGAAATCTACCTTGATCAAGCAAATGTAGTTTGTCCTTTTGAGGGTCTAAGCATGAACAAAGGTCTGGAGGGTCATTTAAACCTGTTATAAATGCACAGTTTTTAATTACTCACTGTTTTGACCTCCAGTCTATGACCCTCGATCGGCCCTTACGCTGCTCTGTGTTTTAATATATGGCCCTAGATGAAAAAAGTTTGGGCACCCCTGAGGTAGAGCCTGCTCTGGCCCTTCCTGTACAGGGGTATTAACTGCTAACAGCTAACATTTAAACCACTGTGTGACCTTTTATTGTTTTTGTTTTCAAAATGCTGCATTTGCTGAAAACAACATATTAACATGTTTTGTTTCACTTTCATTTTTGATACGGAGTCCCATCTCCCTTTGCTCTATGCGTTAAGTCATTCCCCCTTCAGAGCACTCTGACAACACATTCTGCCTGCCCCTGTGTGTCCTCCCTATTCTTTTTGTTATGGACTATGTCCCCGACCAAAACTACTGCACTGCAAATGTCTCTGATCTGGCCAAGTTTTTAAAACTTCTATCAGGTTATTCATCTTGTTTTCAGATTTTTTATTGACTTGCTAGGTCAGAGACTGCTTCATTCTAGTCTAGATGTTGTTTATTTTAAGAATACTTGTCAAGTAAAATGATTTTGCTGCAGGACAAATCATTTCCCTACTTTTAAGTCATTTTCTGATAGATTTAAGTGTTTAGATCTGACATTTTGGCTAGGCTTTTTGCAGTGGGCATCTCACATTAAGTTTCTGTCAACTTGTCATGTACAGTTTTGCATCATATTTTTGTGTGTTTATGGAGAATCGTCGTGTGGGAATATGGGTGACGTAGACTTGTGGGCGGAGCACTGGGCAGAATATTACAGCTAAACATAAAGAGGGTTTGAATAAGACCCCGGAGAGATAAAATACTCAAACATGTGTGGATGGTATGTAGCTTGGGGCATGTTTTTGATGAGGGAACATTATCACATGGTGGAAAGCTCAAAATAAATACATTTTGGATAATAGGCCCTCTTTAAATTCCTCCCAACATGGTCTACATCAAGATACATGTTAGAAGCAAACTCAAGAGAAGCTTCACATCATCTGAGTTTTTTTTTTTTTTTTTTTTTACAGTAGATTTGTTTACTGCAATATTCTACCACATTTTACATGTTTACTCAGATTAGATTAGATAATTGATGGGGACAGGTCAGACAGTCGGTGTGGGTTACATCCACCTGACTGTTACTGGAGCCGGAGCCTGCCACAAAATTGTTTCACAGGAGATAAATGATCATTTTTCCCCCTGAATTTACCTTTACCGTAGACAAGAAAAGAGTTAAGAACTGGTGATTTATACAGTTTGAGAAGTTGTGGTTCTAAGAAAATATCAGAACTACAACCACTGCTTGAGTATTACATAAAATAAAAATAGTGAAGCCAACATTGTGGAATGGATTGCACTACTTAATTATTAAATTTATGTCAAAATCTCATGTTGTCTTGTCTCATGGACCTAATCTCGTGGGGTGTCTCGTCCCATCCTAAATATTCAACATTTTTGTACGACTTTTTGTCAGAATGAGCATATTTGTTGACAATATTTACCCCAGTCGCTGGTCTTTTTCCTGCATAATGGAACAGAACATATCCTGAGTATTGGCTCCCGCTTAGACTCACTGATGAGACGCTTGTTGCATTTTCCTGCTTTGATGCTAATCGCTTTGAACAGAGTGAAAGACAAAAATCTATTAGCGATCTCCTAATGGAAGTTTGGCATTGCATATCTGGCAAGATTTGTAAACCTTCAAGTAGCACAAAATACAGCAGTAACAGCTGCCAGTAAAAAGTGGCATATGTTCACTTAAAAAAAGCTGCAGCTGACTGTTACTCTCTCGAGAAGTTAAAAAGCAGAACAGTCCATTTATAAAAAGCAGAACAGTCCATCTATAATGGTTTGCAGTGGGCCATAATGATTCTTAACTTTCCTAACGAATTCCTAGTTTTACAAATTATTAGAGTACATAATGTTTCATGACTCTCAGACCAGAGTGGAGCTTTACATCACAGTAACACTAACAACTCCTTGTTCTTTGACAGTGTCGCATTAGCACTACACACCAGCACTACCACCACACAGTCTTCACTTACCATATGGATTACAATCACCTTAATTAGATGAGTTTATAAGCGCTTTTCACAAGGCGGTTAAGTTAATGCTAACAGCAGCTAGCATGCTAACAGTGCACTTCCTGACGTCATTGTCTAAGAACAAGGAAGTGCACAGTTAGCATGCCAGTGGTTAGAGTTACTGTGTCGTAAAGCTCCCCTCTGGTCTCAGAGTTGTGAAACGGAACATTCTATTTAGCTGCAGACAGTACACGGCAGACTTACTGTCTTCAGGCACCTCCTGTCTTCAGAAGGTGCTTACAGAGGTGGGACCAAGTCGTAGTTTTTCAAGTCTAAAGTGAGTCTCAAGTCTTTGACCTCAAGTCCCAAGACAAATTCAAGCAAGTCCAAGTTGATTCTCGAGTCACTAGTACATAAGTCCAAGTCGTCGGTTTTGAGCTTCATTTCATCCATCCATCCATCCATCTTCTTCCGCTTATCCGGGGCCGGGTCGCGGGGCAGCAGTCTAAGCAGGGGCTCCCAAGCTTCCCTTCTCCCCAGCCACTTCCTCCAGCTCCTCCGGACGGACCCGAGCGTTCCCAGGCCAGCCGAGAGACATAGTCCCTCCAGCGTGTCCTGGGTCTTCCCCGGGGCCTCCTACCGGTGGGACATGCCGGAACACCTCCCGAGGGAGGCGTCAAGAGGCATCCGGACCAGATGCCCGAACCACCTCAGCTGGCTCCTCTCGGCCGTGGAGGAGCAGCGACTCTACTCGAGCTCCTCCCGTGTGACCGAGCTCCTCACCCTATCTCTAAGGAGCGCCCGGCCACTCTGCGGAGGAAACTCATTTCGGCCGCTTGTATCCGCGATCTCGTTCTTTCGGTCATTACCCAGAGTTCATGACCATAGGGTGAGGGTAGGAACGCAGATTGACCGGTAAATCGAGAGCTTCGCCTTCGGCTCAGCTCCCTCTTCACCACAACGGTCCGATACAGCGACTGCATCACTGCCGACGCCGCACCGATCCGCCTGTCAATCTCACGCTCCATCCTCCCTCACTCGTGAACAAGACCCCGAGATACTTGAACTCCTCCACTCTGGAGGCAGAGACTCCCCACCCACCCAGAGAGGGCAATCCACCTTTTTCCGGTCGAGAACCATGGCCTCGGATTTGGAGACAGCTGATTCTCATCCCAGCCGCTTCACACTCGGCTGCAAACCGCCCCAGTGCACGCTGCAGGTCCTGGTTCGATGGAGCCAACAGGACAACATCATCCGCAAAAAGCAGCGATGAAATCCTGTGGTCCCCGAACTGGACCCCCTCCGGCCCCTGGCTGCACCTAGAAATTCTGTCCATAAATACAATGAACAGAACCCGGTGACAAAGGGCAGCCCTGGCGGAGTCCAACATGCACCGGGAACAGGTCTGACTTACTGCCGGCAATGCGAACACAGCTCCTGCTCCGGTCATACAGGGACCGGACAGCCCTTAACAAAAGGGCCCCGGACCCCATACTCCCGGAGCACCCCCCACAGGGCACCACGAGGGACACGGTCGAATGCCTTCTCCAAGTCCACAAAACACATGTGGACTGGTTGGGCAAACTCCCATGAACCCTCGAGCACCCGATGGAGGGTGTAGAGCTGGTCCAGTGTTCCACGACCAGGCCGAAAACCACACTGCTCCTCTTGAATCCGAGGTTCGACTATCGGCCGAACTCTCCTCTCCAGCACCCTGGCATAGACTTTACCGGGGAGGCTGAGGAGTGTGATTCCCCTGTAGTTGGAACACACCCTCCGGTCCCCCTTTTATACAGAGGGACCACCACCCCGGTCTGCCAGTCCAGAGGTACTGTTCCCCGACCGCCACGCGATGTTGTAGAGACGTGTCAGCCAAGACAGCCCCACAACACCCAGAGACTTAAGGTACTCAGGGCGGATCTCATCCACCCCCGGAGCCTTGCCACCGAGGAGCTTTCTGACCACCTCAGTGACTTCGGCCAGGGTGATGGATGAGTCCGCCTCTGGGTCCCCAGCCTCGGCCTCCTCTTCGGAGGAGCGTGACAGGAGATTGAGGAGATCCCCAAAGTATTCCTTCCACCGCCCGACAACATCCCCAGTCGAGGTCAGCAGCTCTCCCCCGCACTGTAAACAGTGTTGGTGAAGGACCGCTTCCCCCTCCTGAGGCGCCGGACGGTTTGCCCAGAATTTCGCCCTTGGGGCCGTCCGATAGTCCTCCTCCATGGCCTCCCCGAACTCCCTCCCAGACCCGAGTTTTTGCCTCTGCAACACGCCCGGGCTGCAGCACGCTGGCCCGACGGTACCCGTCAGCTGCCTCAAGGAGTCCACCGGGCCAGTAAGGCCCGGTAGGACTCCTTCTTCAGCTTGACGGCATCCTTTACTTCCGGTGTCCACCACCGGGTTCGGGATTGCCGCCGCGACAGGCACCGCAGACCTTACGGCCACAGCTACGAACGGCCGCATCGACAATGGAGGCCGAGAACGAAGCCCACTCGGGCTCCATGTCCCCAGCCTCCTCGGGATCTGGGAGAAGCTCTCCCGGAGGTGTGAGTTGAAGGCCACACTGACAGAAGGTTCCGCCAGACGGCTCCCAGCAGACCCTCACGATACGCCAGGCCTGCCAGGTCTTTCCGGCTTCCTCCTCCGCCAGCGGACCCAACTCACCACCAGGTGGTGATCAGTTGACAGCTCTGCCCCTCTCTTCACCCGAGTGTCAAGACACACGGCCGGGAGGTCAGATGACACGACAACAAAGTCGATCATCGACCTCCGGCCCTAGGAGTCCTGGTGCCACGTGCACCGATGGACCCCCTTGTGCTCGAACATGGTGTTCGTTATGGACAAACTGTGACTGGCACAGAAGTCCAATAACAGAACACCGCTCGGGTTCAGATCAGAGGAGGCCGTTCCTCCCAATCACCCCTCTCCAAGTGTCACTGTCGTTGCCCACGTGGGCGTTGAAGTCCCCCAGTAGAGCAACGGAGTCCCCGGTTGGTGCACTATCCAGTACCCCTCCCAGAGACTCCAAGAAGGCCGGGTACTCTGCACTGCTGTTCGGCCCATAGGCCGGACACCACAGTGAGAGACCTGTCCCCGACCCGAGGCGCAGGGACGCGACCCTCTCGTTCACCGGGGTAAGCTCCAGCACGCAGCGGCTGAGCTGTGGGGCTATAAGCAAGCCCACGCCAGCTCGCCGCCGCTCCCGCGGCCAACGCCAGAGAAATGGAGAGTCCAACCCCTCTCAAGGAGTTGGGTTCAGAGCCCAAGCTGTGCGTGGAGGTGAGGCCGACTATATCTAGCCGGTAACGCTCGACCTCCCGCACAAGCTCAGGCTCCTTCCCCAGCGAGGTGACATTCCATGTCCCCAGAGCTAGTCTCCATGTCCGGAGATCTGGTCGCCGAGGCCCCTGCCCGCCGACCGCCACCCAGATCTCTCCGCACCCCAACCCCTATGGCTCCTCTCGCGGGTGGTGGGCCCACCAGAGGGGCGGCCCCACGTCGCTCCTTCGGGCTGGGCCCGGCCGGGCCCGTGGGGAAAGGCCCGGCCACCAGGCGCTCGCGGCGTGCACCCACCCCAGGCCTGGCTCCAGGGTGGGGCCCCGGTGTCGCCATTCCGGGCGACGTAACAGCCTCTGTATGTTGCTCATCATCAGGGGCTTCTGAACCGCTCTTCGTCTGACCCGTCCCCCGGACCTGTTTGCCTTGGGTGACCCTACCAGGGGCATAAAGCCCCGACAACATAGCTCCTGGGATCATTCGGGTACTCAAACCCCTCCACCACGTTAAGGTGGCGGTTCGAGGAGGGGCTTTTGCAGTTTATGATTTTTAAACTAAACTGTACTTAAAAAGTCATGGCATATTTATATATGAGTATTTATATGAGTTGTAGAAATGCTAGAAGGAAGAAGAATTAGAAGAATTAAGATTTAAAAGTGCTAAATAACAGTTCTTTTGTATGCTCCCTGTATGCTCATGCTCATCCTCTGCTTTACTGTACTGTATATCACTGCATTGTGCTTATATTTCTGTATTACATTTGAGGATACCATCATCATATCACAGTACTCCAGTTACTCAAAAGTGGACAGAGAAGTGGGAGGGACATGTTCCTGTTTGTTATTTAGCACAGCATGTATCACCTGTAAAGAGAAAAGTATTTTCTAAAATCATATATTTTTTTACGAGAAGCATCAAGTCTTCTCAAGTCACAGGCCTCAAATCCGAGTTGAGTCCCAAGTCATTGACCTTCAAGTCCAAGTCGAGTCCTAAGTCTTAGTCCATTTTATCAAGTCAAGTCTCAAGTTCAAAAAATGACTCAAGTCTGACTCGAGTCCAAATCACAACTCAGGTAGTCACCTCTGGGTGCTTGTTAGGGGTGGCACGGTACACAAAATTCACGGTACGGTACGTACCTCGGTACAGACCCCACGGTTCGGTACATTTTCGCTCCAGTGCAGGAAAAAAAAACATAACCAGAAAGGCTGTCCTCAAAGGCAGCTTTTTATTGCCTAAATCTCCAGCTGAGATAACTGCAACTTGTAGTAAAACAAGTAAAAAAACATGTAAAACAAGTGAACACGCAAGCACCACATTGAGTATATTGATTGGTTACTGAGCTGGGTACATCAGTGAAGTTTTAACAAATGTTTTTTTTAGGTGCCTTTTAGGTACCTTCTGGGTGGGTGCAGTGGTGGACAAGCTGCGCACTGGCGGTGCCGCACGGAGTGTCCGCGTCGCTCCAGCGCATAGGTCCCACACACCAGCACAAGTTTATTGCCGAAAGCATTGGCAGTAATGAAATATGACCACACTCAGTATTCAGACCTTGAGTCCGTGACGAGACTGAGTCCAAATGCGCTCGAGTCCGAGACAAAACCAAGACAAAGCTCTCGCTTTAGCGGAGGAGGAAGTCCAGCGGCACGGGGGTGTCTGTGAGTGGGACAGGTCGTTTAAGGTGGGCATGGGTGTGTTTTGAAGCGGAGATTGTTCTATGAGTGATATCGCCACACGCGGCGCTCGTATGCTGGGGCCGTGCGCAGTCTGAGGTGTTCGGCTGCGCTCGCGCTGGGAAAGCGTGCCGCGCTTTATGGGCGATCCAGGCTTGGGCACGATTCTGAAGTCCTAGTGTGAGTGCGCCCCTAATGTTTGATACATTTAGAACGTTTAACTCGTCACGTTGCATCTGTGTGCAGCTCCTTATTGTGCTGAAGAAGCACTCGCACAGGTGCCCCTGTTTTATTTTTCTCATTCGCACGCCTAAATATTTACTCGCAAATGCGAGAGAAATGGGCGCACTGTAGAGCCCTGCCCACACCACCAACTTAAATGATGGTGGTGGGTCTTCTAACTCCGGGCTTGAATTACTTGCCATCGTCTTTTACCCCTCTCGCAACGACCTAACACCAGCAACTTTCAACAGCAGTTTTGTATTTGAAGGCGGAGTTTGCTAGCTAGACCAATCCAGACATGTATACATGTTCATGGATCAATCAGGGCTTGCATATGCAATGGTTAAGGAAACCGTCCCAAAAGGAAAGTCCCGTGGTCAGTTCAATATTAAACTTTTGTACCGTATATTCTCTGTCAAAATGCGCGCACCGAACCGTGACCCCCGTACCGCGACGGTTCAATACGAATACATATACCGTGCCACCCCTAGTGCTTGTACAATATAAAATGTGTAATGGGGAGAAACACATTATTACATGACAAAAATGTGATATACTTTTAACGTTAACAACATTAAACAAATTAAATCAAAGCCCAATTACTGATCCCCCTTAATGATTAGCACTGTGTTGTTTTTAGATATGATGATATTTACAGGATTTTGTATTCTGCTCTGCTCTTCAAAGGAGGTGGGGTGGCACCGGGTCTTCCTTGTCTTGGTGTCTGGATGGAAATTGCATTTATTAATTTATTAACTACAGACACTTTGAAATGCAGAAGATCCTTCTTGTCTGGATGTGCCAGGCATTCACAATGGTCATGTCCAAGAAGTGGAAGAACTTTTGAGATTTTTTTGCACTTGCAGACATTGACAAGTGGGTGGCAGTGTGTTGCTTGACACATTAGCATCCACTGTAGTGACTGATATGTGACTGTGATTTTCAGACTCGTTTATACAGGAGAAAACAATTCTAGCTGTCCACATCTATGCATGAAAGGCCTAGCAGCCTCAGTTGTGAAGAGCTTATAAACGAAGGTGACTGGAATCCATATGGTAAGTGAAGAGTAACTTTGGACCACTGCAACCCATGAATTAGTTCTGTTTTTCACATGTTTAAGACAGTAGCAATCAGATCAGATAAGTCCTCATTAGAAAATAAAATAACAGTACAGTGATATTTTACTAAAGAGTACATGGAAATGTAAGTTCTACCACCTCTGTATTCAGGCAGGCACATGATGTTTTAATATCTGCTCATTCTTGTATATTCAAATGTGTATGTGGTCCCGAAGAGGTAAGTGTGTTATTGTGAGCACCCTAGTCTGTGGGAGTGATGGAGAGAGTGCTGAGAGCTGCACTGGGACTCTGCTGATAAGAGCTGCTCAGACCTGATGGAGCCACTGCACTATTCTCTGAGCCCTCCTGCAGATTTGTACAGGCTGGACAAGCACACTGCAAATATATACCTCAAAATACTGCTGCAAAATTAAAGGAACACTCTGAAAACACATCAGATCACAATATGAAAAAATATGTTATGTAACATACAAAATATGAACAGGGCAATGTCTTAGGAACAAACAGATGCTCCTCTTTTAATGCAAATGAACAGGTGCATCAGAGTGGCACCAATGAGACAAACCCTAAATATATGTCCTGTAGTGGGAGCTGTGCTCACCGCCTAGCACATGAGAGCAGGTTCACCATGAGCTCCTGCGACAGACGTGAAAGAGTCTGGAGAAGAAGAGAACACTTTGCTGCTGCACCATGGTTCAGGATGAGCAGTTTGGTGGTTGGTCAGTGATGGTCTGGAGAGGGACACACAGACCTCTACTGGCTAAAATACAGAAGCCTGAATGCCATTAGGTATCGGGAAGAAGTCCTTGAACCCTCTGTCAGACCCTATGCTGGTCCTGGGTTCCTCATGTGGCAGAAGTCTGTAGGCAGAACCTGGAGGATGAAGGGACAATGGCCCTCCCCATCACCTGACTTAAACCTGATAGAACACCTCTGGGACATTATGTTTGGGTCCATCAGCCACTCTAGGTTGCTCCTCAGACTCTACTGGAGGTCAGTGAAGTCCTTACACAGATCTGGGAGGACATTCCACAATACACCATCCATCATCTCATCAGGAGCATGATGCGACGTTGTAAAACATGCATATATGAACAAGGGGGCAAACAAGATATTGAGAAGCATTTTGAGTTGCAAAAATAACATTGTGGCAAAAGGGACGAGCCTGCCCTATCAATATTTAACTATGAACTGATTTTCAGGTTATGTGTAAAATTAAGCCCTCTGTGGCTGAAAATGTTATTGCCATTAAAAGAGACGGCATTCACATTTTTTTCACATTGAGATCTGATGTGTTTTCAAAGTGTTCCTTTAATTTTTTGAGCAGTATATACACTTTTATAAATTACTATGAGTCAAAGGTTTGGACTCACTCTTTCATTTTTTTTAAACCACCGCTCCTACTACCGCTACCACTATTACTACTACTACTACTACATTTTAGATACATATGGAAGACTTCATATATATGAAGATATATAAAAAAAACTTAAACAACTCACAAAGTAAAGGGCTTTGAGGATTTGAATATATATAATACACACACCTTTTTTTTGCTACTTGTTGATGTCATAGATAGAGACTCTACAGAGTCTTGAAGATTCTGAAGTCCAAAAATCAGCTCTAGGAATTTCTGCTGTCAGGTGCATTCAGTACTGCTGCATTCTTATATTAACTTAGATAGACATGTGCCTCATTTTCTAATTTAACTGTTTTCACTTCTTTCTTCCATGGCCAGTAGATGGCAAGCTGCTCCAGATCAGAGGATATTGAGTACTGAGGCTGAAATGATGTCTGTATTTTTAATTAGGCATTATCTGAAGTACTCCACTTTCTCATACATCAGTTTTACTACTCTGAAGTGTTAGACTTGTCCTGGCTGAGGGGACCGTAAAAAAACAAACATGTCACTTCAAATCTGAATGTTTTTCCCCTTTAACTAATGCGGATGTTTCTGGTGTGCATCTCCTGTGTCTGCCCAGGAACCGGTTTCTCTTCTCGAGCACCGATTTCCAATATGCAAAATCTCCACCCATCCACCAGTGAAGCAGAAAGCACATTATTTTGAGAGAAGGCTCCAGACAGATGCAGGGCCACTGAACTGGAGCCAAACGCAGGAGGTACTCTGCAGGGGAATGAGAAGCAGGAGCAGGTTTGTGCATGCCGAAGAATGGTGATGGTCACTTTGTGTGACTGTTCACTGTGCCACAACACTACACTTTACAGCAGGGGTGGGCAATTTTGTTTAGCATGAGGCCACATGAGAAGCAGAAAATACTGTGGAGGGCCGGGCCAAAGTGCATAAATCAGGTCTGCATAATATGAATTGTATGCACATGTCTTAGTTTACGTATGCGTCATTTTGTACATGCAGAAAAACACCTCTAAAATAAAAGCAATGCAGCTTTACTCTATACCTGAGAAAAAATTATAAAATGTTTATTTTGTAATTCCAAATGAGCTTAAACGGGCTGGTCAGAGTCGACCAAGGGGCCCAGATCTGCTTTACAGTGTAGTGAGTACATTTGATTCAGTGTAAACAGAGGAATAAACAGTGCAGCATGCATTCACTCCAATGACAGCAAAAAGATTTAAGAAAGAAAAATGCAATGCAAAATGCAAATGTATGGGAGACACCACAGTGTATATATGTGTGATCTGGCCAAGTCAGGCAAGAATGTTTTAGCACCAAGACCACTGAAACACAATGAACAAACACACTTTACACAGTGGGTGATTATGAGTAAAGCCTGTAAGTGTGTTTGAAAATGGGCTGAACTACAAATCCAAATATACAAGCAGGCTGTGGAACATTGTAAAGCTCCCTCCCCGTGGACCTTTGGACTCCCTGTAAGAACTCTGACCTCACCTCCTGTGAGGAAAGAGAAGGAGAGGCCTGCTCACATGTGCAACTAATAAACACTACAGAGGTTTGGTGGCACCTTGTGGGTCTTTGGCCTGTGCAGGTAAAACAGTGGAGTGAACCACTTGGAGCTTGTGGGCTTGGATCTGGTGGGAAACTCCAGCCAACCACTAATGGACACAATTATGTTTGTGTAATGGTGGACTATTTTACAAAGTGGCCCAAAAATGAGCCTGAGGTAACAGAGTGGGGCACCAAAGCAGCTGCTGACAAGGATCAGAATTTCAGAACAAGGTAAAATGCAGGTACATGTCCATTATGTCAGAACATCTGTTCCAACTATTTGTACTCTATTAGCTCAACTCTCAGCTGTGGGCAAAACTTCCCCTACCCTAACAACAGCCTGATGTAAGACTCTTAATGGGACAATTCAAAGTCAAAGTTTACCCTCATCGTCACACACAGGTCACAGTATATTCAGTTTTGTGGTGACTTGTGGATGTATTTCAGATCCCTCAACAAAACGGTCAGTGAGACCCCTGACACTTGGGTCACAACTAACCAGAGCCCTACTACCTTATGTTTGGGCAAGAGCTAGATACCTATCAGAAATACCAGAGGAGTATATGCATAAATATAGACTCTACAAGGAAGTGGAGAGGAAAATTGCAAAAAGCCAGCAGAAAATGATAGAAAAAAGCATGGAGACAGGAGTGGAAGAAAACACTATGGAATGAGGACTGTTTTCCATCCTATTCCCTGCTCACACATGTATTTAGTCATAAAGATGTCAATGATGTAAATAATTTCCCAGAGAGAGCTATTTTATCTTTTATCTTATTGTATTTAGCTTATTTTGTAACTTGTTTGATGTACATGCTCTTGGTCGGTTGCATCTGTAACAAAGAAAATTTCCCCTCGGGGATGAATAAAAGTAATTCTGATTCTGATTCTGATTTTTTTCACTTGTATAGTAATGGATTACCCACAGAATGGAGTTTTACACACATGGAATTTATTTCAGATGAGAAAACATTACAGAAAAGCAAAGTGTTAGAGGAGTTGTGGGCTGGGAGGAACACAGGGAGGTGTCTGTGAGTCTGCGGAGGCAATTACAGGCTGATGACCTAATGGCACTGGCTCAAACACATATTTGAGTGAAGTCATTATATGTGCAGTATAGTGAATGCACATATCACTGCGCTGACAGGGACAGCGGACAGGCCCACAGTGGTACCTCACAGGTGTGTGGGCTGGAACTGCCAGATCACTTCAAAAAGTCATTACATGTGTCACCCATGACTGCTTGCATGAGCCTTGTTTTGTAATACACGTACATTCCAGCTGAATCTGTTTAATTACAATGTGGCAGCTAAAGGAATGTGCCAGTCACACATTGGACATTAATTGTAAACATTCACTAAATGTGTTCATTCACCATGTCTTTTCTCCCCTATCTTCATGTCATGTATATTAAGGAGCATAGGGCCTGCCCGGATCTCTTTGGGGCCACAAAAAGACCAGGTGAAAGTGCCAGGACATCACTAGGTACACACTTTTTATGATCACATGACATAATCTCAAGTATATAATGCAGAGGAGAACTTCACTGAGACATTTCCACTTTGGCTGAGAATCCTGCAGCACTATGCCCCACCCCAGCTCCTGTGGAGTATTCATCTGCAGGTAAACTAGATCATCTATTACCTTTTTTCCACCAAGGCAGTTCCAGTGCTGGTTCAGAGCCAGTGCCAAAACTTGAACCAGTTCTTTGTTTTTCCACACAAATAAACCAGCTCTGGCCCTGGAGACCCGGTTCCAACTCAGCACCAACTTAATGCTGGGCCAGAAACAAGAACCAGTGATGTAGGGTTCTAGGGGCGGGGTTGTAGTGACGCACTTTTATAAGAAGAAATGCATAATGGTCCATGACGCCTTTGCATTTGAAATCAGACACCCCTGACACGCGTCTTGGACGCCGTGTTTTCCCGGTCAAGAGAGTGACTTTGGTGTATTTATTACATAAGACACAACAGCGGGGCAACGGCCCGTGCAGCGGTGGACCGCTTAGCTCAAGGCCCGTGGTGCTCCCGCCTGTGGTGTTCCAGCCTGTGCAGCAACAATTACTTTTCTTTGGGAACACATTCTTTGCCGATAACAGTGACAAAGATCTGTTTGTTTCGTCTTTGGAATGACAGGAACATTTGTAAAATGAATATCAGTAGAACAGGTCTGTAGCGATTGGTTTGGATGAAGGTGTATTCTTGATCTTTCTAATACATAGGCCTGGGTCATGCCTACACAAACACTACATCTGTGACAGTAAAGAGATGGACTATTAGTGCTTGAGTAGTTTTATTAGCAGACTTGTTTCAAGACAGAGTGTGGTGGAACCTGGTATGACAGAGGATGTGCAACAGAGATCTGATCAGGTCATGCAGCACTTTCGTGCACTAGTGGTAATTTTCAGTGATGGGAATAATGGTGTTAAAATAAACTAATGCCATT
Organism: Odontamblyopus rebecca; assembly: GCA_030686955.1. Taxonomy (NCBI): domain Eukaryota; kingdom Metazoa; phylum Chordata; class Actinopteri; order Gobiiformes; family Gobiidae; genus Odontamblyopus; species Odontamblyopus rebecca. The sequence continues at coordinate 29,839,276 of CM060658.1, forward strand.
ATTTTTTCAGTAATGGGTAATTAACTAATTACTTTTATCGTTACAAAGCATTACCGAAGCTCCTCATTAAAGCTCTGACTTGGCTCACAGACACAGGAGCTGCAGATATGTGTATGTTTTATTCCTTTTGGTGAGGGGCGAGATAAGCACCTAAGTAATGATGATTGGCTCAGGTAGAATGAGGGTGCACTTCCACTAGGACTTTAGAACCGTGCCCAATTTTCCCCTAAAGTGTGGCACGTTTGTCCAGTGTGAGCACAATCAAACTGTGACGACACGTGTCAGACTTTGGCCTGGTTGGCACGGCATAGTTGCATGCACATGTATGCACATGCACACAACCTTACTATATGTTCCTTGTCAGGTGTGCTAATGTTACTCATACAACAAAAACAGTGAATAAAATCCACAAACAGTGAATCTGCATTTACTTTCATTAAGAACAATGTAATAATACAGCAAAAACTGACCACTTTGTACATCCCAACACTGGGAAGAAATTTTCTATAAAAAGTGTCATATGTATCCACACATGTTGTTTACATGTTGTGGCCTAGCTTATAAAGGTAAGACCACAAGGAAACGCACACAGAGAATTAGACTATGTTTATACTGAAACGAATCAGCGTATCAGAAACAATGTGTGTCCAGACACGTCGTTTCTATGTCCGTAAAGCGTTCCCTATTCACACAGTAACACGAAACCGCCTGAAACGCTAGTCAGACTAGCCTGGCATCATGACGTCACAACATCACGTGGCGGTAAAAACAAAGAAGCACTGTGTCTTTTTGTGTATTTTGAGCCAAGGAAAATGGCTAGCGTAAAAACAGTCTTTGCGTGGGCTGATGACAAGGTTCAGTTGTTACTGAATGTAACACTGGATTTTAAGACGAGCATGGCGGCTCAGAGTGGAAATCTGTGCAGACCAAGTATGGGGACATAATGGGCATTTTTTGGAAAACTACCCGTCACCTGAAGACGCCTGTACAAGTGGGAAAGAGTTCCCACACACAAAGGAGGAAACCACAAAAGCTATGAATGAAATATGCCTTTCTCTTACTCTCACACCCGTATAGGTGGATTTCATGACAAGTCCCACATATATGATGACCACATGCGTGCAACTCGGACCCAAAACTGTTTTTATCATGGTTTGTATGTTCAGGAAGGTGAAATTCAAGCTGCTTGTATTGTACCAAAATGCAATCGTGTTGCTTTCATTTGTTACTTTGTGCATTCTCAAAAGTTGGACATGACCACATTCCATGAAATTATGCACTTCTAAAGACTTATAAGCTCTCCTTCGTCCACACGCTTGGTGAATTTATGAGACTTTAAATACGCTGAGTGATCGCACCTGTCATTATCCGCCATTGTCATGATTGTAAACCCGGGAATGTTTTGGGGCCAATGTGTGCGCGCATACCGGAAGCGCACATAATGTTTACAAACTCTGAAACCTATTGAAATAACACTATGTGACAGCGAGTGCTTTGAGTACCTCTGGCCTGTAGTGGAAGCCACTGTTTGGTGGCTTGGTAGGCCAATGAATCAACATTTGGCAGCTACATTGTGAACTACATAAAGCAAAAAGGCTATGGCTAATTAAATGTACTGTATGTATGCTTTTTGTAGTGATATCAGCAGAAGTTGTTAAACATGCTGAATGCTTGAGTACAGGGCACGTTTGGTGATATTTCAGATACTGACTTTTTTTTTTGTGTCTTTCTCTTTTCTCACACCACACCATGCTCCAGCACGTCACGCCACATCACAGCACACTACACAAGGACTACACTAACCTGTAGATTGTGCTGAGCATAAATATCTGTAAATAGTTTGTTTGATTTTGTTGTGTGTTGTTTTTTTAACACTACTCTTTGCACTACTCTTTGTAACATGTTATATTATGTCATATATGTATATATATATATATATATATATATATATATATATATATATATATATATATATATATATATATATATATGTTATCTGTATATATGTTAAACTCAAATGTGTGCGCTTGGTTCGCTTATTTTATTTAACTTTAAAGACTATACTGCTTTGCTATGAGTTATTCTAGCATTCTGTTTACAAACTGTGTGGAATTGCTAGTGGGTTGTTTCACCTCGATATGTATGCAATCGATTGCACCCAGGCACTGTGGCTGTTGTAGAATTTGAAGAAGTTTTTGTACTTTGGTTTCAGTCTTTGGTGTGGCGATGTACTCTCAACCCAAGGTGGTGCATATAGAATTTCCATTATCGTCCGACGAGTTGCACAGTGACGTGGTCCAATAAGAATGGCAGTTAGTGTCCTGACATCAGTGTTTTCATGCATCCACACGGCACTGGATCAGATCTGTACTCAGGTGAATACGTGGGAGCTGGATCCAGATCGTTCCATCTCCAGAGTTGTTTTCCATCGGATTAGTGTGGACGAACACTGCATCTGCAACGAAAACGACTCGAATACGTACTAGTGTGGACGGGGCCTTAATGTAGGCCTGAGTGTCAAAAAGCTGCTATGATCGGGATTAAAATCGGGCCTCTAGTGTGAGTGCACTCTAAGATTTTATGTTAAGCCAACCAGACATCAGGTGGGTGGGTATTGACACACAAACCCAGCAAGAGCACACACGCAAACTATTAGAGATGGTGAGTCCAGAGTCACAGGAAAAGGCTTTTCCAAGTGGAAATACAGGCACTACTTAACCTCATCAAGGTAAAAGGTAAAATATACATTATGTCCCAGATCGAAGAGTTTGTCCATGTTCGGTGTAACCAACTCCAAATTAAAGAAGCACGTCTCAACAGCACAGCCTTCTCCTAAACTAGTGGCCAAAAACATTGCTGACACCGGTAATTATGATGGTGACAGGTGCTATTAATGTGAGCTACATGACTTTTTTAAAATAAAAAAAAAGCAACACAAGTTACTTTCCCTGGTAACTAGTTACTTTTATACTGGAGCAACAAGATATATTATGAAGTAACTAGATATGATTGTCAATTACTTTTTTCAAAGTAACAAGCCCAACACTGGTAATGAGTGACATTTGTTACCACATATACCAGGAACATGTGCAGGATAATATGGTTGGGAGCTGTGAGAGCACACTGACCATGTTCATACACATGTGGCTCCAACTTTGCCACTTAAACTGGTCCCCAGACAGATGGTGCAAACCAGGTAAAGCTTTTAAAGGACAGACATTTCCTCAGAATTGCTCTGAAATTGTTTACTATTAGACTAATTTCATATAATTCAGCTCTGTTATCCTCTGTGGGCCTACCTCTCACCACTTTTAAGTATCTCAATAGCATCTAACTGGTGCCTGGGTGCTGTTTAGTGTGGCTCTTGTAAACAGAAGGCAGGCTGCAGACTGAACCAGGGCCGCTCAATGGAAGACATGCACAAGCAAACAAAGAGCTAATTACTAGAAGTTAGCACAGGACCCAGATTTGTGAGGAGCATGGCTAACACAGCCGAGCACAGCCTACACTCCCTGTGCCATAGCTGTTCCATTACCTGCTCTCTGATCTAATGAGGAGTCCTGACAATCATCTTCTCCCAACATAAACACACCATGAGGCCACAAACCAGCTCTAAATGTACTTGGAGTAGTGTCAAAGAGGCAAAATTGTGTTGCCATTGATTATAGGATTGGTTTGTGGTTAGAGGAGCTGTGTGTAGCTTGGGCTCTTAGAGTACCTCTATTATACCTCTATGTAAACCTGTGTCCAGAACCTTCACCAGCAGATTGAGGACACGTACAGGCTTTTGTCTTTCTCAGTATATGGACACGGCTGCAGCAGAGGCACTACTCATATGGAATATGATGGAAAATTCTACTTCTTTCTAGCTTTCTACCAGGTTTTTTGAGCAGGTTTTATTCGTCTAACCCCGAGTTTAGCCTGAGTCTGGCCAATCAGAGGTCTCCTTCAGGAGCAGGCAGATGGACCTGGTGCACTTAGTTGGGCCTGACAAGAGTTATTATTACTTTACTTACATAGGAGTCATTTTATAATTTCATGTCAAGCAAAAACTCAAGATATCACTATTCTTTATTGATAAATAAACTAGATGAGACACATCTAGTATAGAACACACTCTTAATGTGCTAAACCAAATAATTGGGTTTTAAAATATTTTAATGAAAATCAACATGTTTTACAGACAAATGTTATGTCATCTCAAACACATATAAAATACTGCACATCTGATAACAAATTAGTTTGAAAGTGTTTGAGTCTATTAACCTGTTGCCACCCACCTAATTTTGTGGTTTATTAAAAGAAAATCTTAGACCCCACATGCTTGTGTGATGCATCATTTTAAAGCTTAGACCTTCTAGTTTCTGTAACTACGCATATTAATACTGTGAGTGCAGCTAACTTACAGTACAGACATTCAAATATTCTAAAAATAGCATTTTTTGCCTCGGAAAACAAAACAAAATAATAAAGGCTCTAACTTGGGCATACTTCATCCTAGGCATTTGTGGCTCACTACACTCAAAGCTGAATTTGCTGGCAACAACTGTAAAATTTCGGCTCTCGAGGCCTAAGGGTTTGGATGTTGTGAGCCTTTTTGTAAAAATATGACAATTCGGCACAAGTGTCCAAATATGTACCAGCTGTTCCAAACTGTAATAAGATGTAATGTGTAATAAGTACGTCTTCTTCTGAGCTTTAGGCATGTTTTCTTAAGATAAAAGACTAAAACAAGCTAAAAATGTCTCCCAAGATGCCTCAGGTGCCCCCCGCCAGTGTTTGCGCATCACCGCAGACTCAAGCGTCTCCAAACAACTTTACGCAGCTCAACACTGAGCTGCTCTCTCACCTCTGTCACATGTCCCGCCCATCGTTGGAAAGCTCTGATAATAGGCTAAAACAGCATGTCAAGGAAGAACCAATGACTGAAGAGCTTTGACGTGGACATTCTGGCTCGGACATGCGTAAAACAGTCGCTAAGAGGGTGCACTCTTTCTATTCAATGGGCTGTGCCTGCTACACCAAACCACGTATCGTCTCGGGGATGGTCTCATTTATGTATATATACATACATACATATATGAAGTAGCAGTTTTATTTTAATAATATCATGAACCAAATATTTATGTCTATATGTCTATACATGACGTCTAAACTTAACCCTAACCAAACATGATTTTATTACAACATTATTAACACAAATAGAAAATAATGCCATCTAGATCATCATATCCTGCCATGGAACTGCACCAGATGGAGAGTTAACCTAGTCCTTGAGAAGATTCCTCTGTTTCTTTCCGTCCTTGGAGGCAGTGTTGTGGCCACTAACTGTCTGTGTATCCTCTAAGTTACGTCCCTCTCGCCATGCTCATGGAACAAAGTTGCAGTTCTCATTCCCTGCCCGGTCAAGCTGCTGGTTCTGTAGTTCAATTCAATTCAATTCAATTTATTTTGTAGCGCCCAAAATCGCAACAACAGTAGCCTCTAAGGGCGTTCCAAGATATGGATGAGTAAAACATACACACAGACATATCAAAACAGGAATAAACAACAATCATGTAAGGCAGCAAATGAAACATCGTCCAGTCATCCCCTGTCCATAGACCCTCCTTCTCAGCAAGGAAAAACTCCAAAGAACCCAGGGTCCTGGGAAAACGAAGAAACCTCTGGGAGAACTACAGTGAAGGAGAGATCCACTCCCATGGACGGACAGGCTATAGATGTCCAAGCCCGTGGGCCTGTTCGGTATGGCCACAGCTACCCAGGTGGGGAAGAGCCGGGGAGGAGGGAGGCCGGGCAAGGAGGAGACCGGGCAAGGAGGAGGGGCCGGGTAGTCCTGGGTACCTGAAATTATAAAGCGCACCAAAACACATTCGAAGGCACCTGTACAATAACAAGTGATATAATGTTATAGGTAAAATTAAATTATTTTTGTAAACATAAGCTAACAATTTTAATGCATTGTATACTGTATCAAATATGCTATGTATGTTGAATTACCGGGTTCTCATGAGGTTGTGCAGGATCAAGAATGTTTTCACAATGAGCTTGACAGTGGAGGGGTGATGCTGCATAGAATCTGAAATCTGTTAGCTAGGATGCTGAAAGCATTTTCAGCTACTCTCCTTGCACGGGAAAGCCTGTAGTTGCAGATGTGTTGTTCATTCGTTAGACCCCGGAGGTTGTATGGCTTCATCATGGTTGGTCGTAGGGCAAAGGCATCATCACCGATGAAGAAGTAGGGCACATCCTGGTTGTTATTGAGAAGAGGCTCAGGGTCAGGGAAACCTAGGGTACCATCCTCAGTGCATTCCTTCAGCTCGCTGTCACTGTATATTTGCGCATCTGAGGCTGATCCAATACCACCAATATCTGCCCAAATGAATTTCTAGTTGGCATCCACCAGCGCCATCAGAACAATGGAGTAAAATCCTTTGAAGTTGAAATATTGGGACCCACTCTTTGCAGGACAGCGGCAGGCCACGTGCTTCCCATCAAGTACCCCACATATATGGGGAAAGTTCCATCTTTGGAAGAAATTGTCAACTATGCCGTGCCAAACATCAGGTGTACTAGGGCAAACCAGCACCTTGTTCAAATATTCATCAGTAATGCCTTGACAGACTTCCCTTACCACTACGGACTGTGTTGTGAGGGACCCTCCATCCGAATTTCATTGAGGCATACTTGATCCCAGAAGCAAGGTGACGCAAAGTCAGGGCCAGCTTCATGCGAGGCTCAAGTGGAACCAAGAAGAAGGTGTACTGCTTGATTATCCTTGGACCCACTCTGGCTAGCAACTAGTCGAACATCGCTGGGGGCATACGCAGGAAGTTGGCGAAGGTTGCATGGTCCTCTTTACGAAGTTCCACCATCAGCTGATCATACATGCCAAACTGCTGTCGCCTCCTGACCCATGGTCTCACCCAGTTTCTTCTCCACCATTGACCTCTTCTTCTCCTGGCTCTGGTGGCACGCATCTGTTAAATCAATGAGATCATGCTGATATTGGAGGACAGCCAATGCGTATTCTCGTCTCAGCCTTGCCGAATTCTCCATCTCTCGGATGACATTTGCACCATGAAGTCTGGAAGACTACTGACGGTCTCCTCCCCATTTATACCAGTTCCCCTAAACGCTGCCAATATGCCATTATACGGTATTATACGCTAGCTATAAGTTAGAAACACGTTCAGTAAGTTCTGTGGTCATCTGGAACATGTCCAATACATCTGCATACGTCAATATGCGCTGGACATAAGTTCGACATAGGTTCAAAGCACATTACTCATAAGTTATGGGTATGCTAGACATTATTCCATCATATTTGGACTTATGAGAAACTTATGGGAAACTTACAATTAACGTGTGTGAACATGTGTCAATGGCGCACGTATGCAGGGCGTATGAGCACACGCTGACATACGTCGAGAAATTTTAAGCATGCTGAAAATTTTTCAGTGACCTTGAAACAAATATATTTGTTTATCTTGTATCTGGAGACACAAATAGGTTAAATTCATGACATTTAAAATCAGAAAAAACTTGTTTTGTAAGTGAACAATGAAATGAAAAGCAGCCGACATCCTCGAGGAGACCTGGATTAAAGTGATCTGAAGGTAAATCCAGCATGAAGACTAAACTCATCAACGTCCGCACATGCTTTTGCACCAGTGAAAGAGATGTCATCTAAACTCACTGGATCCAATATGATTCCTCACTTACTGTAGCTTATGCATTATCCTAATTATAACTAAAAGAACATACCAACATTAGAAATGAAAATAACATTACCAGTACAGCCCTTTGACTTTACAGTCCAACTGTCGAAATATAAAGCATGACTCATAGAACCATAGGCCAAATGGTGGATTTCCTCTTCGCTCTTCACATGACAGTGTTTGTGTGGGTGGAGGGGGAGCATTTATTCCACATGTTCCTGTGAGACTGGGCTGACACATTATGATGGAATCACATCTGACCCACAAGGTGCAAAGTGAATAATGTGGACGTGTGCAGGGACGGGCCCTGCCACAAACACTGCTGTAAACGTACTCTCTATGCTAAGTCATCCAGTGCTGGTCAAAAGGGATATTTGCATTTATCTGAAATCATTCAGTATTTGACAGTGTGCACTATGCTTAGCATTCTAATGTCATAGTATATTATTTTACTGTTCACAACTGTATCACGCCCTCATCACTAACAGACCTGGAGTTGTGTTTTGTGTTATCCACATGTTTAAGGTGGTCATCCATGGCCAGCTCATCAGGATTTCCTGGCTCTACATGAAATGAAAATCTGTATTAGTTTAAAGAGGAGGAAATACGGATAAGGCTTCCTTTAAATAGCAATTGGCACAATCATGAAAAATCAGATTTAGTGTCTATATTTATTCATGTCACCAGTGCATTCACTGCCCAGTGACCCAAGAATCAAACCTGTGTCCTGAAGGTCTTCCAGGAAATCTTGGAAGAAGTTCAAGATGGCCATTTCTTTCATCTGTTTCACACTACCCCTCTCGCTCATGTCTGGAGAAATGATGCTCATAACATAATCTGCATCAGGCTGAAAAAACAGAATAGTTAAAAAAGACATTATAGAACACCAGACTTTACACTAAAAACAAACCATAAGTTGTAGTACACATAGATGTATCCTTACTTTATCATCATCCTGTCTGGGGACAAACAGGGAGCACAGATCAATTTCTGCCTTGCAATGACATCAAGGAACTCATATACCTTGAGGCCATTTCTTAAATGTTGAAGCATCGGTGTCAGGCGCAAGGTGGCATGCAGAACAATTCCTCTGTTAAGAAAGGTGATACAAGTTACAGAAAATTTGTATACCCATGAATTAGAGAAAAAAAAGAATAATGTGTGGCACAAACTCTGATGACCAAACTGTGAATGTGTGTAGATTTCTATAGAAATTACCTCATAGCATCCTTATCAGACTTCAGTAGTCCTGTATAGCCACAATTTATGATGTCATCAGTTAGCTCTGTGAGATCTGCCGCTGCCTCCACCTAAAAATAGTGCAACAAACATACATTCACACACACAAAGACAGGCCAGAGGCTACAATACAATGATTTATGGGGATGTCAGTTTAATTACAAGGACAAGCCAAAAAGTGTCTATCAAAATTCTTACCAGGAGCATGTATAGTCAGCACTGACAATGAAATGTTTGATTTGTAAACACTCACCATTTGTATAAATGAAGCATACATGAGATTGTCTATATCAGCTTTGGTCAGCTGGAGAACATCAAAGTCTCCTGAAGCAAGGTGGAGCCCCCGCCCCCACTATTACACTGTTTAGAGTGGTGCTATGCTAATCAATATGCATTAGCCTAGCCAATTAGCTGCGCAATTTAGCTAACAAGCTAGTAGCTGCAAGCACATGGTCAGGGTGAAGGGAAGAAGCAGCAATCACGACAAGGTAATTATTACCAGTTGTATTTTCTATATTTATTTTCAAATTATCATCTATCCAATTGTAGTTGAACATTGAAATTCAGTACTTTTTACAATTAAATATACTGTCAGAACTGTGAGTAAAAGAAGTCAAAATTCAAGTCAAATCAAAATTCTAAAAATACGACGATTATTTAAACAGTTTTTAGGTGATCATAAAGCAAATATAGTGTTAGGTTACTATTTGTCTTTTAGAAACATGAACATAGACTGTAATCGTACTTTATGTTCTACAAATAACAGCGATTATTAGTCCATGTGAACAGGGACAATGTAGATTGATAAACATTGTTAATGTGCCATTATTAACAATACAGCTAATACTTCCTCCTGTAGTCCCCAGGCAAGGTAATGCCAGCAATATACAAACAAATGGCATTATAGTTAGACAAAGGCCACGTTCACACTGCAGGGTATGTGGCCCAATTCTGCTTTTTGTGGCTATTTGAAGTTATTTGTGCAAAAAACATGTGCGATAAAGCGTGACCCTACGCCGCTCCCCGTGTCTCCCCATGTCTCCCCATGTCTCCCGGTGTCTCCCGGTCTTACCCGCTCCCGGTGTCTCCCGGTGTCTGTCCGTATGACAGTAGTTCTTATAGAAGTATTAGTAGGAGGACAGTAGTAGTAGTAGCAGTGGTAGTGGTAGTAGTTGTAGAAGTATTAGTAGGAGGACAGTAGTTGTAGTAGCAGCAGTAGAGGTAGTGGTAGTAGTTGTTATAGAAGTATTAGTAGGAGGACAGTAGTAGTAGTGGTAATAGTAGTTGTTATAGAAGTATTAGTAGAAGGACAGTAGTAGTAATAGCAGTGCTAATGGTAGTAGTTGTTGTAGAAGTATTAGTAGGAGGACAGTAGTAGTAGTAGTAGTAGTAGTAATGGTAGTGGTAGTAGTTGTTATAGAAGTATTAGTAGGAGGACAGTAGTAGTAGTAGTAACAACCCAAATCCAGTCCAAACACTGGTCAGCCTCTGATAAACCAGGCTAATTTCACGCCAAATATACATGAAACAGTAACATTTTTTTTTCTTTTTTAATGCAATAATGGTGAATTTAAATGAGACAAAGACTGTTAACCAGCCAATCAGGACGTTAGCCGGTCACGACATCAGGTCACCATGGTCCAAGTAAACAAATGCCCCAAGAGAGACGTATCTGGTGCGACTAAGTTTGTTGTCCCGCAGATGTTGGAAAAGCTGCATGGAGATGTGAGGCCGGGGAGAGTTGAGGTGATGGAGTCCACATGCAGAATGTTTTACCAATATGGATGGAGTGGTGCAGATGTTAGCAGCCACGTTTGGAGGTTCCAGTCCACTGCGACGGTCTATACCCACTGAGGTGAGGGGAGCCCACGTAACCAGTGAGTAATAATCCAATGAGTAAATATTGTTGAGTTTGTGTTAACAAGTACCAGATGATAACAGAATAGAACTAAGACAAAGTCACGATGGAGTAAATTTATTCCAATAATAGTCACGGTCGAAGTCAGAAGAAGTGTCCTGTCCACATCTGGATACGAGCAAGTCTGTTCGCAGTCAATCATCAGATCAGCTGGTCAGGATACCATCAACCAATCAGGAGATCAGCCGGTCAGAATATCAACCAATCAGGAGATCAGCCAGTCAGAATATCAACCAATCAGGAGATCAGTGGCCATCAGGTCCTTTTGAATCCCTTAGTTGTCCAAGTGAACGACAAACTTTTTTTTTTTGACTGAATATGGCTGATCTCCTCATCGGCCAATGAGGAGGTCAGCTAATCAGGATAAAGGCCCGTCATAAAATCAATCAAATCAGCCAGGGATTTTTTTTTTTTTTTTTTTTGCAATACAATGGTAAATTAGGCAGGCAAGGTTAAGACTGCCAGGCCACCAGGACATTTCCCAATCAGCTCATCTTTTTTTTTTTTTTTTTAAATGCAGTAATGAGCCAATGGGGAGCCAAGCCAGCAGTGTTCTAGTATTTCCTGAAAAACAAAAAACAAAAAAAAAAACATAAAAATGCAACACTTTGTATTATGTAGACTTCCAGTGCTGTGTGAGCCTTGAGAATGTCTGTATAATTCTTTATAAGTAAATGTAAGTCTAATTTTGAAACATTCTCCCATAAAGAAATGTAATTCCGGTGAGTTGAAACATCTTACCGGTGGAATTTCGTGGCCTTCTTAAAACTCCAGGGTTTATGTTTAATGTTTGGCCTGGCCTGTCCCGCTGGAGCAGAGATCTGCAAACAAAATATCATTTTAAATCACATTTACTGCATTCAGTGCTCCAACTGGGTGGCATATACAGTACAGTGGCGTATATACTGTAGTAATAATGGCATAATAACAGTTCAAATGACTGTTTAAAAATGAAGAAGTGCCAGTAGTATGTTTTAGTACCTGTTTTGTTCTCTTGGCGTCGGGTTCGGAGTCTCCAGTGTGGAGGCGCTTGTGGGTAGGTGGCCTCTCCGTAGTGACCACAGCAGACTCCTCCTGTGTCTCTCTAAACGCAGGGATGACGTCTTTATACGTTTGGTTGTTTGCATACTCTGCCTCGATGTACATGCCTTTGGTGCAAAAATGTTGAGCCTTTGCGTGCACTGCAAAAGACAACACAACGAAAACAATCAATACGACTACGTAAAAACACAGTGCCATATTTAGCAGCAGATATACACTTACCGGACTGGACGAAGCTCAGGACGTCAGAGTGTAGATTCACATTCTGGGCGTCTGGGCTGAATTTAATGCCTACGACCCAAGATGTTCCAAGTCCATTCCTGAAAAATACATATATATATTTTATCATTTAACGTAGAATACAATCAAAACAGCCACTTAAGCGCCACTTTTCATTGTTATTTATTACTTTTTACTTGTCTAACTCTTAGCTGTAGCCATTATCTTTCTTCCTGCAGTCCGCTTAAATATAACACCCTTGTGTACTTCATGTCTACAACATTAGCAGAATTTTTTCGTGATGCAGAAAATGTGGACGTAATTTTCAGGAAAGGTCTGGAGGCTGGGACAGGCCATGAGCATGTTGGGGTTCTGATCTAAGATGCCCACCAAGTGTCTGATCTTAGACTCTATGTAACCAGTGCTATAAAAATACACAGAATACATTTGGAAATGATCAGATTTCAAATGACAATACAATCGAAAATAGCTGAATCACAATAAACGGAAATACTAAACAAATTAAAGTCTGGATACTCACCATTCTTTATGCTTGGCCTCTGTTGGAGCAGTGGTGCGCAGCATAACATAGTGTCTGAAGGAATAAAACAACACTCTTAATAGATTCAATGTTCTTATTTTTAAATTAAATAAGTTGCATTTGTTTGTCAGGATGTAAACTTATAGGAGAGGCACGTACTTGTATTCTTGGAAAAACACCGACGGTTCAAAGAGCATTTTCCATGTGGTTTTGTTTCCAAACACCTCCTCTGTAATACTGCGACCTGCAATAGAGAACATACATTACAAATTCATCAAATCCCTAAAAACATGTGTATATAGTTTAGTTCTTGTTAAATATTTGAAGTAAAAACATAAAAGATCCTTGCTGCACTCAATCTCCTCCATCATGATGTTTCGTGTGGAGGCCGTCACGTTGAAGGAGGAGTTCTGCTGTGGGTACAAGGGCGTGATGATGGACATTAGGTGGGATCGATGACTGACGTTCACCTGAGAGTTTAAAAAACATCAATATTTCAACATGTCAGTGTAGTTAGAACTGTGTGTGACATGCCGTTCTGGAGCAAATAGGACTGTCTTTTTAAATGCGAAAGGATTATTTTCTTGCATTTCAATTAAAACTACAGTAGATACTACACTAACTGATGGTATTTTTTGGACTATAAGTCGCACTTTTTTTCAAGGTTTGGGTGGTGACTTCTACTCAGGTGCGACTTACATATTACATTTTTCACACTGACAGCCCATAGACCAAATATATGAATCCTATACATGAATTAAAAATGAAAAAACAAATCGTTATCCATTTTTTTCATTTTGGTTTTAGAGACAAATAATAAAGAAAAGAGTTGTTTTTTCATTCTCTTATTTTTCGTTCTATATTGAAAAATGAATGAATGATAGATGATGGATGATCCTCCTCCTCGCCTGGCTCCTCCTCTTCGCCTGGCTCCTCCTCCTCGCCCCGCTCCTCCTCCTCGCCCGGCTCCTCCTCCTCGCCCCTCTCCTCCTCCTCCTCGCCCCTCTCCTCCTCCTCCTCGCCCGGCTCCTCCTCCTCCTGGGTAGCTGTGGTCATACTGAACTGGCCCACGGGCCTGGACATCTATAGCCTGTCCGTCCATGGGAGTGGATCCCTCCTTCACTGTAGTTCTCCCCGAGGTTTCTTCTTTTTCCCAGGACCCTGGGTCTGTTGGAGTTTTTCCTTGCTGAGACGGAGGGTCTAAGGACAGGGGATGACTGGACAATGTTTCATTTGCTGCTTTACATGAATGTTGTTTATTCCTGTTTTGATATGTCTGTGTGTATGTTTTACTCATCCATATCTTGGATCGCCCTTAGAGGCAACTGTTGTTGCGATTTTGGGCGCTACAAAACAAATTGAATTGAATTGAATTGAATACATGGATTGTTCTCTATACGGTTGTTTTCATTACTATAACTTCTATAACTCGCCTTTCAAGATGAAATGTTGGTTCTTGGTCTCTGATTTTATAAAATAAATTCCCCCCAAAAAGTGCGACTTATACATGTTTTTTTCTTCATTGTGCATTTTTTGGCTGGTGCGACTTATACTTTGGAGAGACTTATAGTCCAATAATAATACGGTAATTAAACCAAAACTAAACTACTGAACTAACCTAACTACCAAATTTTCAAACTGAAAGTACATTTGGCACTTACATTTGGATTCCACACTGGGAAGTTGAATTTATGCTCCTCGGGGATTCTCAACAGGATTGGAAAAGGCCACTCCCTATTTCACAAAAAAAACAAAAAAAACAATTCAAATTCAGCAAAGCCATGGCCAGAAACGTTCTTAAAACCACACTGTACTTACCACACGGAGTACACCTTAAAAAACCTGTTCACAAGCACAGACACGGTGGCGTACGGGTACAGCTGGCACACCCTGGCCACTAAAATGACCCAAGACGCTCAACCCAGGAACCCCATCTTATTGGAGTAGATGTTTCGGCCTGAAACATAGAATACATGCGTTAGTTTCATACGGCCTTCATTCTAATTTATATTTAAAATTCTGTGGTATTTCGGTGTTACTTGGTTGAATTTACTTGAAGAGTTCATTTGCAGCACAGTTTTATGTGTTTAATGGTTTGCAATTATAAGTATATTCTACAGGGGATTTTCAGTGAAATTTAGGTGCATTTGATCAGAAAATAAAAAAATAGTAAATCAGTTTAGCCCTTGAAAACATTAAACAAATACTGTTTATTAGACACGAGAATGGATTTTCTGAGTACCATCTTTGTGTATTTGCAAATGAACTTTATTGATGGAACTCGTATTGTAGTGTCTCTTACATTTGGCCCAGTGCTTAATGGCAGTAAGCACCACTCTGAAGCTGCAGACGTTTGGGACCAGGCTCAGGATCTCCTGGGTAACTCGGTAACCCTGGAGACTGCGTGTAGAGCGGACATCCATGCCCTGCAGGAGAGCGGGGTCCATCAGGTCCAGCTTGTTGGAGATGCTTCTTCTGTTGATTTTAGCATAAACCAGATCCACCTGCAGACATAAATATAATCAAGCAGTCACATTTATGGGGAACTACACAATTAGCCTCACTGAATCATGAGCAATAGTTTATTCACTGTGTAACTTTTCTGGAAAGGGTCTGCAACCTGTTTGTCGCCATGGAAATGTTAATGCTTTGTTTTAATTTGTCCACAGTATGGCATTAAATGCAGCCGTCTTGCATTTACTCAACTACAGGTGTTATTTATTGCTAAAAATATGTTAAAACAAAGCATCAATTCTTACTGTGAATAGCTCTCCACAAATCTAACCTGTAATTTGCAAGTCTCCATGGAGATTCTTAATGTATGGCCATACTGTGGAATATTTTAGGCACATTTCCATGGAGGCAAGTAGGTAATGGACCGTCTACACGACAAGTTACACAGTGCAGCTTTAAAGTATGTAAAGACCATCCTCCAGATATGTTACATGTAATTTACAACAGTGCCGGGCTTACACTGTGTGATTTTTGGCCCTGTTTGAGCTGATTTTCCACTTGTGCGACTGTTTTTGGGATCGGGTTTTGGCTGAATCGTGTACCGTGCTTTGTGTAGTAAACATGAGGTAACAAGAACTGATTAATACCTCATGACCAGCTCCCAATCGGCAACCGTAGGTCGCAAGAATATCAAACCTGTTTGAAATCCACTCGCCTCTTGTGAGGGTTTCACTGTTGAAGTCGTTCGTACAGTGTCAGAATATGAATCGTGAGCTGTGAACTTTTAAACCCTGAGATTTGGTCGTTCAGTTTGAGCTGGGGCAGAGTGAAACCATCGAAAATATCACACACTATACACCCGGCATTAAGGAGTGACTGAATAATGAATAATCCACAGTTTTCTGTAGCAACATTGTGTGTCTACAGATAATATTTAATAAAAAAATAATGTGTCTTTATTTTAATGCGTTTAATACCAAAGTAAATATTACAAATGTAGGTTTTCATTACCTCAATTCCAGCAAAAACCAGCTTGATGACAGGCACAAAAGCCTTCTCGACAACCTTCAAAACCAAAAAGATTATGAGACTTTGAACGGTAACATGAAAATACATAAATGGGGACTTGCTTGAACGATTTGGATGTCTTTTTGGGCCCGTAATTTCTCCACGAAAGAGGAGAAGAAGGCTTGGCGGGGCACAAATTGTGGTCCAATGCAGAAGAGGTCGATGTCTGAGCTTTTCATGTTCAGACCAAGGCCAAAGGAGCCGAACGGGAGCACCCTGCCCCCCACTGCCTCAGTGACATTCTGAAATAAGACCGATTTTTACATTACATTACAGTTAATCCACGCAGTATAAGAAGTGTCAGAATACTTGAAAACTATAACATACACGGCAGAGTGCAAGTAATGATAAAACTAGGTGAGCCAGTGATTATACAGTAAGAGATTGTTGTACGGTAGTAGTAGTAATAGTAGTAGTACTAGTAGTAGTAGTAGTAAGTAATGTTTGTTACACACCAATCTTGTACTTTCTTTAGTAAATACATGTCCTAAAAATCACACTGCAACAAAGCTTGGCCAAAATTTAAGATATAAACACTTAAATCTATCAGAAAATGATTTATAAGTAAGATATAAGAAAGAAATATAAGAAATTATAAGAAATTATCTGTCCGTGCACCAAGATAATTTTACTTGACAAGTTCTCTTAAAATAAACTACCTCTAAACTAAAATGAAGCAGTCTCAGTCTCAATGTTATGGTGGCCTATTCACGCCAACCAAAAAAAAAATAATGGTTTCATTAAGTCAAAATTATGAGATAAAAAGTCAAAATTATGAGATAAAAAGTCAAAATTTCGAGATAATAAGTCAAAATTTCGAGATAATAAGTCAAAATTTCGAGATAATAAGTCAAAATTTTGAGATAATAAGTCGAAATTTTGAGATAAAAAAGTCGAAATTTTGAGATAAGAAAGTCAAAATTATGAGATAGAAAGTCGAAATTTTGAGATGTTATAGATATATGCAATGAACCTGATCTCCCTGAGCCTAGTTGATAAGGAGGCACACCATCAAACCGGTAACATGGAGTGGATTCACCACATTGAAAACTATTTCAGAAGGATGTACTCCAATGATGAAATTCTGGCAGCATTAGCTGAAGAGCATGGCATAGTGCTGGGCCGACGAACTCTGGAACGAACAATGCAGAGGAAAGGATTGTGGCGCAGGAAAGAGAAAGCAAACGTGGCACAGGTAGCAGCCTTCATTGAAGCGCAACTACAGACTTCGGGGCAGTGTCATGGATATCGCTGGATGCACCAGAAGTGTTGGATGAATGGGATTGTGACAGACAGAGAAACTGTGCGCGTCCTCATGCGACTGCTGGACGGCGAGGGAGTTCAGCTGAGGACCAGACACCGATTGCGCCGTAGAGTCTATCACAGCAGGGGCCCGAACTACGTCTGGCACATAGACGGTTATGATAAGTTGAAGCCTTTTGGCGTTGCCATCAGTGGATGCATAGATGGGTTTTCGAGACGGGTTATCTGGCTACATTCCTACAAAACCAATAACGACCCAGGCGTAATTGCCGGTTACTTTATGGATGCGGTCCTTAGTATTGAAGGCTGTCCCGACAGAGTACGGTTGGACATGGGCACGGAAAATGTTCGCCTTGCTGAAATGCAGAACTTTCTTCACTGGTCAGAGGGCCAAGTTACCACCACCGACCATGTTACGTTTGGTCCAAGCACTGGTAACCAACGCATTGAACGATGGTGGTTAACTGTCCGTAGCCAGTGCGCACAGTTTTGGATAGACATCTTTGACAAACTGCGCTGTGACGGTCACTTCGCGGACACCTTTCTGGGCAAATCACTGGTTCAGTTTTGTTTTCTCTCCATAATTCAGGCAAGATGGCCTAAGCCTCTATGTGTTCCCCTTTCATATTTTAACTCCAATATTGTAGATTATTTTAGCCCATACAACATACAGCTGTTTATTATTGTTATTTATTAGTTATTAGTAAAGGACTCTTCTTCTCCCTATGGCAAACATTCTAACTGTCATGGCATTTACAGGCCGATTTTATTTTAAAAAATCTCACATTTCCTGCCATGCCCTAGGTAGGCAAAGCATTAGGCCTACCTACATTATAAAAATGTATAACCTCTTGTGTCCTCTGTCACTTAGGATAAAAGTGTCTGCTAGTGTAATGTAATATACAGTACAGTAAATATGAACCACATGAAATGTAGGCAGACTATGCCATGTGATGCATTTAATTTTGTATTTGACCAAAGTGTGTGTGTGTTTCAGGAGGAGCTGGATGCAGTTGCAGCAACATGGAATGAACACAGGATCCGCAGAGTTCATGCCTCAAGAAGCCCTCATGGTCGTCCAGCAATTATGAACCTATTGCCAGAGCTCTGCGGTGCCAGAGACTGCAGGCATTGCCCTGCCCTGGATAAAACTGAGGCCTGTTTGGAGGAGTGTGTGTTTAAGGACTTCCCTTGTGATGAAGACGTGTTCCATGTTTGTGTAGACCTGATGTCAGAGCACAATTTGTCATTCACAAATGATGTGTTTGAAACAGTGAACCTCTATATCACACTCAGAGAGCACATGAACAGAGAACTATCAAATTCAAACTGAACCAGGGAGCAGATGCAAACTTAATTGCCAAAAATATGTAATATAAATTTCACAACTTATGAAATAAAACCAAATCCTGTGTATCAAATTGTGTATTTATCTTAGTAAAAAGTCCAACAAACAAACAGAAAGAGGGGAGCCTTCAGTTGTAACTGACAGTTAATTAGAAACAGATATCTTTTGTAAAAAATAATAATAAAATCATAACTGCAGCACATGAACAGCATGAAACAGGGATTACAAAATCCATACAAGTTTTTGAAATTCTGTTAAAACTCTTGCACAAAATGTAAACAAAAGAACTGGCAATTACTTCACCACCCTAAAAAGATATTATCTTTCTGTAGGCTTCTGTAGCTATGCATTTATGTAGGCTTCAACCTTAGGCAATGTCCATAATCCATATGTTGTTGCATTTTGAGACTTGGGGTAAGCAATCGATCTTATGATCTTACGTGATGTTGGTTGGAGATCTTCATATAGGGCAGCAATGCCTCTTAGCTCTGATTTTATGGGTGTGAGAATGTTGTTCCACTGTTCAATGACAAATGCAGGCTCCTGCATCAACTTTTGGTGAGCAAGTTCCTTCAAAATTTGCTTTATGTTATCTGCTGTTGGGACCCTGCGGCAGTGATGGATAGCCATTGCATCCATCAACTCATCCATATCAGCACTTTAAAAATCAGAACAACAGGATTCAAAAATCATTCTGTCTGACTCTGACACATACTTAAAAAATGTGTCCACAAAGCCTAAAACTGCCTGTTCGAGAATAACTGGTGCGATTTTTACAGGAAGATATTTCACCTCAAAACTGATTATTCGACCAACACTTGCCCACTCTGCTTCACCAAAATCATGCCGCAAGTAGGGGACTTTGAAGTCCTTTCCCACAGTGCACTGCTCATAGAAGTCATTCCAAAACTCTGCCAATACATCCCTGCAAACCCCTCCATCTTCCACAGCCCTTTCAAATTTTCCATCAGGAAGAATGATTTGAAAACCATGTTATCCTCCATTACATTTGCCTCACAAAAAACCTGAATAAGCTCCCTCATAATCCGTCCACGATGAAGAACAATGATTTTGGTGACTGACTCTGTGTGACTCACTCGTCCCTGTGACATACCAGTGGAAGGAGAATCCGTGTATCATTCGTTCATTCGTTTTTCAATATAAAACCAAAAATAAGAAAACGAAAAAACAAAAGTTTTTTTCATTATTTGTCTCCAAAACCAAAATGAAAAAACGGATAACGATTCGTTTTTTCAGTTTTCGATTTTGTTTTTAAATGAAAAATGGAAAAAACGGATAACAGCCGTTTCCCATTTTGTCCAAATTTGATCCTTGAGCAAGTTGCGCAAACCGGAAGTGAACCTTTACTGGGAGCAATGCGCACGCAGCGGAGGAGCCGCTACGAGATGGAAAACTGTACCGTGTCCCATTTCAGGAGGCTGTGAAGGCTGCAGCCTCCTGAATCCGCATAGGCTGCAGCCTCCTGAAGCCGCATAGGCTGCAGCCTTCGCGGACCGCAGGCTGTGTCGAAACGGGACAGGTCCAGCCCACGGAGCCGCGCCCGTCGCACAGCAACCACACGCATCTGCAGATTTCGCACACAGATCATTAACAAAGATTAAGCACGGGTAATCAAACTGTCACATTTTGAGAACAAGTTATTCTAATCATTCTAATCCACATTTTATGGCTAAAATATTGCCGTTTCTCCAATACATCTAAAATAGGCTAAATTACCTTAAAGTTTCAAAAACAGCAATGAGATATGCATTAAATATTTTTAAATTGATAAGGAATTACATGTATACAGGGAATGCATTTAAGTCATTTTATAAAGACTCTCCTTTGAGAAAAAATGGTTTATTAAACAATCAATTTATTAAACAACAATTCTTTATTTGTATTTTCATTCTGGAAATACTTTGTCATAATATGAATAGTCAAACATTAAACCCATCACACACACACAGACACACACACAATGCATTCATAGGTTAATAATAAATAAATAAAACATGTCAGTGTACTCCCATTGTGTAACTTTTTGTTGTTGTTGTAAAGAAGCAGGTGCCAATCCAAAATGAACAAATTATCTTTGCCAAATATGATCAGATTGAATACTGCTTCACTGCAGTACAATAGTACATTCTTATAGTACATGTAATTATAGTTACTATTAAAAGACACATCAAATAATTGGGACATCTCACCATGAATCAAATGTCACAGTGAAAAACGTTCAGATAAACTTATTCTGAACCTAAACTGCATGGAGACATCACTATTAGGACACATTCAGGACAGCAGCAGACAGCGTGTGCAGGAAGCCAGATGCACCCAGAGGCCCCACAGGTCTTCTGCAGGTTGTGACTCTGCAGGTTGTGACTCAGAGGTTGTGACTCTGCAGAAGTCCTCAGTGACTCTGGACATGGACAGTGGAGACATCTTGTATCTTCTGAAGGAGGAAGAGCAGAATGAACCCTCTGATTGGTTCTGTTGGTTCAAAGTCCTGTCCTGCAGAGTGAAAACCTGTAATGACACATTAAGAAAACTACCAACTATTACAGGAAAATGAGGTCCACAGAGCAAGTACATTCACATCCAAAGTGTGTTATGTCCTCATCCAGGAAGTTGCAGATGAGAAAAGAAAATTCATAACATAAAACATTTCAAACAGTTTTCTCATCGTTATATTAAATGTGACTGGCCTAACAGACACAGGTGTCAATATAATGTATTCCCAGAATGAAATGCATGTGTGGGAGGCTTATATTACGCGATTTACAAGTAAATATTATTATACTGCATGAAATAATGCGTGTTTTTACCTTACCTCCGAGCTGCTCCTGTCCGTGAAAACGTGGCGTTTCTTCCTCTTTAATCACTCCATGGTCTTTTCCCCTAACAGTAAAAAAAAAAAAAAGTGTTTGATGGAAATCTGTCCAAATATGAAAGTCTGAGCGGACTTGCTTAGCTGTAAATTACTAGCCAAACTTTTAGCTCAAAGCTCCAAAGTTCACGCAGTTAAAAACAAACTTTTTTTGACAGTTTTGTGGGAGTTATTTTAAGTTTACCGTTGTGTTAGTGATGATTTCCAATAGTTAAAAGTGTGTACTCACGTGTCTGCTTTTTACCTTATGTACTGATGACAGGAGCAGTTTGTCTTTTACGCCGGAGTTGGTGTTGAATACAGAACCTTCTCACCGACATTTCCGGGGATCTCTTAATACCGAACTGTCGCAACGTGTTAGAAATCTCAGCGTGCGTTTTTCCAACCTTAAAAAGCTGTTTAATCATATGATAATGATCCTCAAGTCCAGCGGCCATTAGGTTTGTTTTGCTCACCCCCCTCGTTATACACGTGTGTCCCTCCCAGTAAAGGTTCACTTCCGGTTTGCGCAACTTGCTCAAGGATCAAATTTGGACAAAACGGGAAACGGCTGTTATCCGTTTTTTCCATTTTTCATTTAAACACAAAATCGAAAACTAAAAAAACGAGTCGTTATCCGTTTTTTCATTCTGGTTTTGGAGACAAATAATGAAAAAAGCTGTTGTTTTTTCATTTTCTTATTTTTGGTTTTATATTGAAAAACGAATGAACGAATGATACACGGATTAAGGAGGCATGGTGAAATCAAACGACTGTATTGGATTTAAGGGCAGAGTGTCATCCAAATCGTCTGAGTGATCTATCCCTGAGATTGTCTCTGTGTGAAAGGTTATAATGCCACTGTCATCTAATGTATCTACATGTTGTACTCTCTCTGGTTCGGGCAAGATGAAATCTTGTGTTAGGTCAACAGTGTACAGAGGAGTAACAACTTCATTGCTCGCAGTTGAAAACACGGTGCTAGTGCTACTCTCACTATGAATGGCATCTGTACTATTTACCATCAGAATGTCTACAGGTAAAGACCCATATTGCACATCTGCTACATCACCATTTATCTCCTCATGCCCCTGTACAGTTGAAACACTATTCTCCACAACAGCTTTCTTCTTGGTTGTCAAATAAAAGCGCAGTGTTGGTAACTTAGTCAGGTCATACATTTCCCCAACTGTAGTACCCCCTTCTAAAGTATGCTGCTGAAAGTCAGTTAAATCCACATCAAAATCACTAATGTTCCCCTCCACATTTTTTCCATTTGGAAAAAACAACCCCACTGCCTTATCAATCAAATCCTGTTTTTTTGTGTCCTTCTGAACATTTATTTTTCTAGTTCCACCACCCTTTTTGGTTCGTACCTGCACAAATCCTCCCTGTCTAAAATGCAACCACCCCAACTCAACTTTTCTTTTATTTTTCTCAGCGTTGGATGTTGGGGGTTTAGGCTCACTTTCGGAAACAGGGTCACCTCTGTTTCGTGCAATTTTTCCTCTAAGTCTCTCAAAGAGCTTTGACTTCCAGCCTCTGCTTTCTTCTCCTTTACACCGACAGAACCCGATAACAGCAAGTCTGTCTCCATAGGATGGTAGATATTCCCTCAGCTGCTCATCAGTCATCAGATTTATTACAGTGGAGTCAATCTGAAAATAGCAAATTTACAAATTGTTAGTCAAAGTCAGTTTAATTTTAAATTTCTTCAAATTAACTGGCCATACAAAGGAATTGAAATTAAATAATTGAAATTAAATTAACTATGGCAGTGTCTAGGGTTAAATGTTATTTATTATTTGTCACACACACTTATTACTTTGCACATTACAAGACAATACGCTGCATCTCATTACCATGAATTGTTTTATGTGACTTTTACCACCCCATGCCATGCATCATTTGCAGTATATTACCTTTACATGTCAATGTGTGATTTGTTCAAACTTAGCAGTTTCTACACTACAGAATACAAGCACTTGGGGCGCTTCGAAAATACCTTATCTTCTTCTAACCTCCTCACAACCTCCTCAGGAACATTCCTTGACCGCAAGAAAGCAAACTCGTCCATCTTTCAGGCAGCTCTAAAATGGAATTAGTACAAGGATTAGTACATGACTAGAAAAGTCTTATCATTCTCACCTGCACTAACTTGTGAGGGAAAGATAATTGAGTGGAAGCTTACAGACAAGGCCATACTATTACATTACATTACATTACACTTAGATGACGATTTTATCGTAGTTATTTTACGCCAGCGACATAGCAGTGTAGCTGCTAGCTTTGCGTCAACTTTTCTAAATGAACATGCAGAGCTTGGCTAGTACTACTTGAGCAACTTACAATGTGTCCATGGCCGATTAACCCCTATAGAGCTTCGGACACACATTAAGCGGGGTCCAGAGTTACTCTTGCCCATTCCTCTTTCCAGCGTTGTAACAGACAGGGATTGATTTATATGCCTTACAAAACGTACAAAGAAGGGATTCAAATGTGTCTCAGTATGGCTAAGCGGTGCCACTAGCATTCCGTTTACCGGCTTGCGGAGCAGAGCCCCACTGTAAATGCCATGACAGTTAGAATGTTTGCCATAGGGAGAAGAAGAGTCCTTTACTAATAACTAATAAATAACAATAATAAACAGCTGTATGTTGTATGGGCTAAAATAATCTACAATATTGGAGTTAAAATATGAAAGGGGAACACATTGAGGCTTAGGCCATCTTACCTGAATTATGGAGGGAAAACAAAACTGAACCAGTGATTTGTCCAGAATGGTGTCTGCGAAGTGACCGTCACAGCGCATTTTGTCAAAGATGTCCATCCAAAACTGTGTGCACTGGCTACGGAGAGTTAACCACCATTGTTCAATGCGTTGGTTACCAGTGCTTGGACCAAACGTAACATGGTCGGTGGTGGTAACTTGGCCCTCTGACCAGTGAAGAAAGTTCTGGATTTCAGCAAGGCGAACATTTTCCGTGCCCATGTCCAACCGTACTCTGTCGGGACAGCCTTCAATACTAAGGACCGCATCCATAAAGTAACCGGCAATTACGCCTGGGTCGTTATTGGTTTTGTAGGAATGTAGCCAGATAACCCGTCTCGAAAACCCATCTATGCATCCACTGATGGCAACGCCAAAAGGCTTCAACTTATCATAACCGTCTATGTGCCAGACGTAGTTCGGGCCCCTGCTGTGATAGACTCTACGGCGCAATCGGTGTCTGGTCCTCAGCTGAACTCCCTCGCCGTCCAGCAGTCGCATGAGGACGCGCACAGTTTCTCTGTCTGTCACAATCCCATTCATCCAACACTTCTGGTGCATCCAGCGATATCCATGACACTGCCCCGAAGTCTGTAGTTGCGCTTCAATGAAGGCTGCTACCTGTGCCACGTCTGCTTTCTCTTTCCTGCGCCACAATCCTTTCCTCTGCATTGTTCGTTCTAGAGTTCGTCGGCCCAGCACTATGCCATGCTCTTCAGCTAACGCTGCCAGAATTTCATCATTGGAGTACATCCTTCTGAAATAGTTTTCAATGTGGTGAATCCACTCCATGTTACCGGTTTGATGGTGTGCCTCCTTATCAGCTAGGCTCAGGGAGATCAGGTTCATTGCATATATCTATAACATCTCAAAATTTCGACTTTCTATCTCATAATTTTGACTTTCTTATCTCAAAATTTCGACTTTTTTATCTCAAAATTTCGACTTATTATCTCAAAATTTTGACTTATTATCTCGAAATTTTGACTTATTATCTCGAAATTTTGACTTTTTATCTCATAATTTTGACTTTCTTATCTCATAATTTTGACTTAATGAAACCATTTTTTAAAATTTTGGTTGGCGTGAATAGGCCACCATACAATGTGAACCATAAGTAGATCATAAAACAAGATAAATAACCTGATATTTAAGATTTAAAATCTTGGCCAGATCCAAGAAATTTGCCGTGGAAATATTTCAACATTTACTGTGCCAAAGTAATTTCCATTGTGCAATATTAAAATCTGTAATAAAAGTTTAAATAGGATATGATATGAAGCCAAATGAAGGTGTTTTTCTAGTAAATTTGAAGTTAAACCACTGCATTTGAATAGGCAAAAAAGATCTGATGTATGATTTGTAACAGTTATGAGGTCTTATCATGGCGAGGCAAGTCTCTGTCAGCCACTGCTTGAACAGAGAGTCCACACTTGTAACCACCATTTCACTGCCAAAGAAAGCACGTTAACGACACATTTTAGTGTTGAATTTCATTATTTCATCGTCTTAAAGCAGGTCACGTGTCTTACCGGCGTTCTAGCTCTAAGCGAGACTCGAACAGGCCAGCCGCCTGCAGAGTTTTTGTCAGTCTCTGGGTCTGGCAGAGTTCCTCTTTCGACGGAAGGTCGACGCTGACTGGTCCAGTGAGGCCGTACCATTTAGGCACATCAGACGTGATCCCAGAAAACCTGAAGGGAAATACAAAAACTTATTTAGTCAAGCATCTCAACAACACTGAAGGAAAGAAATGAACGTGATCTTAGAAGTTCAAGGACAGCAGTATCCTGCAAATGTAGTAGTAGTAGTAATAGTGCTAGTAGTGGTAGTGGTAGTAGTTGTTATACAAGTATTAGTAGGAGGACAGTAATAGTAGTAGTAGCAGTGGTAGTAGTAGTAGTATAACACCAATCCAATCCAAACACTGGTCAGTCTCTGTGATAAACAAGACTAATTTCACACCAAATATACATGAAACAGTAACATACTCAGACATCACTGCAAATGGAGCAGTTGTGTTGAGGATTTCAGTAGTTTTGCAGTTTTTGCATGAGGAGCACGGTTTTAACATTCTGGTGTTATTGGACTAATGGAGCCCACTAACACACTTCAGGTCCACAGCTTTTGTGTGGACCGCCATAGCTAAAGGTTTAACAGCATAAAGGTTTTTGGATTTCAGTGTAAACCACATTCTGGTTTAGTTCACTAGTGGGGTCCAGTGACACACACTTCAGGTCCACAGCTGCTGGCTTCATTGTATTTTTAGGATGTACATTATGTGTGGGTTGACTTTGTCGGATTGTTTGTTTGTTTAATCTTTTTATTTGCCTATTGTGGGACATCGAAGTCCAGTCTGATATTAACTTGTGTCTGCAGGCGGGAGGAGAATCCTGTAGGCCTTTGACTGAGTTTACTGAGGCCGATATGTCAACAAAAATGGTTACAGTCCTTGAGCGCTCTCTCCACAACAGCCAGGTAACAATATTTAAAGGGGTGTTCATACACATCCTGTTTTGGTTCTTGGTTTAGGCCCAGTTTGAATCCTAATTCTGGTTTAGTTTAGTCCTGTTCTAGTCCTTGTTAAGTCCTGGTCTAGTCTTGGTTGGGTCCAAGTTTACTCTTAGTCTATATGGTACACACCTTTCAATAGATTTGTAGTGATGGCTTCCAGTAATACACACTTCAAGTCCACAGCCTTTGTGTGGACCACGGGAGGCAGAGTAACTGTGGGTGTATTACTCCATCTGCAGTGTTGTTTTTAGGTTTTTTGTAAATTGGCCTATACTTTGACATGTGCCATTGACTTTAGGCTCATGTTTAGTTGTAATAGTCCCATCTGTTATTATGTACAGGTCAGTTTTTTCCTCTAGACATATACAGATCATCCTGTTGTCTGTGTAGCTCTGGCTTCATTGTATTTTTAGGATGTAACTTATGTGTGGGTTGACTTTGTCGGATTGTTTGTTTGTTTAATCTTTTTATTTCCAGGGACTGCGGATGGAAAATAGCATTTTTGCTAAATCTGGTGCAAAACATCTTCTCTTTTCTAAGATTAATGTGTTTGTACATGGTCCCTGACAAATAAATAATGAACTAAACTAAACTAAAGTAAATTTGTCTATTGTGGGACATCGAAGTCCAGTCTGATATTAACTTCTGTCTGCAGGCGGGAGGAGAATCCTGTAGGCCTTTGACTGAGTTTACTGAGGCCGATATGTCAACAAAAATGGTCACAGTCCTTGAGCGCTCTCTCCACAACAGCCAGGTAACAATATTTAAGGGGGTGTTCATACACATCCTGTTTTGGTTCCTGGTCTAAACCCAGGTTGAATCCTAATTCTGGTTTAGTTTAGTCCTGTTCTAGTCCTTGTCAAGTCCTGGTCTAGTCTCGGTTGGGTCCAAGTTTACTCTTAGTCTAGCCCCAATTTCGATGATGTGGATATTGCACACACCCTTCAATAGATTTGTAGTGATGGCTTCCAATAATACACACTTCAGGTACACAGCTGTTGTGTGGACCACGGGAGGCAGAGTAACTGTGGGTGTTTTACTCCGTCTGCAGTCTTGGTTTTAGGTTGTTGTTTTTTTTGCAAACTTGCCTATACTTTGATATGTGCCATTGACTTTAGGCTCATGTTTAGTTGTAATAGTCCCATCTGTTATTATGTACAGGTCAGTTCATTCCTCTAGACATATACAGATCATCCTGTTGTCTGTGTAGCTCTGGCTTCATTGTATTTTTAGGATGTAAATTATGTGTGGGTAGAGTAAATTTGTTTACAGTTTCTTTAAGTATTTGCTGTGGAACATATAGAAGTCTGATGTTAACTTGTGTCTGCAGGCTGGAGAAGAGTCACTGTCTGTGACTGGGTTTGCTGAGGCCGATCAGAGTTCACGTAACAGTACCCAGGTAACTATACAAGTGTTCGTTTGAATGGAACGGGAGAGCTCATTCTGGTGTTATTGGACTAATGGAGCCCACTAACACACTTCAAGGTTTAACTCTATTAAAATATATTAATAATAATATATTTTACCATGTATATATTTATAATTAAATTCATATAATATCAACTTTTCATTCTGTCCTAATGACCTCATAATATTAATGTTTTCTTTTCTTTTCCATTCCCCCCTCAGAATGCATCAAAAGACACAAATACAAATCCTGAGGAGAATCAGATCACTAATCCAGGCACTTTTCCACAGGTATTTAAAAAGTTAAAGTTAAAAACAATACTTAGTTGTTTCATTGTAACACTGAATTTCCCTATGTTGTGATCATATAGGGAAGAAATGAGTTTTCACACACTGCATTAGTGCAGGAGCCCCCCTGCTCTTCGAAGGACCAGAAGTACAGAGGTGTGCAGATTATCTCCCTTCCCTTGTCATGTCCTGTCGCTGGGCTAATTCTTTTTTCTTTTTGTAGCTGAAGTATAAGTTTGACAATGATTCAGATGAGCTGTTTGTTTACTTCAGATGACGGTGAAGAATATGTTCCCGAGTCCAACTACAGTGAAAATTCAAAACAAAGCCATGATCTTCAGATGGATGATGAAATTAATAATTTCACATCATATTCCAAACTGGGGAGCACTTCAGATGTTAATGATGAGAACTCATCTAAAAGAGGCAGGTCTCCTTCCAAAAGCCCCTTAAAGCCACATAAAAGGAGAAAGGTAAGTTTGTTTTGCCCAGCCTTACACAACAGTGATCCTTCTCAAAAATGGCAAGAAGAAAGTGAGGAGCAACAGCACAGTCCTGCAAGTAGTTCTACACCTGGCTTTGCCCGAGATTCACTGACAATGAGTCTGGGACTGCCTGCAGTCCCAGACTCATTGTCAGTGCCAGCAGTCAGAAAGAAGCTGGATGGCTCACATCTGTACAATAAAAAACAATATTGCTTGTTCTGTAGAGTGGTGAAAATGTCCAGACATTTGGAACATGCGCATAAAAATGAACATGAGGTAGCTCAAGCCCTGGCTTATGATGAATGATCAAAAGAAAGAAAACTCCATTTTGAACATTTGCGCAACAGAAGGCGCAACCGTGATACAGCTAAAAGTGCCTGCACATTCCGACAAATATATGAAGCAAGATGGCATGAAATGATATCAGCAGCATCACTGAGAACCCTCCAGAAAGCCAAGTGGAACGCTCCACTTCTGCTTCCCTTTAGATATATCCAGATACTTCATTCCTATTTGGAGGCAGAACAGCAGAAACTTTACTCTATGTTATCTACTGAAGTGTATTCTGTGACCTGGGCAGGATTAGCAAAAGTGACTCTGACTCAAGTAATACTCTTTAAAAGACGAAGATCAGGGGCGGTGTCCAAAATGCCTCTGTCAGCATATACATCTCCAAAAAAACAAAATTCACTAGAAGACCTGGGTGACGAGAGGGAGAAAGGTTCCAATGGATACCTCTGCCAGACCACATGCCTTTTCTTGTTATCGTGGGTCTGACTGTCTCCGGCATTTTGCCAAGGCCTGCGGAGCAAAAACCCTGATGGTCTCACATCAACCAAACTGCACAAACAAACAGCAACTTTGTCACAAGTTTTAAACCTCAGCAACACAGAGTTGGATCAGTTGGCTGATTTTCTGGGGCATGATGTCAGAGTTCATAGACAATTCTACAGACTTCCTGAGGACACCCTTCAACTTGCTAAAATTAGCAAGGTTCTCATGGCTCTGGAGCAAGGATGCATAGCCGAATTCAAGGGAAAGGGCCTAGACGACATCACTATCGACCCAGAGGGTATATATTTTATTTCTAATTAAAATTAATAATTGTCCCATTTAAAACATAGTTTAACAAAATAATTCTTTTTACTTTGACAGATAATGTTCAGGCTGACAGTGATACTGTTACAAGGTACAGTATGTATTCTGTTTTGAGCTCTCTTTAGCCACAGCTGTTTTCTGATCTCTCACTTATTTGTTGGTCGGGTTACAGAGTTGGCATTAACGCACACCTTAGACCTGATTTTGAAACAATTCAAAATCAGGTCTAAACCACAATTCAAAACCACAAACCATGTTTCTGCAGATGGTTTGTGGTCAGTTTTTGCATATTAATTCCTTCATTGTTAACATTATGTGTTTAGAGGATGTGGTAACCTGCAGTCAGGTGGAGGACGAGTTGGAGGCTGAAGTGCTTGATGAGAACTACACAAGCCAGGAATCCAGTAAAGCAAAGTGCAAAGGTATTTCATTGATGAATATTTTTCAGCACCACAAATCTTCACTCTGCAAATTTTTTATGGTCCTAACATAATGGGCTTCATTTTAATGGATGTATTTTTCATTTGTCCCTGTGTCGTTTAGAAGCTGTGATCACTATGAGTGAGGAACTGAAGACGGAAATGTCAGACTCTGATGATGAAACATCTCAGCCTGTAACTACATCAGTTAAAGCAGCTCAGAGACGTCCTGGCAGTCAAACCAAATACAAAGGTATTGAACACACGATAAAGACACATTAAAATATAATCCAAACCATTTTGCCCTGATTGCGTAAAAGTGTTGTGTGAATCAGTGACTTGGGGGGATTTTGTACAGGGCTGTATATTAATCTCTCTGTTCCTCAGCTCGCCCAGGAGTCAAAAAGAAAAAGTGGAATAAAGAAGAGGTCCATGCTGTGGAGAGGCACCTAATGCAGTTCATACGTACCTGTCGTGTTCCAGGCAAAAGTGACTGTGAGAAGTGTCTACAGCTTGAGAAAGATGTCCTCAAACACAGAGACTGGCTGGCAGTTAAGTTTTATGTGAAGAACAGAATCACAAAATAAAAAGTTAGTTTAGTTTAAAATTTCAGATGTTTATGGAAGCCTATTTCTGCCAGTAAATAAAAAATAAAGCCTTACATAAAGTCATTATTATGAGTTTTAAACTCATAATTACAGGTTTAAAAGTCATAATTATGACTTTCTGTGAGGCTTTTATATTTTTACTGGTAGAAATGGAAGGTTTCATAGATGTTCCTAAATAATGTTAGAAAGTTAATTTTTCTAATGGAAAAATTGTTGAAAAAATTGTTGTTGATTAAAATTGGCAACATGAAAGTTGTGTTTCAGTTTCTATCCTCTTTATTAATGTATTTTAATTATTTACAGTGTTTTAATTGCTTTGTCCATGCTGTGGCCTGCACTGCAAAAAAGGCCTATCAGTAAATAAGAAAAAAACACAAATTTTGAGGTAAAATTGCCTTATTTTAAGTGAAATTATCTGCCAGTGCAGTAAGAAATTTTCACTTACAAAGTTTTCTTAAAATAAGACAAAATACAAATCTAGAAAACACTAGATTCAAGTGTTCATGGCAAGATGTTTTACCTTATTTTGAGTATGTTTGTCCTTGATTTAAGTAATTATTACTACTTTTTTCTAGTATATAACATGTCTTAAATCAGGCTGTTATTTCTTAAATAGATACTAGTTTAGAATAAGTTCAATTAAAAAAACTTAAAATAAAAAAAAAACTTAAAATTGATCTTTTAAGATGAATCTGCATAATTCAAGTCACTTTAACTATGCTAGAAAATCCTCTTTTGCAGTGTGTGTATATTGTTTCCTACAATTACCTAAAAACCTGAGTGTGTGTATATTTTGGTCTACAAGTATATAAAAACCAGAAAGTGTGCATGTTTGGATCTCACAAGTACCTAAATACCCGAAAAGTCCCCTCAAGTAGGTGTCCAGTCCGACTGAATTCGTTTTTATGGAAAATTGGGATTTTGAGGTGATATTACTGTTTAGGAACTCTAGGGGCAGTGCCTGATTTTTGGATGCTGTAGAACCATCAGAAAGGGTGGTTCCCGCGAGGCACGTTCTAGTCAGGCGGACCCACAAGTTGACAAAGACATGTATGTGTGGGTGTGCGTGCGTGTGTGTGTCTGTGTGTGTGTGTGTGTGGCTGTGTGTGTGAGTGCATGTCTGATGTTTGGTTGTGTAGGATCGGGCAGTTGTGAGGGTTGGGTGTAAGGAAATGTGGGATTGTTTTTAATCAATGTAAAGCATTTTGTGTTATAGTTTTTGTATGAAAAGCACTTTATAAATAAACTTTGTTTGATCACTAGTAATCCCTCAACTCCAATCTTTAAGCAGACAGTAAATGTGGCTCTTCCCTAGCTTGCTGCTGCCTTCAAACATTTTCACCTCAATGCCATGCATCATCTCTAAGACAGAAAACCGCAGTGAAAACTGAGTGAACTGTGATTGCAAATGAATTTGTCTTGAATGACATTGGGCATTCTATCATCACCTTACCAGTCAGGAATTCTTTACTCAAGGCACCGGTATCAACTCCTGCTTCTCAAATGAAAGTGACATTGAGTTTATTGACAGGTGACCCCTTCTTTTGTTGCTGCCACTGGTGTAAACCTCCTTGGAGAAGATTTTCTCTAGTTACACAGATCTTAAAATCTTTGGCATGTCAACTTTTCCTGACAACCACTGGACAACATCAGTTTCACTATTACAACAGAAAAAACAAGTACATCATCTAGAAATGGCCAGCTTAGATAAGTAAAGTACTCTCAAAATATAAGTACATTTTAAAATCATCCAGAGGACTGTATAGCATTTGTGTATGCACAGTATCAACAGGTTCACTTTGGACTGAAGAGTTTGACAACACATTACTGTGAATACAGATAATGTTGAACACACAAAAAATGCATCATTATAGTATCAAGAAATGGTAGTTACAAAAACTGACATGTAATTTCACCACTCTGTGGAGCATCCTTTTATAAGATTTGTTTATGGATAACCTCAAATTAATTTAGATGGACTACAGTCATAAGGAGAGATCAATACAAGACAAAGGGCGGGAAACCACCACAAAATAAAAGAAACCTTCAAACTTGATATGCCTAACATTCCACTCATTCACACACACACACACACACACACACACACAAACAAACAATACCTTTCCAAATAACTGTCCCAGTCCCCACAGAAACTAGCATACACATGCTCCAGTTCCATAACAGGGTATTCATTGTCACATATAGGACAATGTCCTTGTGCTGGCTAGAAAACAAAACAAACACTCAGTACAAGGCTCTGAAAGCAGTCTGATGAGAACAAGAATTTCCAAGTTAGTAGTGTATATATAGTATAGTATTTATATTTAATAGTTTTTTAAATTTACATATTAAGAAATTAATTTACAAGGATCCCTGTCTTGTATAGAATGTTAGCCTTACAAGATTCACAGTGGTATTGACTATATTTAACATGATTATAAAAGTCTAAATTGTTTTGGTGAAATCACATTTAACTGATGCCAATGTCAATCTCACAATGTCGTACCAATGCTTCTAATCCTTTTTAAGCTTCTCGGAAGAAATTACACAAGTAATAACTAAACCTTACCTCTGGTTCAGAATCAGAGGCAAGGTTACATTCCACATCACACTGAGTTACATGAAGTGCCAGTAGTTGCAATGGCATAACTTTGTGGCAGTTTTTGCATTCTCCTCTGCATCACAGGCAAGGGGTGCTAGGTCTAAGTCTACTTGCAGTGGCACAATGTACAACATTGTTTTGCCTGCTCCGCATGTGGATTTTATTATGCTTCCTGTGTACCCCTCGGTCTCAGGAGGTATGACACTGAGCTGCCTCCTTCCATTTCCACCTGTTTAAAAATGGCAAATGTTATTTACATATGAAGGAGGACACAGGCATGTCTCATAGTCATGACAGCTTTTTGGGCATGCACAAACTCAAACACAAATTCACCAAATCCAAAGTAAAACCTTTTCCATTCTATGACACATTTTAACATGTTATTCTGTAAATTGATATGATTTTCATACCAGCAGCTTTGTACAGGAGCCATCCTCCTTTAATTTTTTTCAGTTTGGGGAAGGCTCCATCAAATAAACTGGAGACCTGAAAAGTTTAATAATAGGTTTAAGTGGGTTCTTCTGTCTGTGTGAAGATTAGGACCATCAGGTGAAGAAATATGAATTGTACCCCGAGTGTGTCATATCCACATCCATGAGGAGGGTTCTTTTGCCAAGACCTGCCTGCATATGCACCAGCTCTTGTGCAGCTGAAGGAGTTCATGCCACATTTTTTATGGAATAGAAAAACCAAAAAGTTGAAAGGCTTCCATACTTTTGCTAATTTGGGCGGCTTAAAAGCTATGGCACTTCTGTGAGGCCTCCGCCTGTAGTATCCCGGAAAAGACCTACAACACATCAGAATAAACATCAGTGCAATGTAAGTAATTGAATAGTATAGTTTTCTGCATTTTAAGGAAATATTGCAACATGTCATACTTAAACTTGATAAATATGTGTGCCCTGTGTTGCAGGATGTCTAAAATATAGTTATTGTGCAATATGTAAAAAAGGTTAAAAAACAACAACTCATAACTTTTATACAAGTAATTTCAAAGCACTAGAGCTTTAGATGTAGAGTGGGGGGTTGACTCAATTGTACTGAAGGATGAATAGAATCATATTAGCCCAACAGAATTGAATTTATTGGGACTTTGGCCAACAGGTGATGGTGCACAAATATATGTAAAAATGTCAGACATGTTTTGAGTAATATGTATTAAAAATGTGCTTTTAGAAAAGATGTAATGTACTTAGTAAAACTGCCTTTCATTTAATGATTTACCTACATTCAGTATAGTATGAACAGGTTGAGGAGCACAATGGTATAAAGGAATGACAGATACATCTGAATTCGTGAGACATGCCCTGAAATATCCCCTCTGACTCGTGGGCTATTATTGATGTTATGTTGATGTTATATCAACAGGTTTCAAATGCCACACCTTCTCATTTCCTGATGCATGCTTGGTCCCTGACCTCTGACTCTGACTGCTGCCTCTAAGTTGTGTCCCTAAAGAATTGCTCAAAATGGAAAGAATATTCTGCACAGCTGCATTAGCGGCTGCATCAGCAGGGGCAGAACCCTGTAAATTACAATTACAGACATTACAACTGTGACAAACTTTTGCATCACAATAACTATAATCTTAATCGACTTCCTTATTTATGGGCAACACTACCTGATTTGCACAATACCCACTATGGACCCATTACACAGCAGTTCAATTCCCAGGAGGAAGGAAGCTAAGCACAGGTGTTACTGACATCCTTATCTCATTCTGCTCACACTTTAACACCTGTGCTTACCTTGCTACTTTCTTGAATTTGCAATGGGTAAGTTAAAACATTGCACAAAGGCCTAAAGTTTCACAAAGACATTTATAAAATTACCTATACTTTCATAAAATGAACTGAAAGTAGGGAATGTCCTGACTTACCTCGGACTGCATTTTGAGAGCTCCTGGTTAGGGTCTTCCCTGAAAAAAACAATAATAATAAATCACATTTAGAACCACCAGATGATGAGCCATATAGAGAAAATTTGGTCAACTCTGTTTGAACGATTCTGCCCTTTGACTGGATGCTAGTGGAGCTAACCACAAGTAGCAAATGGACACTGCATAATACATGTACAAAACATATGCAGATATTCACAAACACTTTTCAGTCTTTTCATCACAACAGTAGCCTAAATAAATAAAGTGACCTAAATAAATAAAGCGAGTGAAATTACTGTTAAATAAAGAACTACGATAAACCTGCACACATACAATCTGCACACGAATGATCTCTGAAAACATGAACCATCGCGATGTGCGCACAGAAACTCACCAGCAGCATAACATCCCTCTATCACAGAGAGAACACTTATATTCCATTGAGACCTGTCCTTTAGTCCGACAGAAGCTGATGAATCAGCAAACAGTGAAAGAACTTTTTTTATATGTTGTAAAGTTGAGTTTATTTATGCCGATTAGTAATAGTAATAATAATGATGGTAATTTTAATATAAAAACATACATGATTAATCGATATCTATCGTAAATTCTCCTGACGATGGTTTAAGAAACTTTAATCAAATGCCCATCCCTCTCAGGTCGCCGAGTTAACTAACAAGTAGCCGCCGACTAGCAAGACAAGTAACGTTTATGGTCACGTAACTGTTTACCATAAATCTAACATTATCACTCTTCTTCTGAAATAGCAGCCTGGCAAAATGTGAATCACTGTGACATGTACAACGAATTTGTTCCGTACTCACATTTTGTTGAAAGACTCACTGGTAGAGCTTTTCCTCGATGTTCTGTTGATTCTCCAGTCCGTGAAAACTACAGCTTCCGGGGCAGGCGCCAAATTCAGCTGTTGTCAAACATCGATTAGCCAATGGGAAGGCACCCATGGAAATCTCGCCCATGCATCAAATTTGTGTCAAAACTAAAGCAAAAAGTCAGGGAGCGCAAACGAGAAAACTGGAAACCAAAATAAAGGGGGGATTAAACAACGAGGCAAAGACAGATGCCTCTTTTTTCATGATTACACACATAATTTCATTGCATTTTTATTTATTTTATTTGATTTAACTTTGTTTGGTTTTTTTGGTATTTTGATTCATACTTTTTTGCTTGATGTTTGAAAAGTTTTCTTTGAACATTTTGACACAAAATTGATTCCATACGTGAGAGAGGGGAGATAATATGGAAGACCCCTCAATAAGCGAGGCCATTCCCACAACATCGAGCAAGATGACGATTCCAAGCCTGATTCATAAGAAACTTTGATCCATGTCAGGCCTGTCTAAAGCAGAAACATTAACCGTTGGTAAGTCAAAATCTAAAATGCATCCCATCCCTCTCCCCCATCCTCCACACACACAAACACACACACACACACACAGTGGTTGAATGACTATCCACACTGCTCCTGAACATGTAACATGTCATAACAAGACTAAACTATACTACAAACTACACTGCACATAGTTATATCTCCCTTGGCGTTTGGGTACACTGTAAAAATGACAACTTGAATTTGTTCAGTTTACTAGGAGTTTTGCATCCACAAACAATACAATTACCAATTGCATCTTACACTGTCTCAAGTGAGTCATTTCAACTCACTTTTGGAAGTTTCTGATAAAAAGTTGACATTAATTAAGATTTTGAGTTGGCATAATATACAAATCACAGTAGACGCTTATTTAGGACCAGGTTAACTAATCTGCGCATGCTCACTTCTCTTCTCGTAGCAATCTGCTGATTTTCTCTGATTTTGCAGTAAACGAGAGTTTTATTTTGACTTGCACAAAAGTCTGTGATGTTTGTTCAGAAACATGGTGATGTTCAGAAGAGAAATTTAACAGTACAGTTTTGTACCGTACAGTTATTTTAAAGGCTGTTAGTTTTTGCTACTGTTGAAAAAAAGGTACAAATTTGCTTTGTCAGCTGTGTATTAATACTCAGTGAAAATTTAAAAAAGTTGAAAATTAGTTGAATTTAAAGACATGTTAAGGTGTTTGCCCATATTTCAGATGGATGATGCTGAAGTATATTTTTATATGCTTTTATACATTTGTTAATTGTATGCTGAAAGACGGAGTTCAAAAGCTGTACCAATGTAGTTGAAAGTAAAAAATAAAAAAATAAATATTTATTGTGGGTGTAGTAATTTCAACTCAATATAGTAAGTTTTCACAGGGGATAATATGAACTACAAATAAGTTGATAAAATAGAAACAAACTTAAAATGCTTAGTTGGCATAACTTCAAAAGCTTTGTTGACCCAACTTAATAATAGCAGTACTTCAAAACTTAAAAGTTTAAGTTGATACGTACAACTTAAAAATTCTGTGCAGTAAGTTGCCTTGAAAATTTGAGTTGAACTAACTTTTTCTTTTTTACAGTGTAGTATGTATGTTTGTGTGTATGGATGTCATAGGGTAGTATGTATATTTGTGTGGATGTCATATGTCTGTGTGCCTCGATGTTAATATGCCACTAAATATCTTAATTTCCTTCAGGATAAATAAAGTTTCTGTCTGTCTGTCTTTTCTACAAGACAGTAAGCTGCACAGTTAGAGGATGACCATAGCATCCTTGTTCACATCGAGAACAAAGACTGTGTGGCTCTGGAGGTGCAGTACCACAAGAGCTGTTACCAACAGTACACCACATTTTTGAGTGTGCCCATGAGACCAGAGAAAGAAGAAAGTCATTTATTCACTTTACATAAATAAACATACAGAGCAATGTATTTAATTTCTTTAGTATGTGACCGCAATCACAACATGTATGTGTACTCTCCTGAATCATTTTGAGGAGCTGACTTCAACTTGGACCACTCAACACTACTTTGCAAATATGTATGCCACCTGAACGATCAGAGAGCTGCAGAAAATGTAAATGAGGCTCGGTACAAGGCTTTCTGCATGGCATCATCGGCCTTGCCAGAATTGTCAATCTTCCCCACAAGTGATGTCCTCCATGAGCACTAAAAAAGGGCACATATTCAGGCTACTATCATGAGGTTCTGTGTCAAATAAAACATAGGTGCTCCATCACCTGCTGGATACGGTTGGCACCTGGAAGATGGAAACCTACAAGTGTCATGGATGACAAGGAATCCAGCCCCTGACACTGTGTTACATGTCATATACTGTGGTTGCAAAGACAGTGCCTGTGAGATAAGCAGATGTCCGTGTGTCTCTGCAGGACTCTGTTGCACAGACTTAAGTAGGTGTTCCAATTGCTCAAAGGAAATGGAGGTGAAAGAAGATGATAAATGCCCTGACACTGACAGTGAGGACTAGAGTGTCATGTGGTATTGCCTCAGATTTCTTTAGCATTGGTACCAGTTATGTTATTATACTGATTATTGCATATATGCTTTTCAGATTGTTTTTATGGTTGATCAGTGTTGTATATTTTTATGAGCGAATAAATGAATGGTCCTCATTATTTCGTTTTATTGATCAAAATGACAACATAAAGTTCACCTTGTCTATTTACCTGTTTTTCTTTGTGCTATGTGTAAAGCATAGAATCCATTTGGCTCACTTTAGAAGGCATTTTTGGTAGAATTCCTCTATTTCTGTAATGCTGAATACAACCAAGGAGGCTGCCGTGTTGCTGGTCTGTAAACAAAAATCAGCTTCTCTATTGGTCTAGCACAATCACGTGACCTCTCGTGCCTTGCCATAAAGATTGGGCAGGTTTTTTTGCGATAAACTTTTAGTTGTAAACTTAACAACTTTTTTTCCAACTAAAGATCGTGTAGTTACCAGAGGTCAGAGCGAGATGAAACGAAAACAGGGTTCACCTTACAAACCTACAGTTTGGAATCATTTCCTAATGAGCCAGAGTGTTGGAGACGTGCAGAGACACTTTGAAATCTTCCATCCAGTCCTTGTATTTGGAGAGGTTGCTGGTGCTAGACTAGTGCATGTCAATGGCCATAGTTGTCCTGCCACTAAAAACAGTCTTACCCATTCCACAGAGCACCCGAGGAAAACTATTAGAACTCCAGACTGGCCATGTGAACGTCTGTGTTCACAGAATCATGTTTAAATAAAACTAACCTTGCATAGCATGAATCATCGTATATTGAGGGACTTCTCATATATTAGTCCACCGCTGCCGAGCTTTCTATCAGGAAGTACAACTCACTGCTGCTCAGACATAAATCCTTCAAATGCAACGGTTGGTTTTACTTCAAACATTCTTCGATCAATAATGTTTGAAGGCTCACTAGGACATGAGGCCCTATGTCCAAAATTCTGAACTGTCCCTTTAAGGTAAACTTGAAAACTACCACTTCATGACATCACAAGGTGGAAGATTTTTGAGCTTTGGAGATGTAGATAGACTAATAACAAAGGGTTAGTCTATTCATGTAGTAGGTTCATCAGTCATTTGTATCTATTGAAACTGTACATGGAAAATACTCAGTCAAGCAACTAATAATTATACCAACTATTATTACCTTTATTATTATTAAATCTTCAAATGCATTAACTTATCATTGTATCATTCAGTGACTCTTTTGATTGGGAAGACTTGATGCCTGTTTTCTGAGATGTTAGATATCAGTCTTCAGGATGTATTGAACAAATCTCTGACGTCAGACCACTCACTCAGCAGCTTCTGGTGCCCTTTAGTATCCTCAAAGAGTCGGGTGTGGTGCACATGGACCTCATACTTGACAACGTGATGCTTGTTGATCAGAAATGTCATCCTTTAAAGGTGTAATGTTCCCACAAAGCATGGAACCGTAACATGTGCTTTTGTTTCCCTGGAGTTCAGCTTCAAACAGGGGAGTGAACTACAAACTCAGTGGGAGGAGACTGTAAGAATGGACCCATGTCAAAATATTGGATCATCAATTTATCCCAAGAAGCATGGACATTTTACTTGACAAGCTTGAAATTCTTAAAATAAAAATTTTGAATTTCGTGCTTTAAAATGCACATTCTGTAGTGAAAAATATAAGAATAAAAACAGGTGGACTAAAGACATGTGCTGCTGATAAGTTGACAAAAATGGGTGTGGTAAAAGCTCTCAAAACATTTCCATATCTCTGTGTATCTGACCCAGACTGCGCTCACAAGACTACACCTGCAAGGGGAGTTCACGCGAAAACTGCTATTTATGCAAAGAAAAAAACAAACAACTTTGAAACAATATAAAAGATGCAAGCTTTAAGTTTAATATGACACATCATTTTAAGGTTGAACATTTGCAGATCATAAGTTCAATCAATCAAACTTTATTTATAGGGCGCTTTTCATACAAAAAATGCAACAGAAAGCGCTTCAGTTCAGATCATAACAGCAGTTATAGGCCCCTGTCCTCCGTCTGAAACATGAACCGAGTTTACAACACTTTCACTTTGGCTTTTGTTTGTTTTCGCTATATGTCATATAAAAGATTGCCAGTCCAGACTGCTGAGTATTGAAAGCAATGGCCGAGAATAATGGACAGGATGACTGAAGCTGTGCTCGGGTCCATTCATTCTGTTAAAATCCATGAAGTTTTCAAGAGACAACTTTTAGGTGTTATATGTCTGGGAGGAAATGAGGAAAAAAGTAAGGAAAAAAAATATCACAGGAGACTGAAGAACATGGTGAATTTCTGCATGTGTAATGCAGATCGTTGAAACTGTGCAGCTGTCTCTTGTATGTTCACATATGAAACAGGAATAGATTAAATGTTCAAGTGGCATGTTTACCATATTTAAGCATATTTATTCCATGAGTCATCTGACCTATCTTATATTCTATACATAATATTATAGAATATTTGAGTAATCTAGGAACTTAATCACTTAAATCAAATGTCATTTTGGAGTTAAAACTATACTAAATCAGACTTAGTTACCAAAAAATACATTCTGTCAGAATCTTGATTGAGTAGACAGTACAGTTTGGAGTGTGTAGGTGCTACTTTAAGGGCTGATCCTTATGGAAAGTGCATTTTGAGAAAATGTCTAGTGAAATTACATTGTCCCATAGAACTTTATGGCTGCAGGTTAAATATTAAAACATCTTCAATTGCAGAGTGAACCATTTTGTTGTTTCCACATGAAAGCTTGTATGCCAAGAGACCAAACTAGACCAAACCAGAAAACAAAAGAACGTGTACATAGTGTCTGTATGCAAGCAGTAAAGCTATGAAATAGACGATTAGTAAATGAACATTTCTCTTCATCATTTACTAATCTGCATGAGTAAATGATGAAAAGAAATGTGTACCATACTTAAGAAGCCTGCTATAATGAGCCTGCGGGCCCTGCCTTTGCCTTCACTGTGTGACCCAGGGCACATCTGTGGCACACTTCACACTGACCCTCTGCTGCTCCAGGGCACATGTGTCTGCTTCAGAGAAAAAACTGCAGCTGGAACTATGCTGGACTATTTACACAGAATTAACACATCGGTGGTTAGAACTAACTGTGAACTAACATCAAGGACCATGATGTCCACCCTCCTTTGGGCACCACTCACAGAGGGGTTCATAGGAGGGGTCAGGTTGGGCAGCAAGATGCCCGCGAACCAGCCGGACAAAGCGGAAGAAGAT
Source organism: Odontamblyopus rebecca (assembly GCA_030686955.1). Taxonomy (NCBI): domain Eukaryota; kingdom Metazoa; phylum Chordata; class Actinopteri; order Gobiiformes; family Gobiidae; genus Odontamblyopus; species Odontamblyopus rebecca. The sequence continues at coordinate 29,881,657 of CM060658.1, forward strand.
GGATGGTTAGACTAGAGTAGTGTTTTGAATATATTTATATTTTCATTTGTGAAGTTATTTTTTTTTAAATTTATTTAACCTTTATTTTACCAGGTCGGTCGGTTGAGAACCAATTCTCATTTTCAACAACGACCTGGCCAAGAGGCAGCAGAACCTTCACACAGCAGAATATCACACATATACATAACATTAATACACAATAGACAAGAAGGGGCCACATCAACATAAGACCAGTCACACTCACTATTTACATTATATACACACGTACAAGACACTATTTAAAAACAGTCACAGTGATCGTAGACAACAGTATTTATTGTGTTTGTAAAGGTAGATAAGGATGGTTGTGTTTGGAGTTTTAATGTTTTCTGTAGGTTGTTCCAGTCGTTGGGGGCAGCAAAGTGAAATGCAGTTTGACCAAGTGATGTACGAACCCGTGGGATGTTCATGGTGATGATGCTGAAGCGGAGGTATTGGTGGAGATGTTGATTAGTGAGGGGAGATATTGAGGGGTTTTACCAGTTATTGTTTTATAAATGAATTTGTACCAGTTTATTAGTCTACGAGAATGGAGTGATGGCCAGTTAACAAGTGAATACAGATGACAGTGATGGGTATTAAAAGGGGCACCAGTGACAAAACGGATTGCTGAATGATAAATGACATCGAGTTTATGGAGTAAATTTTTAGATGCAGATCTGTAAATTATATCGCCGTAATCAAATATGGGAATTATTGTCATTTTAACCAGGTTGTATTTTGCAGTGTGTGTGAAAGATGTTTTATTGCGATAAAGAAAACTGATTCTTGATTTAACTTTGGTGAGTAGTTAATTGATGTGAATATTGAAGGAGAGTGTACTGTCTAGCCACATGCCAAGATATTTATATGAACTGACAAGTTGCGGTGATGTACCATCCAGGGAGGAGATGTTTGGGTGACAGAGAGTCTGAGGTAGATTACGGCTAAAGATCATGTATTTGGTTTTGGTGGTATTTAATTGAAGGTGAAGATTAGACAGGTCTTGTTGGAGGTAGTTGAAACTGCACTGCAAGGAGGATAAGGCTGTGTTCAGGGACTGGTTGGATGTGTACAGGATGGCGTCGTCAGCATATAGGTGGATGTGAGAGGTGCCAGCATGCTATTTATGTATATTTTAAACAGAGTTGGTCCCAATATGGACCCCTGAGGGACAACTGTAGATAGAGGTAGGGGGTCAGACTGATGTCCTTCCGCTCTGACAGACTGGACACAGCCGGAGATGTAGCTTTTGAACCAAGCCAGGCATTCCCCGGAGAAACCTATCTCCTGGAGCCTGACAAGTAAAATGCGGTGGTCCATTGAGTCGAAGGCTTTAGCCATGTCGACAAACACAGCCGCACAGTACTCTTTTTTTATCCAGGCCACTTATGATGTCACTGAGGACTTTCAATATTGCAGAAATGCATCCATGGCCGGATCTAAAGCCAGATTGCATTGGGGTAATAATACTGTGTGTTTCCAGATGTTGTATAAGTTGTTTATTAACTAATTTTTCAATGACTTTAGACAGACAAGGCAAGATGGAGATGGGCCTATAGCAGTTTAAATCAAGACTGTCACCCCCTTTAAAGAGTGGGGTGATTGCTGCTGCTTTCCAATCCTGGGGCAGTTGACAAGATTGTATAGATAGATTAAACAGATAAGTGATGGGTGCAGCGATAATGGGTGGTGAGGATCCAGAGTATCCAACCCAGCTGGTTTGTGAGGATCCAGCTTAAGAAGTTCTCCAAGCACCTCTTGTTCCTGCAGGAGTTGAAGTGAGAAGGGAGTGTTATCTGAAGCAAGGGGATTTGGTGTTGTGTTAGTGAGGTTAGCTGCAGAAGTGGATGTGGGAGTAGAAAAGACAGAACCAGACTGAATGAAATGTTTATTAAGAAGATTAGCCATGGTGGATTTATCTGTCACTATAATGTCATCAGTTTTAATTGCTTTAGGCAAATGCGCAGATGTATTTTTATTTTCCATGTTCTTAACTGTCTGCCAGAATTTTCGGGGGTCAGAGCTGCTTTGTAAGAACTGATTTTTATAATATTCAGATTTAGATTTTCTAATTGACTGTGCATTTATTTCTGACTTGTCTAAAGGTCTGCCAATCGGATACCATTTTTGATGCCTTTGCTTTGTGCCAGAGAAAGTGTTTGAAATGGATAACATCAGTTAGTTCAATGCTAATCCAGGGATTTTTGATTCTGACCTATTTAAAGGAAGCATGTTTGTTCAAGATAGAGATGTCAAGATGTTTTTGAAATGAGACCAAGCATTCTCTAGTGTAGGGATAAGGTTACTTCTATGCCATTGTTCATCTGTAAGATCATGTAAAAAGGCTTGTTCATTGAAATTTTTTTAAGTGACGTTTATAGACGGTTAGCGGAGGGCTTTTGACATATGCACCACTTCTAATACAGGCAATACTGCAGTGGTCACTCATACTCTGACAGAAAACTGAAGATGTATATCTTGTTGGTCTGTTTGTGAGAATGACATCAAGAAGGGTTCCATTTTCTTTTTCAGAATGCATATTATTAAATCTAGTGGGGGCATCAATGATCTGTGAGAGATTTAGAGCATCTAGTTGAAGTTGTACAGTAGTGGGCGGGTTAAGCATATCCCAATTCAAGTCACCCAACAACACAAATTCAGAAGATGTATATGGGGCAATGAGCTCACTTAGGGCACCTAAGGCACAAGCAGGAGCAGATGGAGCTCTGTAACAACCAGCTACAGTGATTGAATTGTTTTGTGGCGGCACGGTGGCTGAGTGGCTAGCACTCATGCCTCACAGCAAGAAGGTTGCGGGTTCGATCCCCGGGTTGCCCGGGCCTTTCTGTGTGGAGTTTGCATGTTCTCCCCGTGTCTGGATGGGTTTCCTCCGGGCACTCCGGTTTCCCCCATCAACCCAAAAAACATGCACTGTAGGTGTAAAAGTTGTGTGAGTGAGTGTTGGTGGTGGTCGGAGGGACCGTTGGCGCCGCTTGGCTTGGCAGCCACGCCTCCGTCAGTCTGCCCCAGGGCAACTGTGGCTATAACAGTAGCTTACCACCACCGGGTATGGAGTGAATGAAGAATGCTCTGTAAAATGCTGTGTAAAGCACTTTGGGGACATGTGTCTGTGTAAAGCGCTATATAAATAAACCTTATCGTACCTTACCTTACCTTTTGAGAGACCGATGCGCAGTAGTACAAGTTCAAACTGTTTGGGTACAGATCTGGATAAAATGACAAAGCACTGCAAGCTGTCCTTGCAGTAAATAGCAACCCCACCACCTTTGGTAGATCTGTCCTGTCTGAAAACACAATAGCCAGGAAGGGATACTGCTGTATTGGGCACAGATTTTTTAAGACAAGACTCCGAGATTACTAAAACATCAGGGCAGGCAGTCTGAACATAGACTTTCAGTTCATCAAGCTTGGGAAGGAGACTTCTGATATTTATGTGCAGCAGTCCGAGACTTTTTCGGCTGCAAAAATGCTCAAATGTGTTCAGATTCTTAGCAGGTTGAGGAGTGACAACAGAGGCATGAGAGATGTTAGTAAAGAAGCTGTTGAAAAGAAGAAGATGTTCAGGACCTGGGTTGGGTTGGATGTTCCCAGATATCAATAACAGAAGCACAATTAAACATCTTTGTTTTAAATATTTACTAATGTGACCTGAATGTGAATGTGACCTCTTAGAATCAGGAAAAAGAAAGATGCACACCAAGTTAATCAAACCCATGAGATCTGGGAAAGGAAAAGAAAATAGAGATGTTTTTTTTCTCCTGGTGCATAGTAATGTACATTTGTTCCAGTGTTTGGGACAGCAGGAGGTAGAAATCCATTGTAGTCAGGGGACACATCCTGTAATATGCAATGACACCAGCCACAGTACAGTCAAAAGCAACATTATAGTGACACGTTAGGTGTTACAGCCAGAATGAATGAGAAGTACGGTCCGGGTTTATGTCCTTCTAAGCCAGCTAAGAGGGTGAAGCAGTGCGGCGGACATCAACCGGGAAGTGGATGCAGGCAAGCGGTGCTGTAAATAAGGCACCAGAATCAGGACCCAAATGGATTAAATCGGCCGTGATATCAGAATCAGGGTGAAAGAAGCACTTTTCCTTTACATTGCATAGTGTAAGACCAACAACAATCAGACAGCGCGTTTAATCCGGTCCGGGTTTTCCAGGTCGTCTGAGTCAGCTGGCCGATGACGTACGCAGCATCTCTCAGAACCAGGAAGTTGCTATCGGCAAGCGATGCTGTGAATAATGAGCTGAAATCAGCTCGTGTGGAATAAAAACACAGTGACACCAGTATCAAGAGTGAAGGGGTGACTTTCCTTAGTGATGTGAGGAGTGAGCTCATCAAACAGACAGACAGTCGTCTCGGCTTGTGAAGCGGTCCGTAGCCGGCATCAATGAAGTATCAGCGAGGAATAATCCACTTTTGGAAGGATCCGAGGATAATCCGAGTACAAGTGACTACCGGTGTAATCGGAAAACATATAGAATTAATCGGTAAGAGAAGACAAGCTAATGGTAGCACATTAACAATCACTCGTACGAACGGACAGGTAGAGAGATGGACAGGTAAGGGTACGTGCTGCCATCTTGGATGTTATAGTTATAACCTACCATAAAATACCAAATAAGAGCAGGGGTGTTTGTTTCAATCACTTAACAGACCAGGCATTTATTTGAGACCAGGGGACAGTTTGGGGAGATCACTTCCTTCCTCACAAAAATGTTACTCAGCAAAATGGGTAAAATCTGGAACTCAAATTCTTTTAGCCAGTATGACTATGATTTAGGCGACTTTCTATACGGACATAGGTGAGTTCATTTGAAATGTCACAACAAAATATCTACAGAGCAGAGAGTTTCCCATATTTGAAAGTGATTCCTGAATTACAGAAAGTCATTCAAACCCTCAAACACGCAGACATTTCTTTAGAAAGTTAAAACAAATGACAGACGCAGTGAGTGTGGAGCAGCAGAGAGGGAACGTTCATCCACAGCATCAGGGCACAAGAAGAGCTGTTTATTTCAGCGCTTATAGTTTATGCAAGTGAGCCATGTGGTTTGAAGTTTGGTTTGTGTAGAGACGACGCGAGCATCAGTCCTGTGTCCTGTTGTTGCAGCACGACTTCTGTCTTCAGCACCAACATTAGACTCGGCGATTAATTGGAACCCGACTCTTATTTGGTATTTTACGGTATATCAACTTTCCACAATAAAACGGTCTTAAAATGCCTCTTTTAAATCACACCTATAATGCAAAATCATTTTCAGAGCTTTTAACCATGTTATTGCTGTTTCATTATCTCATTGACACTCTTGAAGTTGTATTTGGAGTGATTCATGCATTTTTGATGAATCTTTATTTTCTACCATTCAAGACCTCCATTTTCATCACCACAGGTACATGCTCACTGTTCATGCTCCAATTTTATTTTAAGCATATCATAGTCATTTTGGTACAAATGAAAAAAAAAAAAAAGTGATGTAGAGTGATGTCCAGACATCAGCATGCGACGCTTTGTTGTCACTGGGCACCCCAGTTTTATAGTTCCTTAGTATAATATTATTTAATATTAATATTATTATTTTAACTAATATTGACCTGCTTTTCAATACCTTCACTTAGTCCACTTCTTTGTACAGTCTGTGGTTGCAGTTCTTTACCACACCATCTACTGGCAGCAGTGGGAATGAGCCATGAAACAAAACATAAAGAACCACAAGCAACATGGCTAATGTGGCATTCTGAGTGGACTAACTAAATATAATGATAAATGAAATTTAAAAATAAATAAAAGAAGGAATAGCTAAATGAAACAATAAGGCTCACAGGTTCACTCACTGACAAAGAGGCAGTTCCAGGTTTAAGTTCATGGAGGACCGGGCTGATGTGGTGTGGGGCTTCTTGCCACATCACATCACTAAAAACAATTTGCATGTCTGTCATATCTACAGGCCTGGAGAACAGATTTGAAGTAAATCTTGTTTCCAGACACAAAACCAGTCAACACCAGATTCTGGTTACTGCGGTATAAATGACTGTTTAGAACTTATATTACATCTGTAAAACCTCATAATTTTTATCAAAATATTCCAGATGATAGTGTAAAATGTGGCAGGGAAAATGGGACTCTTTTCTGTCCATTTTGACAAAAAAAAAACACAGTAATTTCAGAGTGAATAGAATAAACCCTGGTTCACTGAAACATGATGCAGCCATGCCATGAGTGGAGTGAGTGTGCAGACCTGCAGGGGGCTGAAGCCCACTGCTGTTGTAAGCTGCAGTAACGGCATCCACTATCCAGTGAGGTAAACACTGTTTAATGAGAGGCTTAGCCTGGTGGAGCCCAAGACACAAACAACTGCTCAGTTCCCTGAAATGAAGCAGTCCTGTCCACATAAATGCACAGTCACCTATTTCAAGATCAGGTGATAGATGTTCGCTCCACTTTTTCAATTTTCAATAGCGTTTTTTTCTCAAAAGGATTAACATAGATATTTCTGGTACTTAAATCCAAAGTATTTGAGTGCAAGGTTATTTAGTAATGAGGTACCATCTATTGTCTACAGGCACTACATTTGAATAAATAAGTCTTTACCAAAGAAACAAGTCATACTGTAAAATGCCAAATGAGAGCAGGGGCTTTTATTTGTTTCAGTCACTTAACAGACCAGGTATTTATTAGAGACCAGGCAATTTGGGGCAGGAGATTAATTCCTTCCTCACAAAAATATTGCTTAGCAAAACTGGGAAAATAAGGTAACCAGTATGACTAGAATTTAGGCGACTTTCTATACAGACGTAGGTAAGTTCATTTGAAATGTTACAAAAAATATCTACAGAGCGGAGAGTTTCCCACATCTGAAATTGACTCCTAAAAGTCATTCACACCCTCCCACAACATGCAGATATTTCTTTAGCAAGTTAAAACAAATGACAGACGCAGCGAGTGTGTGCGTGCTGCTCTATAACACAAAGAAAATGCCAAAGTGTTTTGGAACATGAAAAGTCGTAGTGTCCGTAAACAATAGGACCAGGTGTTGCTCATTTTGTGGTTGGTTGTTAATTTTTATAATTATTTGTAGTATTGAAAAACTGTTTGGAGAAAATGTCCATAAAATGTGTTATTTTCCCCCAGGATCTGTTGCTTTTGAAGCAACTAACTGAGGTACAAGCATAACCTCGGTGGCCATACCGGCTTGTCCAAACCTGATCCCAGCCCGGGCCTGGTCAGGACTTGGATGGGAGACCACTGGGAATTCCAGGTGCCACAGGGGGGCGCCAGTCACAAAAACTGTTGTTGTGTCCTTAGGCAAGACACTTCGCCCACATTGCCTAGTATGAAAGTGGAGTGTGTGAGTGATGATGGTCGGAGGGGCCGATGGTGCAGATTGGAGGTTCACTTCTGTCAGTCTGTCCCAGGGCAGCTGTGGCTACAATAGTAGTTTACAACACCGAGTGTGGAGTGAATGAGCAATGCTTTGTAAAGCGTCTTTGAGTGTCCAAAAAAGCGCTATATAAAACTAATGCATTATAAATTACAATCAGATTGTTCTGGAGTTGAGGAGGGTAAGATTAAATTTGTGAAATTATTGTTTTATCACAACTCTCGTAACTTCTAATGTTCTTGAAAAATGTGGTAAAATGATCTATTAAGTTAAAAAAAAATCATTTTATGACTTTACAGTCATTGTCTTAGGACACTACATTATGTATGGACACTACAAAATGGTTATATGTTCCTTCTGTATCTAGCATTAAACAAAGAATATCATATAAACCTATTACCGAATGTGTCTACCAGCATAAGTTAAAAACAATGTATAAAGTCTTGCCGTTCACATGTATGAAAGTCCATGCAAACACAGGGGCCAGAGGCCACAGGAGATCCTGCTTTAGGCCGTCTCAGCCTTATCAGAGTCCCTCTTCCCCTATCAAGATGACCGCCGAGGTGCAGGCACACAGTTTGGCAGGTACTGTGAGTTTGCCCAGAAACCTCTTTAAAACCTTCAAACGACCTCAGATTTTGCCATAAAAATGTTTGTTTATCACTTTTATATCTTTCTAAATTCTCCTGAGTTTGACATGCCCTCGTAAAAGGAACAATCTAATCCTCTACCCAGCCAAACAGAGCCAATACCTTCTATTCACAAGACTGTTGGATAATGGACATGCTAGGCCACCCCCAGGTAAAAATGAACAATCTGTCTCCTGTAGACCATTCCTGGGGGTTGTTAATGTTGTGTTGATACTGCTTTTGGCTGGTGATATGGAGTTAAATCCTGGGCCCTCTCTGAACCTGTATGGGACACAACCTAACTGGCTAACATAGCTCATCCACAACTACCCAGGCTACCACCTCTGCAGCTACCTGGGTTAGCTCATCCACAGCTACATGTGCTACCACCTCTGCAGCTACCTGGGTTAGCTCCTCTACAGCTACCCAGGAAACCACCTCTGCAGCTACCTGGGCTACCACCTCTGCAGCTACCTGGGTTAGCTCCTCTACAGCTACCCAGGAAACCACCTCTGCAGCTACCTGGGCTACCACCTCTGCAGCTACCTGGGCTACCACCTCTGCAGCTACCTGGGCTACCACCTCTGCAGCTACCTGGGCTAACACCTCTGCAGCTACCTGGGCTAACACCTCTGCAGCTACCTGGGCTAACACCTCTGCAGCTATCTGGGCTACCACCTCTGCAGCTACCTGGGCCATCAACAACAAAAAGGTCACAATCTATTGTAAAGCTAAAGTCCTTGAACCCAACAATTAAAAAACAAAAAAGCATCTTAATGATGCTAAAGTAATCTGGGACACAAGATCAAAACCAAAAGGAATTTTAGAAGGTCATATTAACATCCGTAGCATTGTCAACAAATCAGAACAAATGGAACATCTGTTAAGTGACTCTAATATTGATATACTTGGAATATCAGAAAGTTGGTTGACTCCTAAGTCACGAACAGCAGCTGTGAATATACTAGGATACAATATATACAGAAGAGATAGAGAGACAGGAAAAGGTGAGGGTGTGCTGGTTTATGTTAGAAACCATCTAAGATGTGAACTAATCAGTTGGCCACAAGAAGTGAACATTGAATGTCTTGGTTTGAATGTAACATTGTCTTCCACAATGTCTTTTAATGTGATGTTTGTATCGACCTCCATCTGCCAACAATATATTTTTTAATCAACTTGAAACAATTTTAAATTGTTGCAATTCACAAAGGGAAATAATCTTTATGGGTGATTTTAACATTAACTGGGACAGCAAACCAGATAAGAAAAAACTGAAATAATTTACAGATAAATACAATCTCACATAGATTGTAAATGGTCCAACGAGAATAACAAATACATCCAAAACAACAATTGACTTACTTTTTACGAACAAACCTGAAAGAATTCACATCTCCTGTCTGGTCTTTCTGATCACAATTTTATTTTCTGCTCAAGAAAAATCAAGAGGCAGTGTCCAGCTACAATCATCAATAATAGGTCATACTCCTTTATACCTAAAAATATGGAACAACTTTTAAAGAATGAACTTGAACAACTCACTTGGTCCAATGCATTGGAAAATATGGACACTGAAACTTGCTCAATGAACTTTATCAAAACCATCAATAATATTTTAACCCAGTTTACAAAAGAAGGTAAACTTAAAAAAAAAAAGAATAGGGATCATCTTCCTTGGCTTAACAGTAACTGTAGAAAATTGATGAAAGAAAAGGACCGGGCACTTAAAAAATCCTTGAAAACAGGAACTACAAGTGATCGTCAGATTTTTACATCACTCAGAAATAAAGTGATACAGCAAATACGTGAAGCAAAAGCTGTGTTCTACATTGATATTATAAAAGGGGCAAATGGGAATGGTAAAACAATATGGGAAAACTTAAATAAATTGCTGGGACGTAAAAGAGACCATCATCTCATGAATCTACATCTTCAAGTACAGGGTACACTGACCGATGACTTAGGCAAAATTGTCAATATATTTAATACATTCTTCATTAGCTCAGTTGCAGATTTAACAACCTAAAATGCCCTGACATTCCACATTATCCTCTAGATCTCAATAAACCAGTGTTTAACATACAAGAAATCCTTGTCCCCGAGGTCATAAAAACAATAACGGCTCTTAAAAGCTCAAAAGCCAGGGACACATTTGGCATGTCTAGTTACTTCTAAAGCTTCACAAAGAGACACTCGCAAATCCAATTGCACACATAATAAATCAGTCCATTAAACAGGGAATTGTGCCATCATCATGGAAAGTTGCCAGGGTTACCCCAGTATTTAAGGCAGGAGACAAAACTAAGCCAGAGAACTATCGGCCAATAAGTATATTGCCAATCATCTCAAAAATTGCAGAAAAATGGATTACTACACAGCTAACTGAACACCTAAACAATAGTGAAACTACTCTTCATCTTATGCAGTTTGGGTTTCGGAAGCATCACTCCACAGAGACAGCCACTTGCTATTTTCTAGAAAATCTAAAACAGCTACAACCAGGGCGGCTTTGTGGGTGCCGTGTTCCTTGACCTGAAACATGCTTTTGACACTATCAATCATACTGTCCTTCTTGACAAATTAACATACTTCAACTTCTCTAACAGTGCCCTCTGCTGGATGAAATCCTACCTGTCGGACAGAAAACAAGTTGTACAGATTGGAAACTCACAATCAACTTTACTCACGTGCTCAACTGGAGTCCCACAAGGCTCAATATTGGGTCCAATTTTATTTAGTCTATATGTCAACAATTTACCAAATGTTTGTAAGAGTGTAAAAATGCAATTATATGCAGATGATACAGTATTGTATACTCATGCAAAAACAAAATCTGAAGCTGCTGCAGTGCTCTCGGGTGCCATGGTACCAGTGTCCCACTTGCTCCATGACTCTGGCCTGCATCTCGACACTAAAAAAACAGTCTGTATGTTTTTCTCCCGACAGCCAGTAGGGGGCAAGCAACCATCTGTGTTGGTCAAACCACTAGATGTGGTTGAACGATTCAAATATCTTGGTGTAGTTTTTGACTCTACATTTTAAACAGCATGTAAAAAAAAATCACATATAATTAAATTAAATCTGTCAAACTTCAAGCATATAAAACCTTATCTGATGACAGAATCAGCAAAGGCATATATGCATGCCATGATCTTCAGCCATATTTCTTGCTGCTATACCACTTGGTCTCATACATCAGAGGCCATCCTGAAGCCCGTAAAGTCCCTCTTCAAAAGAACACTGAAAACACTTGACCAAAAGCCTCTACAGTTTCACTATTGTAATATCTTAAGTATAATATTTTGGATCTTGAAAGTTATCAGGTATTTATGGATGCTTGCCTTGTTTTTAAAGTTTTAAATGGACTCACCATTAATGGATTTTATAAGTAAAAAAAAACGACTAACCACACTAACACGAGAGCATTGACCAGAGGAGACAGTACAATACAGAGACGCAGGACCAAATTTGGCCAAATGGTGACCTCTCTCAGAGGATCACAGTCATGGAACTCATTACCTGTTCATGTCAGGAACTGTGGGTCCTTTTCAACCTTCAAAAACACGCTGAAACATTGGTTGAAAAATAATCAAACTTGCTCACACAGGTAGATTTTTCTTTTTCTCTGGGCCTTTCAAACTCAGAGATTGGTCTACTGTTGTTAACCTGCCGTTACGTCTACAGTATGTGCACTTCTGTTTCTTTTATGTGTTTTTCTCTAAATGTTCTTTGTTCTGACCTGCCTTAGGACAACGGATGTAAAGTAGCTATTGAGCTAATTCCAGCATATTTACATTGATGACTTTTTGTTGTCGTGTTGATTAATGTGCATTGTCCTAATTTAAATAAATAAATAAATTAATTAAATTAAAATTCATTTAGAGCCTTAAGCCCCAGGACAGAACAGTGTCCTAAGCTAGCTCCACACACACAATGAGACACAGAAGGAAGACAAACACAAGAATCCTGACAGTGAGTGAGTAACAACTGGATTTAAACGATCACATTGAAGTGTGAGTTCTCAGAAGAAGCAGGTGACTTAGACGTAAAGCCAATGGAAAAAAAATGTGTACAGAAATTGTGATAAAATGGAAATAGTGGCAGTGATTCCGCTTCATTCATTTGTGCCTGACTGCCAGTAAAATTCAGTAATAATGCATCCATCCATCTTCTCCCGCTTAATCCGGCTGGGTCGCGGGGGCAGCGTGCTGCCCAATCCTCATAGCACCTGACCCACCCTATGAACCCCTCTGCGGGTGGTGAGCTCACAGGAGGGTGGACAACATGATCCTTGATGTTAGTTCATAGGTGGTTTTTAAGTTATTATGGGCATTATGGACTCTTCTCTCTATAGCAGCAGGATCCAAGGCAGGAGCACAGGGGGAGGGAGCTGTGACCAAGCACAAATTTTATCATGTATGGGTCCATGAAATAATTCAGTGGTGTTCAGAATTTGGCCAGTTTCATCACTGGCACACAAGTTTTTTGCTGTCTTCTATGACAGTACTGTCTGAGTGTGTCTCTGATGTTGTCAGACTCATGTTGCCAGATTCACTTCACACTGATCCCTGAAGACACACAGTAAAAACACAGGAGGCCTAGACACACCTTCACAGACTAAACTCAACGCTCTGCTGTGGTGATCTGAACACAGCTTAACAGTGTGGAGTGATGATCTAACCAAATGAGTCAAGGGAAGACCATGTGAATGACACTAAATATTACCCAAGCTAACTTTTGGAAGAACACGACCTCAAAAAGGTCCATTTAGTATATGTCACTTTTAACACAATCCCTGCCAACGCTGATGAGAGAAGACACGGTCACTGTGCCCTCTGCCTCATCTAACAGTGGTATGACCGGCCTGCCAACGCTAACTGCTCATCCTAGCACCAGGCTCATACCTGTCCGGACTCCATCATGGATATTACATGGAAAATGAACAGTGACTGCACTCAGTCACATTTCTGGTGAAGGGTCAGTAGCCTGATGGTCTCAAAGAGGTAATTACTTTGCCCAGAATGTGATTAAACTTGCTTTCTCCACGGAGATAAGCAGGTGACGTCATCAAGCCAAGTTACAGGTCAGATCAGTGAAGAGTCAATCTCATTCAGACTAAGAATGCATGTTTTTGGCCAAGTATTTTGGCAGTAAAAACATCTGTAGTTGAACAAATACAAGATAATATAAATGCCATGCTGTGGAACAATAAAATCTCCATGGATACATGGCAGACCCTCCACCAGAAAAGTGACTGCACCTCATACAAGTTTGCCTTATTTTTTTCTGCTGGGGAATATCATAAACTCTGTATTCTAAACATTTGGTGGATCCATGAGGCACAACATATTGAAAAATTCTTGAAGTCATTTCAAGGACTGTTTTACTCCACTGATCCACACCACTGACACGCGACACATTACATTTCTCTAAATGGTAAATGTATGAAATTGAAATGTTTTTCTGATTAAAATAACCCAGCCTTTGCATAGACAGTTAATACAAATTTCACACATGACCGCGATTGCAGATTTAATTAATGGCCATATGATTGATGTGACGTGTAATGGCGGTTTGGTGTAATCCTGGATGCATATTGAACAGTCTTTCACATGAAGACTGTAATGAGCACAGATAAAGGAACGAGTGGGAAATGAGCTTATCCACAAGAGTGACCGAGAGCTTTCTTTGCTAAAATTAGCATAAGAATGAACAACCACAGCATTTAACATGCCCAAATGTTATGTTATGTTACATACATCTCAACAGACTTAGGCCTGCTATTTGTATTTGTATTTATTTCATCAAACAACAGATATCCTAATGGGAAAAAAGTTTACTTTAGAACATGGAGGTTGGGTGGCTGTTAGATTTTTACTCGTAATATTGACATTGGCAGATTTGTAAACAACAACCACTTCTTTCTTCAGTCTAAACTGTGAAAATGGTGTTTTTATTTTACTGCCTGATTGTAACAGAGCTGACCCTGTTTCCCTGTCGCTGAGGGCACACCACTGTGTGCTTATGGGACACCACATGCACTGTGTTCCACACTCCCATAACAGAGGTTTAGAGCTTATGTAGTGCACTGTATTTGAACTGTTTTAACTCCATACAAAGGTCACAGAACGTACACATATACTATATGTTGTACTCCTGCGTGCTGCAGATCTATTTTCCATCAGTTTAATGAGAGCCCGACTGCACACTTGGCCTTACCAGTTACCAGCCACACACTGCTCGTGTCTGCTTCCATGAATGTGTTTCACATTGTATGAATGATCATGTGATCATAAATAAGAATTTGAGTATTTGTGCTATTGTGCTATCACTGGAGGAATGGAAAAGAAAAGTGACATTAATTCTGAGGAGGGGGTGGGATGTGCTCTATAAAAATACATTTTTATCTGGTTATGTAATGCCCATGGGAGCGGCTTGTATAAGAGCGGGGCCATTTTGACCATGATACCAGACAGGACAGCGGCTCTTTCTACAGGAGACATGATACCAGACAGGACAGCGGCTCTTTCTACAGGAGACATGATACCAGACAGGACAGCGGCTCTTTCTGTAGGAGACATGTGCAGCAGAGCGCAAAGTGGTATATTCTATAAAACACCAGTATTTATGAAATTTTACCCGCATCTGTTGTGTAAATATGAATATATTTTATCAAGTTAACAGCACACGATTTAGATTTTGGGAATTATGGGAAGTTGAGATAAAACAAACAACCAAAAGTGAATATTTGACTCAGCCATTGGGTTTGTAGTGAGGCCATAGCACTGATAAAATGAATGGGAGAGAACATTAAGATTGGCACCAGGCTCTATGTACTGCTATTGTTATGATATTACACCTTTAAGTGTCTCCACGATTTTCCAAGTGATTAGCATTTTAAAACAAAATATTAGGCTACATCTTTTGAATGGGAAAACGAGTGCTCAGTTAGTTCCAGTGTGAGTGGTGATGTGGTGTTGTGAGAGCAGAGCGGCTGGGTATCATTACGTTTAATGGCTCCTTGTCTTTGTCATTATCACTGTGTTTAAATGAACCTGCTCCTCATTTGCACTATCAGATCCATTAGCAGAAGTGATGGTTCTCCTCATGGGCTCATCCAGCCTCCGCCTCCAAAGATGGAGCAGTGTGTCCATGTGAGAAGGGTCTGGCTGCAGACGTATGGGGAACAGAAACATGTGACCTCCACTTTTAGAAATGAGGAAGTACAGATGCCTCGGACAGATACACATCACCTCTACCATAGACATAGTGATCAAGTGGAAAAGGAAAATAATATTGGTTGAACTATCTTTGTACTTTTTTAATTGTTCTTCTCTGTAAAGTGTCTGAGTATCTTGAAAAGTGCTATATAAATCAAATGTATTATTATTATTATTATTAAAACAGTTGGTTTATTTCTTACAGTTATCAGGTACAGTAGAATAATGTTTAAGTTACAATGATACAATAGCAAATTACCGTTGCCATCAGGGCTCTACAGTGTGCCCATTTCACTCGCATTTGCGAGCAAAACAAAACAGGGGCACCTGTGCGAGTGCTTCTGCAGCCACAATAAGGAGAGCTGCGCACAGATGTGACGTGATGAGTTAAACGTTCTAAAATGTGTCAAACATTAGGGGTGAGTCATACACTCACACTAGGACTTCAGAATTGTGCCCAAGCCTGGATCGCCACTAAAGCGCGGCACGCATGCCCAGCGCGAGCGCAACCGAACCGTACTCGGGCACAACACCATCGACCACGCATGACCCCAGCATATGAGCTCCGCGTGTGTGCCAACATCACTCATACGAACAAACTCCCCTTCAAAACACACCCACGTCCACCTTCAAACAGACCCACGCCCACCTGTTCCACCACTCAATAGATACCCCCTGTGCCGCTAGACTTCCTACTCCGCTAAAGCGAGAGTCTTGTCTCAGACTCAAGTGCATTTGGACTCTTGTCACGGACTCAAGGTCTGAATACTGAGTGTGATAATATTTCATTATGGCTGAAAACAAATTTTGTGTCAGTGTCCGCACAGAGCAGAGCTACGGCACAGAGCAGGCCGATCTCACAGACTGCAGCAGGATCTGTCTGCAGACTACAGTATATAAAGTGGATATAAAGTGGTGAGTGCGATGGTGTCAGCTGTTTTCTGTCTACAGTAAAACTACTCGCTCTGAGACTCTGAAGTGTTCAAAGATCAGAGCTCTGCACTTCTAGTTTAGACACAAGTCCAAACTGTGTTATTATTATTATTTGTAAAATGTGGAGCAATACTTCAGATACAGGATTTTTAAAGCATAAAAGAGGAGATAAAGTCCACAGGAAGTAGAGTCAGTGTGGCTGATCTGCAGCTTCACCTCGATCGGTGCACTGTGTGGGTGTAAACAAACACGTGAGGATCTCTCTCCACTTTTTACTTTTAAAGAACACCTCAAACTGGATTAATAACGCAGTTTTGTGCACTGGATGTCATTTGCGGAGGACAATTTCTATGGATAATGTGGATGAGACTTTGCACTTTAAATTGACAACTTTATGAGTCTTTAATTTTAATTTTTTTGAGTTTGTATGTTGTGTCTCTGTGTCCATCACTCCTCTGCCACTGACGCTCTGTTTTATCGGCTGTTACACTGACACACACACGAGGAGCGCAGCAGCTTCAAACTGCACATGAAGACACAAAGTCTGATCACGCCCTCATGAATTCCAGGGAAGAAACAGTCAAAATTAGGCAAATTCTCCTGTAGTGTGTGGAGGCCTTACGTCTTACTTTCCTGTACTTTTGATTTGTTAATTCTTCTTACCTTTTAACTGTTTGTATGGATGCATGTGTCTGAAGTTGCTCCATACTTTAGAACTGTGTCTTTGTCAAGAGTGGTAGACTCTTTACAGGTGTTTAAAGAGGAGAAGTACCCTTCAGGAGATGCCATCTTCCATGGCTATTGCCACTTTGAGGCCTTGACAGCAGTGGCAGTCCTACACTGATTTGTGTTTCGGGTGAATCAGTGTTAGATCGTAATTACATTTTGGATTGGCCACCTCAAAAAATAATTGTAAGGTAAGCTAAGTTTATTTCTATAGCGCTTTTCACAGACACATGTCCCCAAAGACGCTTTACACAGCATTATGAACACACATTCTTCATTCACTCCAGACCCAGTGCTGTAAACTACTGTTGTATCCACAGCTGCCCTGGGGCAGACTGACTGAGGCATGGCTGCCAAGCCAACTGGTGCCAACGGTCCCTCCGACCACCACCAACACTCACGCACTCACCACGTTTACACCTACAGTGTTTGTTTTGAGTTGAATTGTGAAGGATGGTCCAACCTGCTTGACCAGGGAGAATCTGTAAAGTCTAGGACTTAACAGGGGAATGGAGGTAAAGATGTATTTGTAGCAAGAAGTTTTTCCCCTCTACAGTCAAACATCTTAACATAACACCGCATAATCCCATAATCACTTTAATATGTATGTATGGTTATGTTTTTTTATATGTGGGAAATGCTTGTTTGGTGCACATTCATATTTCACTGGGAATTATGCAAGTTGTATCTAGCATAACAAAGTATTGTCATACTTTGTTATGCTAGATACAACTTGCATTTTTCTTCTGTAGGGAAGAAAGGTCTTCATCATGTACCCCCATATACCCCCCAACGGGCTGCCACTCAGGAGCTGAGACCCTCTGCTGAGTCTCCTAGTAAGTAGAATATAAATGCAAATTGAATGTAGTTAAGAAGAAAAAGACTTGCACTGACAGCACAACATCCTTGTTTAAGGTGGACGCCACAGAGACCGTGCTGGTATTCCCACTGTGGACTCTACTAGGGCACTACTTGCTTTGTGTAACAACAAAGTGACACTGTTAATGTTGACACTGTGACACTGTTAATGACAAGATGGCCCAAAGACGTCTTGCTTTTATCCCTGATAGCATCTGTCCCGTTTATATGTATGTATAAATGCAGATATGTGTAAAGATATGTTGGATTTGTGGATGTGTATCTGCTGCTGGACACCTTAATTTCCTCCAGGATCAATAAAGTATCTCTACTCTACTCCTTTATAAAAAACTGATAACATACTGCTAAGAATATGTTCTCTTAGGTTCTAAAGCCACTTGAAAAGCATATATGGTTCCTCGACTCCAAGTATGCCCAGAGGGAGCAACACTTTGGGCACAGGATTTATTTATATTGAGGTTACAACAGGATGATTAACCATGGCAGTCATGTTGCCCTGGCTAGCGAAAACCATTTGAACTTTTGGGCAGTCATGTTTCCCTGACTTGTCCACATTAAAGCAGCTACTCCTGGCAGTCAGGTCCTGATTTGTCAGAGCTGGATAGTCAGTGTTGGGAAGGTTACTTTTAAAATGTATTCCCCTACAGATTACAGATTACATAACCGTAGTATTACAAAGATTACAAACATAGTTTGTAATGTAATCCATTAAGTTACTTAAGGTGAGTAACATAATCTGATTACTTTGAATTACTTGATATTGTCATGCTTTTTAAAACTACATGAATGTAGCAAATTCTTATTTGGGTTTAGACCTGGTTTTAGTCCTGGTGTTAGTTCTGGTTTAGAGGCGCACAGAAAGAAGCGTGGTCCACGCAGCGTATGCGCCTCCTCCTGTACGGCGCGCACGCGGCGTGGTACAGGAGGATGTGCGGAGTACAGGAGGAAATGTGGTGTGTGCAGCGTAGCCTATGGGAGGAGGCGCACACGCTCTATGGGTTCACACAGCGTATGCAAGAAGATACGGCGCACGGGAGGACAAGAGGTCCACGTATTAAAAGCACATAGCAAATAGTACATTTATGTTCCTGAAGTGGCACTGGCACCACCCACATAGTTGCAATAGGCAAACATTAGATTGTACTCAGTTGTAGCAGCAGAGTTGCATTGCACGGTCAGATGCCGCTTGTTCCTCTCTTCTTTAAATACAAAGTGAATTTCCAAGACACAAATGCGTTTTTACACAAATGCACTGCTGCCTCTGTTCTACTGACTCCTCCACTTCGTCCATTGTGTGACTGACGTGGCGCCACCAGCGTTAAGAGGACGTTTACAAAGCTCTTAGTGTGTGTTCTGTTTGGGTTTCAGGTAATGAGTGGAATTACTGAAATAAAAAGGGTTATAGCCCAAAATGTGAAAACAGGAAAATACCGCCGTGTAATCCATGTATTTCAACAAAGTAACTGTAATCTAATTACCACTCATTGAAACAGTAACTGTAATACAGTTACTCATATTTTGCATTCTAATTACGTAACGCCGGTACATGTAATCCGTTACTCCAACACTGTGCATCGTGAAAGTGGTTCCTGGTCCAGACATGCCAACCCTGAATACTGCCAAACTGTAATGATGGAGGCCAGTGCGTAGCACTTGTCACGGACGAAAATTTAAAAAAATCAGATGGTCTGTGGTGCAATTTGGAGCCACCTCAGTCCTTTTGAGGACTACTCCAACTGAAAGAAAAAATACAAAAATTACAATATAATGAAAAAAAAGAACTTTATTCTGGTACTATTACAGTATTGTATTAGTTTAATTTCTTCATTTGTGAACATTTTAGATGTATATACTCTCTCTCTCTCTCTCTCTCTCTCTCTCTCTGCACGTTGCAGACCATGCATAATGCATGACGCGCTATTTCATTAGTCGAGATACAGTGAACTCGCTGTGATTAACCAATCAGAGACCGCGTCTCTACATTGACTGAAGTAATTCACAGGGGAATCCCAAACGCGGGAACTACGGCGGCAGGGCTATCCCGAACGTGGGGATTACGGCGCCGAATTTGAAATTTTCATTACTGAGCAAAAATCGTAATAACGGACTTGGAAGTCGTAATGCCATAATCAGCTTGATGAAATCGTAATCATTATGGGCAGATCGTAATGGTTGGCATGTCTGCTGGTCATGCCTTTGAAACTTTGTTTTACTCTCATCGGGGATGTTGCACAGTCTAGTGCCGGGATCCTGGCATGAGCAGAATGGGATGGACATTGAGGTGTTAATGTTAGGAAAAGTGTATATATACATATTATAACATACATACAATTGTGAAGTATTAATATATGTCTTTCTTTGAAAAGCATTATTATGGGATTATGGAGTTTGATCATGGTAATTTGCCTTGTCTGCATGCAGTTACATATTCTTATTGACCACACACAGTGATATTGTAATGGAGAACATGATTATAAATGTTGACACATGCATATTAGAGACACAGAGCCATCACAGCCTCTCTGTATTGACAGTATTTGTGGCACATTGTCAAGGAGGCACCATTTGATTCCTTCCATCCATCTTCTCCCGCTTAATCCAGCTGGGTCGCGGGGGCAGCGTGCTGCCCAATACTCATAGCACCTGACCCCCCCTATGAACCCCTCTGCAGGTGGTGAGCCCACAGGAGGGTGGTCCTTGATGTTAGTTCATAGGGGTGCGGGCATGTTTTGGGTTGATGGGGGAAACCGGAGTACCCGGAGGAAACCCATCCAGACACGGGGAGGAACATGTGTCCACACAGAAAGGCCCGGGCGACCCGGGGATCGAACCCGCAACCTTCTTGCTGTGAGGCCTGAGTGTTGCCACTCAGCCACCGTGCCGCATTGTAAGTTCAATCGAATAAATATGGTTAAGTATATATAACAAAATAAATAACTCAGTTGTAGTGCACTGTGTTTTATTTCTAACTCTTCTCTGTATGGCATTGTAACACTAGTCTTCTGCCGTACCTGAGGAGGTGGTGGTGCGGAGTGCTGCTGGAGAACTTCAAAACTGAAGGGTATGATTTCTGAATAATTATTTTGATTATTATTATTATTATTATTATTATTATTATTATTATTATTATTATTATTATTATTATTATTATTATGGATTTCAAAATGAATACATGTACACTGCAAGGTCAAGACATACACTTGTAAATTACAGACATGGTAAAATATTTGCCCATTTTACCATCGAGGGCAGACAGATGGACAAGGCTGGTTCCTTTCTTTCTTGTGCCACACAAGAGACACAGTAACACTGGGAATAACTTCTGGAGAAAGTAGCTGAAAGTAGCATGTGTTTGTGTGACATAAATGGTGAACATAATGTGTTATTACCATGTTTAGACACTCTCTGGAATTTTGCAGATATGCTTTTAGATTCACTTTTTTCTTGATAGAATTGTCATGTAAGGATTCTATACTAAATCATATTGTATATCAACAGCTGCCAGAGGACATTTTGAAGAGAGGTTTGGTGTTGGTGGTCCAGTAATCCTCTGCCTGACCACATTGTCACAGACACTTTTTCGGGAGGAGGCCTGTTTCAGCTTGCTACACAGTAAATAGATGATCTGACTGTACAGTAAACTTAAAGGAAGATCTTTTTTTTGTGTTTGTTGTTGTGTTAGCTGTGGCTACAATAGTAGTTCACACCACTGAGTGTGGAGAGAATGAAGAATGAACTGTAAAGCACTTTAAAAGGCGCTATATAAATGCAGTGATTAATTAATTAATTAGTTAAAAGGTCTGGTAAGGTTGAACAATCTTTCACTGAGTCACCGACAGGAGTACAGGACGACACCGTCAGCATCAGCACATGTCGTAGCCTGACACGCAGGCAATTGTTCAAAGACTGTGGGGCTGGTTACCGTAGCAATGGCCAACACGGAGTGCTGAGGGATTTTACTCCTCCCATGATTACCCTGGCTCCTGCAGCTCTAACTGTTTTTTAATGTTGGAGGCCTGGAGGAGTAAGGCTTGATTTGTATGAGTAAATAAATAAGAGTACATAAGTGATCACTCTATCAGTTTGTGTTCTATTCATCCTGCTGCCGTCCTGGCCAGCTAGATCCCACTTGTTAAAGAAGCTTTTTATTTTATTTAACTGTTATTTAACCAGGAAAGTCCTATTGAGATTAATAATTTGGCCATGTCCTGGCCATGCACACCTCACTTTCATACTAGGCAATGTGGGTGAAGTGTCTTGCCTAAGGACACAAAGCCACTGGCGTCCCCCTGTGGCACCTGGAATTCCCAGCGGTCTCCCATCCAAGTACTAACTAGGCCTGGCCCTGCTGAGCTGAGATCTGACTAGATCAGGCTTGGCCACAGAATAAACATGGATTTTTTTTTAAGCGTTTGTTTGTTTTCTTTCTTTGTCACCCACGACCTCATTAATCTGTTAGAAAATATATATGTGCAAATAAATTCCAGAACGTAAAAACAATCATATTTAGTCAACATTTATTTGCGGTCAAAATAAAACGTTTCGTTGCTCCATAGGTCTGCATAAACGTGTTTCCATTCAAGACATTTGTACTTCCTCGTTTATAAAGGTGAAGCTCACGTGTTTGTTGTGGAGTTCCACTTTCCCCAAATGTCTGCAGCCAGACTCTTCATGTTCATGTTTTTATTTTTTGTCTTAGAAGACTTCTGCCTGTCACACCACACAATGTGAGGAAGCTGTACTGCAGCACATGTGCACACTGACAGTGCATAATGACGGTGTACACTGTAACAGGGCACACTGACAGCGCGTGCTGTGACGGTACACGCCATGACGGTGCACACTGACGGTACACAGTGACGGTACACACTGACGGTACACAGTGACGGTACACAGTGACGGTACAGATCAGTGACGGTGCACACTGACGGTACACAGTGACGGTACACACTGTGATGGTGCACCATCTGTGACGGTGCACACAATGATGGTGCACACAGTGACGGTACACACTGTGACGGTGCACAATGACGGTGCACACTGTGACGGTACACACTGTGACGGTGCACACTGTGACGTACACACTGTGACGGTACACACTGTGACGGTGCACACAACGACGGTACACACTGTGATGGTGCACAATGACGGTGCACACTGTGACGGTACACACTGTGACGGTGCACACAATGACGGTGCACACTGTGATGGTGCACAATGACGGTGCACACTGTGACGGTGCACACTGACAGTGTGCACTATGACGCTGCACTCTGTGATGGTACACACTGTGATGGTACACACTGTGATGATGCACACGTTCAGACGTGGTTACGACTCAACCGACTTGAGTGAATATCAGGCACTAGGCTCCATGTGCTTGTGTAACTGTACTGTTAGCTAACTACATTTTAGTGGTGTTTTCACATTTTTAGAAGTTAGTAAGTGAAAGAGAAATGGGGAGAGGGGTTCTGTTCACAGGGGAGCTCTTCAAATGAAATACAGGTTTTGTTGGTGTTTTTAAACTACTGCATTTTATTTATTTTTTTAAGTTGCAGAAAATCACTTGAGGATAATCTTTCGACGTATTCAGATGAGAATGTTCTGTTGCTTTACATGGTTTTAGTCCAGTTATACAGCTTTTACAATGTTACTATACTAACCCACATATTGTTAAATAGCTACACATTTCTGATATATATATAAAAAACTTTTAGAATAACACAACTGCCTGATGTTAGAAATAAACACTTCCCTCGCCTCATTGTTTTGGATTTTTTCTAATAGCTGTGATCTAAGACTAATCTAATCTGCAGGGGGCGCCTCTATGTTGGTGTTTTTTTCTCTATTAGGTCCATTTTGGTCAATTATCTTTCTTCGTTCATTCCGATATAATGCAGAGACGTTAGGCTTGCCTCACACTGACAGCACGGCCACATACACACCCTACAGGGTCATTCAGCGCTCCCTCACTGTTTCTCCATTTAACGTCATCAAATACCTCATACGTGAACTTTGTCTTCTTATCAGCAAGACAAACAAACAATCCTGTGCATGAAACGGTGTTTGACCAGAGCCGAGGTGAGGGTAGTTTCTCTCGCTCTGTCTCGGGGGAGTGTCTGGGGTTGCACATTTACCACAGAAATATACATTATACATTTAAACTAAACGTGCCAAATTTCATTGCAGTTTAATTGAGCCTTTTTACAACTTAAGAAATCATTAGCAAACACATTAGCTGTTACTACGTAATTAACCGACCCACTGGTGCCATTATGACGTTTAGCTCACTTGGTTAATTTACTCGTCTTTAGTGTGGATATTTGAGGTTCAAAACTGGTGAGAATTTTTCATTCTTCCGATTTTGTGTATAAACCAAATAGATCATGAACGCTTAATCCTTTTATTAGTAAAGGTGATTATTATGTGTTTGTAAAGAAAATATAAGCAGGTTAGTCCTGGTGAATGCAGCTCGTCTAGGTGACAATGGACTGAGTAAGACCTTGGTGTAAAAAACCAAACAAACGCGGGACAGGGCATTTTAGACAAACCAGTCTACAGAGATGAAGACTGTCAATGTTACTTGGCCTCTTACTCGCCCGGGAAAGTTGTAGCATCCGAGGAGTCAAAAAAAGAAAAAAACTTTGAGCTCTTCACCTTTTTTATTGGCCACACCATTCACAAAATGGACAACAACAGTGACACGAAACCCCCCTTATATATCATGGCCTAAACCACTAAGCCCCAGACACAGATCAATTTAAATATACAAAAATGACTAAATCTATTATTGCACTTGAAGAGTTATAACTTTATTTCAAGTGTGCCATATATGCTGTTGCAATATTGAAATGATGATTGTTTTTAACAAATGTCTTATGGCTTATGAAGTGAATCTTTTGTCTTCTTGCACACATTTTCTGTCCTCACGCTGTCTCTTAAAAGCAGACAGCACACAGACACACTTGATGACCTTCACCTGGCGAGTTATTCTTTGTTGCAGAATAAGCATGGGAAATCGACAAGTACAATGCTCCCATGGATTGGATGTAGCAAAACGCATGATAAGACGCAGACATTACGGAATGGAAATATACTGAGATTGAAGGACGGAGGCGGACCAGGAGGCGTTTACAATATTTGCATATTCATGATGAAATGTTTTAAATAGTTGGGTTCGAGTTATGTTTGTGGTCACTCGGTTTGCCCTGCGAGGAATCCACGCTTAGACTGTTTCCCAGGGAATCTCGCAACCCAGCATGCTGTAATATTGTGAGGTGAATAAATTGGCTTGAATTGAACTTCACGAATCCTGGTCTTCAATCTGGTATGTGCTAAAATGCGTCTAGGGAGATCTTGTTACGACATCGAGTAATTGGAGTCCCTATTTCAGTTTTGAACAGCGACACCTTCTGATTGTATTTGTTTGAGTTTAAGATTGGAGAAAGAAGACAATATTTCTTCACACTATATTTACAATTTGTTACATTCCATAAAGTAATATATCACAATGTCAATTTAGAATGATCTGCTTATAGATGTTATTTCACATATGTATAGTTAGTTAAAACTATTTCTGTAGTTAATCCTCCCTTCCCTAAGCAGCACTTGGCAGAGTCCAAATCAGGGTGATGGGTGCAGGATGGGGTGAACCTAGTCTGCACTAATGAGGGCACACCTTCAATATCAATGTTCCACCAATCACCTCAAAGGAAAGGAAAAGAGGAGTGAAACAGGGAAAACTGGAATGATGTAAATGCCATGGCTGTAGTAATGTGCAATGAATTAAATATTATATAAAGTCAAAACCATAGAGCCTATATATGAGTGGACTAAGTGAGTGTGACGTCACCACAGTGCTCAGCGTCGCTCAAATGAGGCTCCCAATGTCACGGTTACAGGAGGGTATCTGGAGCCAGGCTCCATATTTGGAAATCCACCCGTGAGTATCAGAGCAACCACAAGAGCCAATCATGATTGAGGTGGTTAAATGTGCCGCCCTCCTCACCGGGGAGCGGTGATACTCTGCACCGTTCTGCACGAACCGCTGTATTCACTGACTCTTGAGAATAGTAAGGAAACTTTTAGCTTTTACCTTCAAACGTTAAATAAAGTTTAAGTCATTGATTTATGTTCTGTTTTGTACGAACAACAATAGAGTTGCAATTTAACAAAATTCTCTTTACTTGATGCTAGTTAAGTTATGCTAGTTAAGATTCTAGTAACGTTAGCTATTGTAATTGTTTGATTTATTTTGTAATTTTATTTCAGAAATAGTCAATCAGGGCAGGAAAGCGGGAAGGGGACTTATTTACTAATGAAACGCACGAGCTGTCAATCAAAGCTGTTGCTAACGCTAGGCGGCAGCGACCTTGGGGAATGAAGGCGTCTGATTGGTCCATTATTTATGTTCATATCTTGATTTAGGAACAAGATAATGAAATGTTCCTGTGGGCTCACCACCTGCAGAGGGGTTCATAGGGCGGGTCAGGTGCTATGAGTATTGGGCAGTAAACTGCCCCCGCGACCCAGCTGGATTAAGCGGGAGAAGATGGATGGATGGATAATGAAATGAAAAATTCAGGATCCTATGTCGCGGGTTCATACGAACATTTTAAGACCAGAATGACGAGGCCACAGCAGCAGTTACAGAGAGAGACGATAAGATCTGTCAGGTTTAAACACCACCTAAGACATTCTTAAAAAGAAGAAAAGACAAGAGAGATTATTCAGTTTTACTCGCGAGGAGAACGGACTGAGACGTGCCCGCACGCCCGCCGTCTCCACTCTTTATTGCCTTCGGGTGGTCCCTAGTTACAGATGGTGTTACTGCTCTGAGGGGTGGGGGAAAAGCAGCAATAACACCAAACATGATAATGCATTTGATACAAATATGTTTGATCATAGAGCATTGTCAGCATGCATCATACCGTGCGTCGTCTCCTGCTCACATAGCCGCGGCGGCCAGGGAGGGCTCCTGCCCGTGCGCCTCAGGTCTGTTCCCAGTCCTCGTTTGCCACTGAGTCAAGGCCATGCGTTGCAACAAATGGAACAGTCTGCACAGTTTCTCAAGCACAAATGTAACATAAAATATACATACACTGATTCCAACAAGATCCCAATGTAAGTCAATGGGAAAAAGGGAGAGAAGGAGTCGGAAGAGCCTCCTGGAGCACTTCCTGTTTGGCACGCGGCTTACGCTTTAGCTTTGTCCATTCATATATATGGTGAAAACATGAAGGTATACACCTGATGAGTGACCACGTGGTCTACAGCTCCCTCACACTATGTTATCTACAAAGCGACACAGACAAAAGGTCAACAATCAGGTTTGTTGTCCTAGTGTTGCATTTTCAGTGTGAAGACAGCAGTGATTCCAACTGATGGACTTTGTGCTGCACACAGGGGCTGCAGGCAGGATGCTGTTTCATCATTTTACAGTCTTGTAGTGAATGGCTGCTGCCTTGTACTCAGACATGGTGGTCAGGATGTCCATTTTTCCAGGGACTTCATGCACTTCCACACCTTATCCATTCTGCCCATAGTTTGATGTCATTCGCAGCGTTTGGCTCGAGCCAGTGAGTGTGTTTACAGGCACATTAGTATCCCGGTTCTGAGCCATATCCTGGTTATGGCAGTATTTCGGATATGCTGTTTACATGTGTACTGAATAACTGTGATACTCATATCCCTGTGTACATGTTCAAATGTGCTATCCTGGTTTCATGGCATAATCTTACAAATGCTCAAGTGCTGAAATTATATATTTAATAATCCAGGAAAAAATACAACCATGATATTATAATGTATTTAAGGCAGCTTTGCACACATTTGTGTGTTTACAGAAGTGGTCAGCTTCTATTGGACTAAAGGACAGCATATGTGTTCTTTCTGTGACAGAGGGATGGGCTGATGGTGATTCTGTTCTAATAATAATAATAATAATAATAATAATAATAATAATAATAATAATAATAATTTATATAGCACTTTTCAGGACACTCAAAGATGCTTTACAGAGCATTATTCATTCACTCCAGACCCGGTGGTGGTAAGTTAGTGTTGTAGCCACAGCTGCCCTGGGGCAGACTGACGGAAGTGAGGCTCCAATCTGCACCATCGGCCCCTCTGACCACCACCATTACTCGCACACACACCACTTTCATACTAGGCAATGTGGGTGAAGTGTCTTGCCTAAGGACCCAACGACGGTTTTTGTGACTGGCGCCCCCCTGTGGCTCATGGAATTCCCAGTGGTCTCCCATTCAAGTACTAACCAGGCCCTGCTGAGCTTCTGAGATCTGACGGGATTAGGCTTTGACAAGCCCGTATGTGATGAAAAGACTGAAACTGCAGCAGTTGCAGACAGGAGTGGCATTTTTTTCAATGAAAATCAAATGGAGCCAAACTCCATGGAGTCAGAAGCATTCCCATGCTCAGTTCCTATGTGGAATGCGGCAGCTAGCTGGTTAGCTATGTTTATTTATAACTGGTCTATGATCCTGCCTGCAACATTCAGAGTTGCTAATGTAGAATCTTGGATTTCAGTGTAATCACTGTGCCTGGAGTGCCTGTGACACTCTGGGTGATCATGACCGAGTTTATACATCAGAGGGTTCCTGCATGAGGTCTCATTGGGTATTCATAGATGTTAAACTCACTCCTACCACATGCACTGAAGAATATAGATGTTTTTTGTTTTTTTTTCTGGGTGGTGTGCAAGTGGAGACAGCATTCAGCTTGTTGCAAAAATAGCTCTTGCACGGTCGACTCTTGAGGGCTTGATGGGTGCTTTGAATCCTTTTCCTAATGAGTTGTGGACATAGAGAACATCAAAACCTGAATTAATGACTCTCAAGAACAGTTGCTGCATATCTCCTAAACTGAGGGTAGTTAAGGTCAGTATCACTGTACTCCAGAGTCCAGAGCATCGGTCACACTACTGCTGAATAACTGGGCAGCTAGACTTACCTTGATTTTCTGCAGCCACCCCTGAACTTGTGCCGTTCTCAGTTTATTGCTAAACTTCACACTTTCCTTTTCCTGAAGTTCATTCACCACACTGGTGTTTTCACAACTGATGGTTTCCCCATCTTCTGTCTTCAGCACTTCAATGTCAGAAAAAGCATTTCTCAGATGTTTCAGCATGTAAATAGTTCAAAAAGCATGTGAACTTTTTGTGATTGGTCTTCAGATGGAGGAAACTAATGTATCCCTCATTTTTGTAATGCAATTTATTTGGTTTTATGTACATTTATCTGCAGTACTGGTGTTGCCCTCTGTTTGTCCACTAGAGGTTGACAGTGTCATTGTAACTTTACTTTTATAGGCTCTTCTTTTGTAATTAGTGTGTATGTGGCAGCGCCATCTAGCGGCCGTCACCTATAAGCAGCAGGCAGTTTGTGAAAATGCCATATTGAAAACAGTAAAAGAGGTGTTCCGACGCAAACGTCTCTCTGCAATCTTCATCTTCTTGGGAAACCCTTGGCCAGACATAATCTGTAAAATACATGTGACAAATATTATTTGTTGTAATATATATACAAACATTTTTCTGTATTCTGTAATGTAATGCTAGCTGTGGTCTGCTCTAGTAATACATTTACTACATGTTCAGTTGTGTTACCTTACCTGCTGACTCCCTATACACATTTATACAAATACTGATACTGTAGTTCTGGTCTTTGGACATAAAGACATCCTGCATACTGTTGTTGTTTCTGGGGTCATTTTGGTGTTAATTCAATTTTATTTCTATAGCCCAGAATCAGAAAGAGTTGCCCCAATGGGCTTCACAGTGAAGAACATGGAAACATGATCTAACATAGACATCAGAAAACATATTGTCCTATCCTCAGTCTCTCGATAACGTACGATCCTAGGTGCCAGAGAGCAAAAAACCCACCGGCATGTGCAGTATGGGAAAATTCTCTCCAGACACTGTTGCCAACCAGCTGTCACTATGCAGCGCACCTTCGGACCAGAGCTTGGAGGAACTTTATAGAAAGCAGGGTCAGATGGACGGGCAGATGTGTGGGGGACTGGACATCGGTTTATTTGGGTTGAGGGCTTCAGCCAGACAGGTGGGGCTCCATCCAGGCAGGTGGGGCTCCATCCAGGCAGGTGGGGCTCTATCCAGGCAGGTAGGGCTCCATCCAGGCAGGTGGGGCTCCATCCAGCAGGTGGGAGCTCCATCCAGACAGATGAGTGGAGAGGGGTAGAGCTAAGGGCTGGTCAGCGTCTGCTCATGGGAGGAACATCTGGAACCTTAGAACCATCTGAAACATCTCCACTCCCCAAAGGGAGCAGAAGAGAAGGAGAGAGAGAGAGAGACACACTGGTGAACAGCAGTGAACTGATTTGTCTGTGTAAGACATGAGGTTATGGGACAGAGATGAAGGAGAAGGAGCAGTTTGAATAAGTGGACAGAGGCTCAGGGTACCATACTTCCCCCAGCATCTAAGTCCTAGAGCAACCTGACTTCAGCTGTGGCGTTAACCCTGCTCCTAGCTAACCTGGCCATAAGCTTTCTCATAGAAAAATGTTTTAAGCCTAACCTTAAATGTAGAGACTGTGTCTGCCTCTCTGACATGAGGTAGAAGCTGATTCCATAAAACATGAGATTGGTAACTAAAAGTTCTACCTCCCATTGTAAGTTTCTTAAATCTGGGAACAACTAGTACCCCTGCATTTTGTGAGCGCAGTGCTCTGTTTGGTTTGTAAGGTGCTATCAGGTCAGTAATATAGGATGGGGCCATCCCATTTACAGCTTTATAGGTGAGGAGAAGGATTTTAAATTCAATTCTAAACTCGACCGGGAGACAATGAAGTGAAGCTAACACCAGAGTAATGTGTTCTCTTCTATTTGTTCCTGTTAATAATCTTGCTGCGGCATTTTGAACAAGCTGAATGCTTTTTAGTGAGCTTTTAGGGCAGGCTGCCAGCAGAGAGTTACAGTAGTCTAATCTTGATGAAATAAATGCATGGACAAGCTTTTCCGCATAATTTTTGGATAAGATATTTCTAACTTTGGCGATGTTGCGGAGGTGGAAGATGCTGTTTTGCAGACTTGGTTTATGTGGGCTTTAAATGATAAGTCTTGGTCAAATATAACCCCCAGGTTCCTCACGGTGGAGCTCGAGGTTACACTGATACCATCCAGGGAAACTATCTGATCTGATAGAGCCTCTCTCAGGTTTTTGGGGCCAAGTATAATAACCTCTGTTTTTTCAGGGTTTAGAAGGAGATAATTAACTGTCATCCAGGTCTTTATGTCTCTGACACAAGCATTAAGCTTTTCCACATGGTCACTGTGACCAGGTTTTATTGATAAGTACAACTGTGTGTCATCTGCATAACAGTGAAAATTAATTCCAAGGGGCAGCATGGAAAGCATAAACAGAATGGGTCCAAGTACTGAACGCTGCGGCACTCCGTAGTTAACATTAGTGCACTCTGAAGATTGACCATTTACATTGACAAACTGGTACATCTCAGATAGATAGGATTTAAACCAGCACAAAGCCACTCCTCTAATCCCTACATCACATTCTAATCTTTGTAATAAAATGTTGTGGTCGATCGTGTCGAAGACTGCACTGAGGTCTAACAAAACCAGGATTGAGAGCAGCCTATTGTCTACAGCTGATAACAAATCATTTGTAACTCGAACTAATGCAGTTTCTGTGCTGTGATGGGGTCCCAATCCTGACTGGAAAATCTCAAATAGGTTGTTGTCGTGTAGGTGGCTACAAAGCTGTTTAGTTACAACTCTTTCTAGAACTTTTGAAACAAAAGGAAGGTTTATTATTGGTCTGTAGTTGGCCAGAAGGCCTGGGTGTAAACTGTTTTTTTTTTCAGAAGTTGTTTAATCACTGCATATTTAAAGGACTGTGGGACATAGCCTGTCTCTAGCGAGGTATTTACTATATTCAGTATAATACCATTAATTAGGGGGAAAGTTTCTTTAAAAAGCTTAGTGGGTATTGGGTCTAGAAAACAAGTTGAAGTTTTGGAGGACATTACAATTGATGTGATTTTTGCTTGGTCTACTGTGGAGAAGCAGTCCAAAATTTTAGCTGACTTTACAGAGGCCTCTAATTCCAAAGCGTATGACCCTCATGGATCATACCGATGTCTTTGGCCTTGTCCATCAGATGTCAAAAACATCGGTATGACTCTCATGGATCATACCGATGTCTTTGGCCTTGTCCATCAGATGTCAAAAAACAGCCCTAATTCCTCTGAAAGCACGTAGGACTGTCTTTACTATGTTGGCCCTCCAGTCATGCTGCTGATGAGAAAATAGGCAGCAAGTATTTTCCATGATTCACTGATGGCAGCAACCTTTAAAAACTAGAGCTTGTGTGTCTATTGTGTTTTAAATTTCTCCAGTGTCAATATCTACATTGTCATAGATTGTTGAAATGGATCTGTTTGTTTGTGAATCTACATTTTATCCAGTATCAATGAACCATTCTCAGCAACATGACATTTGGGTGGAACTAAAGATGTCACTGTACATCCAGGAGCCGCAGAGACACTGCTGTACTCCTGGACAATAGTTTGAGGCTGAGTTTTCCCTGACAAAATAATACTCTTTTGCTGAGTAAAATGCAATGCGATTACACATCTTCTTAGTTTTTCAGAATAAAATATGTACTTTTTTAGTTATTTTCTGTCCTTAGAAAAGCTGTTGACTATTAATATATGATGTGCAATGTAATATGTAAATCAAATGCTTAATACTGATGGACTGGAATTGATCCTCAAAGTGCTCAACACTTTCTTTTGATGTTGACCAACCATAAGTTAAGCCTCTCAGGGTCACCGCAAGGACATCTACAGGGACAAAGAGATGCATAAGAGAATGGGTTGTGTTCATAATGATTAAATATCTGTACATTTGTACATTTTCAAAAGGAACAGAAAGGAGCATTTCCACTACAGTATCAGAGTAAGGAAGAGTGAGTTGTGAAAGAGTTAGATGCATTTAGATTATTTATTTTTTCACCACCAATAATCTATATAATGTGGCGTTTTTTTTTTTTTATCTAGGCCTATAGAAAAATATAACCAAAACAGAGCAGTAGACCAGAGGCTCAGCTGATCAGTCACGTACTTATGTTACAGAAGATAAGACCAGATTAATATGGGATGCAAAACATAATTTAGCGTTGGCGTATCACCTAATTATTATCTACTTATAACTGACATTTTGCTGTAACTTTGTGGCTCTTTTCATCTCTTTAATATTCCTTTAGAAAGATACAGACCTGTAAGTGATTTCACTGCGTAATCGTTTTTCAGTTGTGGACCATATTGTGCATACTTCCACCACGCTGAGCACTGCTGTTTCAAATGTTTAGACGCAGACAGAGTTGTGACCTGAAGTCAGACCTGAAGCCTGAGTTTGACATTTTTAAGGACTAGCTAGTGATTGCTTTCCAGCATCAACATGCCCCAAAACAAGAATTCATGCACATGTCTGTCTTCTTTTTGGCACAAGTACGTTAACTAATAAATCTATTACAGTCATCATCAACCTTTTTTATTTTGTTTACTTTACCTACCTAGAAACTGAAGATAGTGGTTTCTCATTCTAATTGAACCATAAATGATACATAGGTTCATTTAGTTATATATAGAACAAACTGAAACAACCAAAAAACTTGGACTGCTTGCTGAAAAGTCATATAAAATAGCGAATGTCCACTGATGCAGTTAAGTGTCCTGACCCAGTCGGTAAAGCTCAGAAAAATCTTGCTGCCGTTGGGTAAATGCATCTGTCACTCAAACCTGTCAGAATGGGGTGACCCCTCTGACAGTTGGTGGGGCAGAGGCAACAATACGCACTTCCTGTCAACTAAACTCGTTGCTAATATGGAGCCGACCTCAGGGAAAGAAGGCACCTGATTGTAAGGATATCACCAATAACATAGACAATACAAGAGAGGACAATAGTCAAAGAAAAATGAAAACACCAGAATTACACAGAGCACACTGTAACAAACATTTTAAGACCACAATGACAAAGCTTACTGCAGTAGTTACAGAGAGAGGGGGACACAGTTTTTCAATAAAATTAGAATTGGAGCCAGTGGAGCCAAATCTTGTCTGGAATCTTTTGGGCTAGTTATATCCATAAATATAGTCTATGAATATGAGGGAGATACAAATGAGTCTGTGCATAGGGGCCTATTAGACTACTCAGATCAAGAATGACCACATTTAGAGGTAGTCAACGAGTCAAAGGAAAAAAATCTATGCAGTTGTAGATAAAGAAGAATGAAATCTCAATGATATATGTTTTACTTTCCCTTGTATCGGCCTAGAGCACTGGCCGGGACTGCAGCACTTTGAATCAAGCCACTGTGTCATGGGAAAGCGCTCTGCCTCCCCATCTCTCCTCTCATTGTTCACATTCACTGGTAATGTCCACAGATACATCTACAGATTCAGATTCTACAGATTACTTATCCCATGAAGGATATAATAATCTACTGAAATGTAGAAATATTATTCGATTGAATCATTTAAAAGGTACTACAGCAGCTGGAGGGAATAACCAGGGAGTGGAGGAAGTATATTGACCTCTGGGAGTCGGGGAGCAGACACTCCCAGGCCCAGAGTGATGGATCCTGGGTCTCTCTGTATGTAAAATGAACAGCAGGTCAGAATTCTGTGGTAGAACCATTTAACTGTCCAAATACTGAAGATTACATCAGATCCATGGTTAATCTTTAATGGTTTTTCCTTCTTTTTTATTATGAAATGATGAGATCTGGAATGATGTAAACAACTATAGGCGGCTATGGTTCCATTAAAAAAAAAAAAAAAACACCTTTATTTACATGTAAAATGGTCACATTTTTACAGCGCTTTTCTACATGTCAAGGCACTTTACAACAAGGAACCACTCACCCATTCACACAGACACTGGGGGCGAGGTGGGCTAAGTGTCTTGACCAAGGACACAATGACAGCATTCATCTGTGGGAGCTGGAATCACACCAGCCAAACATCATTGGTCAGATCAATGGATCTGACCAATGATGTTTATGTCGAGAGCAGGATCAGTGGACAAACACTCTACCAACTGTGCTACTGTTGCTATAAGTAGCATTGCTGCAATACTACAGTTTCAAACTCCATTTCATACTAAGGAATGGCCTTGATACTCAATACAGATTTCAATACTACAATGACAACATGAAAACACTTCCTTTAGACAATAGCATGTGAGTTTCAACATTTAACATTTAACAATAATGTAAATATGGTGATATCATATTGTCAAAGGTCTCACAATAATATCATGGACCATCACAATATATCGAATCCCAAGTCTCTTTGCTTAAATGAATAGTTCTGATGCAGAAATAGCTTAAAAAAAACAGAGGGAACTACATAGACCATGATCCTTTGCTCCGTTTCAGTGCAGACGACATGAAGAAATAACTGTTCTAAGCACTTTGAAATCTTCATTCTTTGGATTAAGTCTTGTGAAGGCATTTTTAGAGGAAAAAGTAGCAGATTCACAGTTTTGTGCCTCCACAAAATATTGCAATAAATATGGTACAGTGAGATGTTTATGATGAAAGTATCGTACAGAGAGATTTTGGATATCGTTCCATCCCTAATGACAATAAATGTTGTATCTATCCAAATCTGTCATCCAGCCCATCATGTTGTATTATTCCAACTGCTTTTTCAATATGCTCACTGTTAAAAACCACTCTAAGCTCACAAAGGTAACAGACACAGCTGCTAAACTCATAGGACACACTCAATAATAACAGGGCTACCGGATGCATCGCACTTACCTTTAGAACAGGACCCCACTCACCCACTAGAGGATCATTTCACCCCTCTGCCCTCAGGACTGTATGTACAGGGCGCTCAGGTGCAGGAGGACCCACTCTGGCAGAAGCTTGATCCCTTCGGCCATTACATATTTGAACGGTAGACCCCGATGAGTGCACTGTTATGCCTATTGTAATGTATGTGTCTGTTGTGTTGTGTTGTCACTGTGTGTCAAATGAGCTCTGTGTATGTGAAAATGAATTTCTCCTCAGACAATGTCATTAATTTATACAATCACATCCAGTGAAAGTATTTGACAATTTAAATGCCAGTCTTCTACCACAATTGAGGATTAAATCACCTGAGCCAGTTCTCTTTTACGTGCACACGGGGGAGCCGAGACGTGCGCTTCTCTGAGCCCGTCCACGCCAGACTCCCAACCCCGTATTCCTGGCACGACCCTTTTATTCTCTCATTACAATACAGCATGTCATTATACATAAGCTTGTTAGGCTTACAATAGATAACATGGTTAGGTTTACGTTTCATCAGATAATCCTAGATATATGGTCTAGGAACTTAACAAAGGCTCTGTTCACAAGAGGTCACAGATAGCTGCATACCTTTCTAACAAAAGGCTCTGTTCACAAGAGGTCACGCATCTGGTTTTGTAGCAGATAGCTGCATACCTCTAACAAAGGCTCTTTGCCAATTGAGACTAACTCTTAACTTCATGTACATTTTTAATAACTTCATTATAAGCATTTTATTCTAACAGACAATAAAGTCTAAAGTCTACCAAATGACTGGTCTTGTTATTCTGTAGAACAGTGGTTCTTAACCTTGTTGGAGGTACTGAACCCCACTAGTTTCATATGCACATTCACTGAACCCTTCTTAATTGTAAAAATGATTTTTTTTTAAATTCAAAACATAGGTATATATATATTTTATTGGTGCACACGTGTGAATCCATATTGCACATATTCATCCAACCACTTTCTTTTTTTGCTCGACATAGTTAGTATGAAGGGAAAATATTAAGAAAAAAATTACACGACACCATCACGACAGTCACAAGACTATTGCCCGCACAAAATTTTCTGCAGCCAATAACGGCCAAACGGGGCATGTCATCACGAATCATATGAGTTGTAGGGTCAATGATTTTCCCGCTTCAAAAATGGACATTTTCCGTTTCAGAAATTTTGAATTCCGTTTCATTTCCATTTCAGTGTAACTCAATTGATAATTCTGTTGACAGTGTTGGGAAGGTGTTTAAAATGTATTCTCCTACAGATTACAGATTACATTCCCCAAAACACAGTTTGTAACGTAATCCATTAAATTACTTAAAATGAGTAACGTAATCTGAATACTTTAGATTACTTGATATTGTCATACTTTTTAAAACTACATGAATGTAGCAAACACATCCTGCAAAATCTTGTTTGGTTTTAGACCTGGTCTTACTCCTGGTTTAATGCTCATTTAGTCCTGGTTTTAGATCTGATTTAGACCTGGTTTAGACCTGGTTTAGACCTGTCAGTCCCTTAGTCTGGTTTAGAGGCACACAGAAGGAAGCGCGGTCCACGCATGGTACGCGACAAGACACGGTCCATGAGCGGTGTGCGCGGCGTACGGGAGGAGGTGAGGTGTGCGTGGCGTACGGGAGGAGGTGCGGTGTGTAAGGCTTACGGGAGGAGGTGTGGTGTCCGCGGCGTACGGGAGGAGGTGCGGTGCACATCGATGATCTGTTTTAACTGCCGTTTTTTCAAATATTTTAAAGAATTCAGGTCGTTTTTTTGTGCAGAATTAAAGAAATGTATAAATTGTGTTTCATGCTGAGGATTCCGCATCTTCCGTCCGTTTTCCGCAATCGCAGAAAATCATTGGCCCTAGAATTGGATGTGTGTCTTCACTCCTGCCGAACCCCTGAGATTGACTCACCGAACCCTTGGGGTTCGATCAAACCCAGGTTAAGAACCACTGCTGTAGAATATCGTAATATTGTGTTCCTCTCCACCATATCGTGAGCTTTCCCACGATATTGCAGTAAATATTGTATCATGAGGTTCATACTGTTATGATATTGTATCGTGAGACTTGGATATTGTTAAACGGTACTTTTTTTAGTCCTCAGTGGTAGATAGGTTAGGTAGGTTCCACAGTGCTCCATGGGTGTACACTAGTCTATGTGCTCTTCTACTTGTTCTGATACAGCTTAAGATCATTCTAAAGCGATTCAGGAAAGGTTCACTTTTGTTTTGATACCTGCTCAAATGAGTTTCAATATTAGTTTTAGTATCGATTAGCATCTGATTTTCAATACTTCTGACAACCCTTATACGAACAAATCCTTACTTACAGTGTTTCTGGAACAGAGGACGAACGTTGTGACAGAGAAGATTTGTCAAGAAAAATAGATCCACATGGTGTCTTCCTCTATTAATAGATGTTTGGAGGCATATTGGATTTTATGAGACAGAGCCTGAAGACAAGTGGATTCTAGGCAAGATTTATAGTGTGCAACAAATGTGAAATTAGACCGAAACATTTCAGGAAAACAACAAACTTGAGAAATCGCCTCATTCGCTACCACTCAGCCGTGCAGCAGCCGCAAAATGATTCTTGAAGAAGCATTAACCTCCACTCTACCACCAAAAAAGAGCACATCGCATTAGATTCAGAGGTGGGTAAAACTCAGTTACGTTTACTCTACTACTTTTTAGAAATTGTACTTTTCAGAGTATTAGCAGCATACTTTTAATCCTACATAAGTAATATTGTTATCGAAGTAACACATTTGAGTGCTTCCTCTTCCCACTTTCAGAAAGTCTAATATTTCGTCCTTCCAATTTCATTAAATTAGAAATCAGACAAGCTATGCCTCAATAGTTGCTCTTTAAGTTACTGTTCCTTGAGTAGTTTTCCCAAATATGTTTTTACTTTTACTTGAGTAAATTCTTGGACCACTACTTGGTTTACCTGGCCAGCCAGAACCATGCACTTAAAAAAAATGTTAAAAAGACAAATGGACCTGGAGCTATATCCTGCTTCCTTGATTTCACTGGGTTTTCTATCAGATTTAGATTATTAAATATGAATTTCACACTTCGAATTTTGTGTGAATTATCTTTATTCTGCATTTTAGTTGCTGAAATTTTAAGTGGTAAAGGTGAAAGTTTTATGTTGAATTTGAAACATGAAAAAGTACACTTACAATTTCAACAACTAACATTCAGAATAAAAAACATTCTTTTTTCAGAGTTAAAAAATTAAAAGGGAGATATTTAGCAGTATTTAAAATTCAAAATCTGATGGAGCAAATTATCTTCCATATTCCAGTCCCTTCTAAATTCAAGCAGAATGTAGAAGGGACTGGCTGGTTAGGCAACTGGCACAGTCGTTCAAAAACTTTCTAGACCAAATGGCAGCTCTGGTCATATGTGCCTATATCAGTTTGTTATAACAGACCTAATCCGAGGTAGTGTTCCAGTGGTCCGGATTTCAGAACGACAGGGTGTGAACGCCAAATCACACTGGTGGAGTCCTGCAGGTGCACCACTGCCAAAACAAGTAGTTAGTGATACTCCATTCTTAGAGCAGTGGTAAGGCCTTTTACACTGTATCTTGATTTAAAACTTACCTCAGCAAATGCTTCAGTGTCTTGCATGGGGACCCTTCTGCAAAACTGCCACCCTGTTTTGTTAGATTGGATATTGCCCATTGTATAAAAATGATGAACTCTTACTTGCCATCACTGTAGTGGCACTCAGCGAGGGAGAGGGCAACGGCACTTCTGATGCTTCAGAGCATTCCAGAGGCAGAGGACATTGTTGTGATGCCAGAAGAAGACAGAAACCCTTATCCTGACCTGGAGCAGGGGGAACCAGATGATCCTGAGACAGATTTGAGGCAGTAGATAGAAAACATCTGTGAGGGAGGCACTTGCCACAGCCAAAGGAGATAATTCTCCACATAAAACTTGCAAGAGGTTTACCGCTGACTCCACACTTCAAAAGCTTCAGCCTCACTGCAAATTCAGCCACAGCTGAAGCAGAATTTAAAAACCTAAAACATGGGCTTTTCCAGCATAACAGTTTGCCCATGCGGGTGGATCGTTTTATTGCCTGCCAGATGGCATTCATTGAGGGCAAAATGAGGCATTCCTATCTGGCTCCATGCCCTGAATGGCTGAGTGCAGAGTAATTAGTTTAGTTTAGTTTAGTTTAGTTTAGTTTAGTTTAGTGTAGTGTAGTGTAGTGTAGTGTAGTGTAGTGTAGTGTAGTGTAGTGTAGTGTAGTGTAGTGTAGTGTAGTGTAGTGTAGTGTAGTTTAGTTTAGTTTAGTTTATGTATTTGACAGGGACAATGTACAGGAGCATTAATCACAAAAAAATGAAAAGATGCTTTGTACTAGACTTTAGATCTTGGAGCTAATTTCCATCTGTGTCCCTGAGACAAACAACATTACAGACAATGTATGTAACACGTAAGGGGAACAAAGAAGAAGATTGAAATGAACATAAGGCACATAAAACAATGCAATTTACAATATTTAATACAATATAGTGTCAGCGATACATTTCATCAGTTATTGAATTCAAACTTTGTTTCCAGATACCTCCCCTGTCCCCTTCTCATGTCGAGTCTAATTTTAATGCTGACACGTCTGCACTCTTACAAATTGTTGTTTAATTTCCAGACTAAATTTCAAGTTATTTTAAGTTAAGAGACCAGTGAAAGTCAGACTCTTAAAAAATGGGAACCACCATCAACCGGTTCAGTTATCAAATGCCACACTGTCTGTCCTTAATCCGTGTGCACTTGACTCATTTACTGTATCTATGCAGCACATACTGTCACAGCACTGCTTTCCAACAAATTGTACTTGGTGACTCTGCAAATAATGTGCTCCAGCCAGTAAAACTGCTCTGCACTAAAGGTGTGACCCCAGCAAAAAGAGAGCAGAGGTCCTGGCTACATTATTTAGAGGTGTGCAGCTGGAATCAGGGGTTCTTCAGGGTCTGGAGTGAATGAAGAATGCTGTTAATAATGCTCTGTAAAGCGTCTTTGGAGGCATGTGTCTGTGAAAAGTGCCATGCTGTTCTAAATCAGTGTGTATTTCTGTAAACAGTCTTCATCGCAGTGCTGCATACTCTCCACCCAGACAATGAGGGAGGGTCCTTATATATATTTATTAGTAAATGTACAATGTTTGAGCTGTTCTCTCCCCTCCTCTGTTTATGTATCAGGGTCATGTAGGGGGTTATGTACCAGGATTATGTACCAGGGTTATGTACAGTGTTATGTACCAAGGTTATGTAGAGGGTTATGTACCAGAGTTAGGTAAATAATATGTGTCAAAGTAACATACCAGGGTTATGTACAGGATTGTGTACCAGGGTTATGTACAGGGTAATGTACATGATCATGTACCAGGGTTATGTACAGGGTAATGTACCGGAGTTATTTAAAGAATATGTATCAAAGTAATGTACCAGGATTATGTAATAGGGTTATGTACAGGCTTATGTACCAGGGTTATGTACAGGATTA
This sequence comes from Odontamblyopus rebecca, assembly GCA_030686955.1. Taxonomy (NCBI): domain Eukaryota; kingdom Metazoa; phylum Chordata; class Actinopteri; order Gobiiformes; family Gobiidae; genus Odontamblyopus; species Odontamblyopus rebecca. Next base: position 29,922,842 of record CM060658.1, read on the forward strand.
TGTACCAGGGTTATGTACAGGCTTATGTACCAGGGTTATGTACAGGATTATGTAATAGGGTTATGTACAGGCTTATGTACCAGGGTTATGTACAGGATTATGTACCAGGGTTATGTACAGGCTTATGTACCAGGGTTATGTACAGAATTATGTACCAGGGTTATGTAAAGAATATGTATCAAAGTAATGTACCAGGGTTATGTACAGGATTATGTACCACAATTATGTACCAGAGTTGTGAACAGGTTTATGTACAAGATTATGTACCAGAGTTATGTAAAGAATATGTATCAAAGTAATGTACAGGATGATGTATCATGGTTATGTACAGGGTTACAGTATGTACATGGTTATGTACCAGGGTTATGTACAGGGTTACATTGTGTACAGGGTTACCGTATGTACAGGGTTATGTGCAGGGTCACAGTGGTGCTCGTATGGCTGGACTAAAACACAATGAGCTGTCCAGATTTATTCGTAACAGGAGGTGTCATGAAAGCAGCGAAGAGCACTTCTACAACATGGGCCGATTTTACAATTCAGCTCACTCATGGGAAAAACTGTATCACTGTCTCAAAGTCTGACAAGAATCGTGCCGTATCATTTAATTGCAATAATAACAAAATAATTAAAAATGATCAGTCAAATTCTAAATGAAGAATGCACGGCAGAAAAGTAACCCGCAATCCATCACTCTCCTCAGTCTATCTCTCTGCACTGCTGGACTATGGGATCATGGCAAACGTGCCATATTTGTAGATTAAGGGTCAGCCCTATTTCTAAGTTCTACCCCAATTCCTTGCGCCTTGAAACTGAGCAATAAGTAATAATTGGGACACCCCTTCAACAATCACATACATCATCACAAGTCTCCGTCAGCTTTTACGTGATCTTAATGTCAGAGCGCCCTAAGGATATGTGCAATCGTATGGACTCATGAGGTAGTAATTATTATGTGGACTTGAACCAGTTTCAAAAGATAAACATTTAATTCAAACTGAAACAAGAACCATTTAAAGAGCCCACAATACACCATTTTCTGATCTATATTATAATGTTCTGAGTGTGAGTTCTTTTCTCAAACAGAAAACACTCTGTTCCACCTTGAGATGAGGTATTCCTCATTGGTTTTAAACTCCATACAGTTTCACTAGGTGTATGGTCCTGGAAATGCTCATCTCTACTGAAGAAAATGTAAGAGGAGCTGTTAAACTACCACTCGATGACATCACACGATGGAACAGACTTATAAAACCAGAATTACTCAACCGTGTGAATGAACAAAACACAACTCCAGGTCTGTTTTTGAGGAGGTAACAACATTATAACATGGCTTGAAGTTCAATAGAATCCATTTTGTATAATAATTTAGGACCTTTAAAACACATCACAAGATATAAATCATAACTATGGCGAAATTACTGACACCAGACTTCAATGTCAGTGGCGGGGAAAGGCTGTGCGGTTGATTTTGTAATACCAGGAACAGGAAATAGAAAATTTAAGCTATTTTGCCTTGACTGGCCATTAATTATGTTTTCAAAAGACTACCCTGATAGGACAAGATCACATTAAAGTAAAGCACTGAAAATGAATGACCCTTTTAGACGCCGTCAAATGTGAGGACACAGAACTGAGTGGTTCATTTAAAGCTGTTGATTTCATACTGAGGCCATGATTGCTTTTAGTGTCGTTCGGCCCATTCTGATAATAACAGACTGTGCTTTTCATAAATAATCATTCGTGTACAGAGTTGCACTGATCCACAGAGAGAGAGAGCAGAATAGAGAATGAGCAGAGCGAGCAGAATGGGGGTGGTTCTGTGGATGTGTAGATGTGAAATGAAACATTGGACCTCATTCGTGAATTTTTTCTTAGAAATTGTTCGTAACTTCCACTTTAAGAAAATGCTGAGAGAACTCAGATTCACAAAGCATTTTTTGTAGACAAATTTCTACTGAAGTGGCAGTTGCCCTGAATTCATCAACACCCAGCAACAAAATCTCCATGCTTAATTATAATTCATTAACATAGAAAATGAATATGTATTTCGTTCGAAATGCCCTCTGAACTTCCAAATGCCAAACATGCATGGCATTATGACATGAGAAAGTATGAAGGAGAGTGACCGAGGAGGTCAGGTGGTGGAATAAGTCATAAACGTATGCACAGACCTGTGGTAAATGGAGGGGGGCTGGGGTGGAGGTGCATAACATGCTAAGCCCCGCCCACCGATGGTATGCTGAGAATCATATTAGACAAAAGCAAAACAAACCCTCCCACATTCAATACATACACAAACTACACAAAAAATACTGTTACTCTGTGCTCCTTTTATGGACCCCACCCACAGTTTGAGAACCCTTCTTTAAGAGAACTTCCACTGGCAATTTACACAAAACTGTGAAGAAAGTGACGAAAAGTGGGATTTTAAAACCTGTTTTTTCAAGTTCCTAACTGGAGTTACATTATCTTACTGGTTTTACAGATCTGCTCTGTGCTGTAGGTCTGCTGTGCCGACACTGTAGCATAAATTTAGATGTTTTGCTTTGTGTTTCATCTTGCTCTTCTAATCAACGTGACCAAGCGTTTGGAGAGGAGCAAGAGCATGAAAAGGAGAGGAACGTCGCTCTGACATGAGGAAGAAGGACAGGTAGGATGTTTTAAGTTCAACCTGCCCTGTGACACCTGCTGGTACGCGAGGGCACACGCTGCTGTGGAGAAGCCGAGCGCTGGGAGTGTGTGTATTTGTGATGTGCTGTGGGCGTCAGAGTTTGAAGCACTGGTACAAGTTTATTGCCAACAGCAGCAGCTCTAATGAAATATGCCCCACCCCCCTAAAACTTTTCTCATCGAATCTACACGATTCATGTAGGTCACTTGTTTTACTTCAAAACATCAAATTTCACTGAAAGGTGAGAGATTTTCATGCTTGAGCTCAGTCTGTGTGGACCGTAATATGTTTTATGATAGATGTTGAATTGAATTTGTCTGTGTTTGGTAGAGACTCATTTTGTTTGAACAAAGTTCAATAACATATTCCAATTCCAATTAATTCCATGACTCTAGTTTTTATGTTTTAGGAGAAACAGACATTAGGTTAAGCTGTGGGTTTCTGTGTTTGTCATAGACAAGTGAAGCTGGTGGAGTTGCAGAGGCGGTTATGATGTAGCGCAGTCCCCATGTAGGTGGTCCCGATACAGGAGGCTGGTATATCCCCCGGTTGTTAAGGGTGACGAGGGCCTTTAACGCCACTTGCGGCTTTAATGATATTTGGACCTGGCCGTTGCTGCTTCAGCTTTGCTGGTACGTTTGTTTCAGGGCAGATTCAACTTGTTTGCGCTGAGCATGATGTGAAACATAAATAATGTGACCTCTCATGTTGGCCTTAAAGGCTTCCCGTACAATTGAATTAGAGGCACTATTTCAATTTGCCTCCAAGTAAATAGATTTTATTGTTCATAAATACAATGAAACCAGGATCTTTCAGCAAGTATGTTTGAAGTCTCCACCTGCAGGGGAAAGGTTCAGTCTGATTCAGCTCTATTTCTATCTTGACAGCATTATGGTCTGAAATAGTAGCTGCAAAATAAGAACAGGATTTGGTCACAGTAGAAAGAGTAGTCTCTTTAAAGTGGGTTCTGTAATCCTCATACATTTTTAAGACTAGTTCCTCCATTTCCTGAGATAAGCCTATTGCAGATTTGGAAGGTAAAAGGCTTTTGGGGAAAGATCAGTCTAATGATGAGTTTAAGATCCCCTCCTAATAGCACTGGCCTTCTGCGTCTGCCAGTCTCATGTTTAAATTGTTGAAAGAGTTTGGTTCATTTGCACTCATCCCATATATGGAGCCCTGAGATATTTTGTTCGTGTTTATAATATTATATTATATTATAAAGTAGTATATCTCCTGCATTTACACTTTGTGGAAGTTACGTGGAATCTAACCTTTTTGTTGATTAATAAAACCGCTCCCCTTGCATTAGAAGTAAATGAGGAATAATAGAAATAGACACTCAAAAATCAAGATAAATAAAGATATTATACATAATACTGTATTCAGTTGCAATTATTCAAAGAATTCAACAAAGTCAATTGAAAACCTGTTGATGGCTGTAATAAAGTCCTGCTATGAAGAGGCGGGTCTCAGATCTGCAGTTTTAAGAAGGAAGTAATTGGACCTGTTTTAGATCAATATTGTAATGTACATGGAATAGAACATAGAATAAATATTGCTGTGTTTCATAGATAAATAATAAATCATAGAAAAAAGATATGTCATGTCATACATACAATACAGCCCCAGGAAAGAAGGTGTTAAAATTTGTAATCTGAAGATCTGGAATATCAGGAAAAATGCTGCTAGTATGCATGCTGTTTTAAAGCTGAGCTACACAACTTTATTCTGGTAAATGAGTAAATGGAGTTTCGCTTCTATATCATATATTTCATATGCAGCACCAACTAAATCAGCTTGCTGCATGTCAGCAGTTTGTAATAAAAACATTTTATCTATTGCAGACTCAGTAGAAAGAGCTGAATGCAGATGGACTGAGCATTGGTCCATTCTGCTTCTCTTTCCTGTGTGACAAAACTGATTTAAAATTGCCATGCAAATCCATGCAAAATCCATGTGAAGACTTGTCTTTCATTTTAGAAATAATCCGCTGATAAAATTCTTGTTTAAAACATGACAAAAGTTGTGTTGAACCCTGTCTGAGTTGTGACACACAGGTTTGAGTCGTGCCAATTAATGCTGCGTGACCCGCTCTGGCGTGTATTGGACTTTAGCGTGGAGAGCAAGAGAAGGAGGAACTCTAAACAGAAATTTATTAGGAGAAGGGCCTATAAGTATCGTAAAGTGATGATGGTGGAGTGCTTTCTGAAAATGTATAGTTTAGCAAAACAAAAAACAATGAAACATTGTTCTCATATCAGAATATTCTTTCTTTACTTATTATAATTTCAAACTCGACTAAGGAACTGACTCAGTTAGAAGGTTTAAATATTAAATAAAAAGGAGAGCTTGGAGACAAGCTGGCCAAGATCAAATGAAAAGTGCACAGCATATCACTTCAGTGAGATGAGTTAACCAAGGAAACTGATAAAGTTAAAGAAGGAAGTGAGAGAAGATACTTCATTGATCCTGAAGGAAAGTAAACTACAAGAAGAGTTCAGTTTACTCTCTTAGAAAGAATGCAAAATACAGTGCCATGACAAAAAGAGATGAAAATGAAAGGGTGCTAACATAGACCGTATCTATAAGTGGACTAAGCTAACCCGGTAGCTGCCACGTGCCAAACAGGAAGTGCTCCAGGAGGCTCTTCTGGCTCTTTCTCTCCCTTTTTTCCATTGACTTACATTGAGATCTTATCACTCCTCTCTCTGTAACTGCTGCTGTGAGCCTCATCATTTTGCTCTTAAATTGTTCATATGAACCTGCTCTATATGATCCTGATTTTTATTTTTATTTTTTGCTATTTTATCCGTCAAGAAAATCCTATTTATAACATAGAGCCAGGCTCCAAATTCGCTCCTGTAACCGTGGCATCATGAGCCTCATTTGAGCGGCGCTAAACACTATGGGTGACGTCACATTCACTTAGTCCACTTCTTTTACATGGTCTGTGGGTGCTAATGACTATTTCATTTTTGCTAGTAACTATTTTTACACCATATTTCAAAAGACAGTAAAGTACTTTTACCTTGTAGAATTTCATGGTGTCATCATTTCATATATAGGGCCCAGTCTCAGCACTAGTGCAAGTACTGAGGAGGGGAGTGCCCGGGTCAGGCTGTACTTCACTCTTTTGAGTCTGTGTGCCTCAACAGTGGAGCTGTTAAGGACCAAAATAGTTCACTTTTATGGTACAAGCATAGATCGTATATATGAGTGGAGTAAGCTACCCTTGTTAGCCGGCACATGCCAAATAGGAAGTGCTCCAGGAGGCTCTTCTGGCTCCTTCTCTCCCTTTTTCCCAGTGACTTACATTGGAATCTGATCACTCCTCTCTCTGTACCTGTTGCTGTGAGCCTCATCATTTTGGTTTAAAATGTTCGTATGAACCCACTCTACATGATCCAGAATTTTTTTTCGCTATTTGGTCCGTCAAAAAAAGCCCTATTCATAACATAGAGCCGGGCTCCAGATTCGCTCCTGTAACCGTGGCATCGCGAGCCTCATTTGAGCGGCGCTAAGCACCACTTCTTTTATACGGTCTATGGGTACAAGCATGAAACTTTGCCAGATTACTAACATCCCCAGGACTAATATTTCTGGGTGTGCGCATGTCACAAAATGGACTACATGAAAATGAGTCTGGCATAAAAAAAATACTGCATAATCCCTTTCTTATAGTCTAATTTGCTTAGTTATCAGTTTTGTTATGCCTTATTTCTGTCAGCGCTACTCAGACCTCACAAGACACTAAGTTTCCCTGCTCCTCTTCCATCTCGTTCCGTGGCCTCCATCTCAACAAGTTTGATTCTTCGGATCCTGAGGACTTGAGGACAGTGAAACTGCCCGAAGGACCACACCGAACAAACATCTCCACTCTACTGGTCGTATGCGCATGTCACAGAAAGGCTTATCAATAGAAACTCAACACACAGCTTTAAATAACTCTTAAGACTTTTGTACAATTCCTTGTCCACATCAGCCTAATTTTACTCATTCTAAACTCATTTGCATAATTTAATATTTAAATGCTGCTTAACTTGGTCAATATATATTCATAAACCACAGTTTTAGTCGATCAGTGTGAGGTTTTGACTTCAGATTCTGGTACTTGTCATGTCAAAGAACTTAACGAACCATAAGATCAAAAATGTTTAATTCATTATTAATTAATTAATTAATTAAAATAGGTAATTGATTATTTTGTATTGGTAATATTTTCTCAACATTAGTTGAGTGGTGCCCCAAACTCTTAATTCTAGTAAAGCCAGAACCACAAAGGCCACGAGGTGCTGCTGAGCTCAGAATAATCAAATTCCAATCAATCTAATTCAATTACCACATTCTTTAAGTATAGGAACCATCCAATACTTAAAGAATAACCCACGTGAAAACACTACATATTTTAGTGTGACCCATGTGATGCTATATATATATTTTTGTTACAGTCAACAATTGAGTCTTTTAGGCTTTGGCCTGTGCAGTGGGAAATCAACAGAGGGAAGTGTAAGGCTGCTTATAAAGTTGTTTTCTAATCTTTCCAGACAATAATGAGTGAGCCAGGCAGAGCTTTTTGTTTGTTAGACTCGTGGCTGTTGTAAGATGGGTTAAAGTGGTGTTAAGCTTCTTCAGTGTGAAGCAAATTGGCGTTTTATGTGGAAGATAAGAACTTGCCCCCATCACTACAGTAGTTTGTTGCCTTGACAGACTCACTGCCACAGGGGTAGTAGAATCTCCAGTTGAGGTGGTTGTTTGCAGATGTCCAGTGCCTCCAGGTAAAACCATCATAAAATCCGCACACTAACAGTTACTTCCTCTAAATTAATGTGTGGGATGCCAAAACGGAATAACTAATTACATGCATAACATTCCCTGGAAAAGATATGCAGAACTTTTGGGAGTGAATTTCAGGATGACACTGGGAAGCTTCAACAGCTGAGGTTTGAAAATAAGGGCTGAGCTTCTCCACATCTTTGAGGATCCTTTTAGATATTAGGAGGCTTTCAAGTCTGCAGAGTACTGCTGTGGCCACAGTAAATTAAACCAAACCAATCTGATAAATGGATCAAGGACAGAGACAAAGGGCAAACTGAATTATATAAAGAAGAGCTGAAACATCTCCTACCAGAGTACACAGAGATAATGACTATGAATGATGCTGCAAGAAAAGGCAGACAAACTTTGTAAAATAAACAAGAGACACGAGGACTGTGGTGGATACTTCTACAGTGTATTTCATTTACATTTTCATTAAGTTAATTATAGGACATGGTTTAATTTAAGTCCTTTATATAGACTTCTGTGGTCTAATGGGTGCCCACATTTTTGTTAATATAAGTCTGAATTATTACTTACTTCTTTTTGTTTGAGTGACCAGATGCAGGAAAGAGACAATCAACACCAAGGGCGTAGGTTTGGTCTCAGCTTTGGTAGGGACATCTAGCAAGATATCTCTCACACCCCATAATAGACAGCTGTGCATGAACTGGAGTTTGCTCCATTGCATTAACAGTGTTGATCGAGTGCTTTGCTGGCTTGATGGTGAGTAAAGCTCTCAGACGCATTTTTTCAGTTAGCAAAACATTTGAGGCAAAATGCAGAATCATTCTTTTTTTCCAGAGAGGTCTTTTTGATTGTGAATGCCATGGACAGTGATTAAACCGCTTTGCCTGAAACAATAGTTTCTTAATGTTGCTGTGCTGCAATGCATTTTGGATCAGGCTGGTATGATGTACTCCTCATGTCAAGGACACTGCTACCCTGAGCTGCTTGAATGCTCACTGTCACTCACACTGACTGTCACCTATAGAGCAAACAAAACTTACTGTAACCTGGTTTGGATTCACACTAGCAAAACCCCATAAAAAGACTAACACTTTAAATGAAATAGGGTGAAGAGAATTTGTCATAGTATGTCCTATCAAAGAATCAAAACCTCACCTGGAGCCCTGAAGTTCCGGTGAGTTCTGTTTGTCCCTGTCCTGCTCCTTCACTGGGTGTCTGAACATCCTTTATGTGAAAATAATCATTACTGAATAAACTGTAGACCTATCTTGGGAGCCGTAGTCGTCTGTATATCACACACAGCTCTATTTATTTCAAATCAATATGAAATATGAATTAACTTTTGGCTGCCCTATTCAAAAAACATCACATTGTGACTGATGATCTACAATAAATGCTTTTACTTAACATTATACCTCATTTGAAGACCTGAAGGTCCAGCTTCCTCTGCCAGATTCAGAACCTCCTCCAGGTTTGCACTACATGATCTTTCTGTTCCTGTAATAAAACAACAGGCTATGTTCATGAAAAATATCTTATTCATAACTTATTTTACATTTTACAAGCTTACATGTCCTCATACACATGTATTTACTCACGGCTCCTTGTAGAACAACAGAAATTATGCCATGAGTGAGTTCAGAGAGTGTTCATACAGGTAAAAAAAAAAACAACAACTATAGATTTGACAAAAGCACAGACTCCTAACCTCTGCCAGGCTTGTGTTGTCTAATTCATGGACACAGATGTTTCTTTAGCTTCAACAGGCGAGCTTTATTAGTAGCCAGTTAGCAGACTAAACTAGCAAAAAAACCAAGATGATGTAGAATGAGTTAATACAAACATTTTACAGAGAGAGGAGCCACAAGATCCCAATGTAAGACAAAGGGAGCCAGGGCTAGAAGGAGCCGGAAAAGCCGTCTGGAGCACTTCCTATTTGGAACACGGTGGCTAGCCCGTTATACATGTCCACTCATATATAGGGTCTATGGTCTCTACCTTCTGGCTATTTCCATTTTTCCAAAAATAAATAAGACTGTGTGCCTGCGCCCCCTGTTTGACGCAGAAATAGATCATGACAAGACAAGCAAAATACAAAACTTTGCTAAGCATTTTTATAAATATACTTTTAAGAATGGATTCACCCTAACGGTCTCTGTGCTGCAAAAAATTGCCCAGAATTTTGGAATTTTCTAAATGTTTACAATTTGCTCCCATTTGCACAAACAAGTCAATGACACCCATATTTTTTATGGCATCCCTATTGTGATAACAGAAACTGCTATTCTAAGAGTAAAATCACCAAATGGCACAAATTTCACTGATTTCATTCAAACTTGAATCTTGGGTGCTGTCATCTTCAATGTGACTCTCTATATTAAACCTTCAAAGTCACAGTTCCAGAGGAGACTGACCAACCCACCAGAGCCCGGGGGTGTCTCCCACAGTTTGATATACCTCCTGTCCCCTCTCTTCCCACTTCTTTTGGTACCTGAAGTTACATCCTTAAATGAGGACAATAAAAATGAGGAGTGGTTTACAAAATTGATCTGTGAGGTGGAAGAGCACTGCACGGTTCCGGGAGTCTGTAAAATCCTCTGCCACATGTACATAAATAGTGCTAAGGATTTTATAGTCGCCTCTGGTCCACCATGCAGGGCCGAGCATGTTGACCTTATCATTTGTGTCCACACATCATTCTCCCCTCAGCCTCCTGTTTTCTTTCCGTCTTCCCAGTCTGTTTGGTTCATTGTCATCATTCTCAATTAGAAACACAGAACAGAACGCCCTGGCACCAACTGAATCTAGAAATGTCATTTGTAGGGGCATCTTCTTTTTGTGATTGCATTCATGTGTGTTGACCTCGCTTGTGAACCGCTCTGTGTCCTCTGTCACAAACACTTTAGAAGAGGACCAATCCAAATAATGCACCCAAAAACAGGGCTGCAAGACTTTAAGAGAAACAAGCAACAAAGCCTATGAAAACCAGTCCAAAGCAAGTGCCCCAGGCTCAAGCAATAGCCCCCACAAACACCTAGTGTAAAGTTGTGTTGCTGTTGCTAATGTGATGATAAGACATGCACTAGCTCCCCCTAGACTGGCCAAAGCACCCCCATAGATCCCCCAAAGATTTCTGTCTCTTTTTCATCTATGCATTAAAACGTTTAAATGTAAACACATAGATAGATATAGTGATCAACACAAGACGGCAATAAATCAAGGAATTCCAACTAGTTCATCAATGATAGTCTGTAGGCTTTTCAAAAGATTGAGAAGTATAGACCTTTTTCACAACAGCCAGAAGTGCCACGATTTAGGGTAAATGTCACTTCCAGGTCATTCTTTTCTATGGCAAAATATCTGTGGAAATGTCTGGTGAATTTTCCGTCAGCTTAATAAATCTGCCCCACTATCAAATCTTCAACCAACAAGTTTGTCAAAGGACATATTCTATCTATGAAGAATTTACCTTGAGAGTTGTGCATAAATTCTTCATGGACAGAATATATCCTTTGTGGACCTTGTTGGTTGATTTTGTGATGGGGCAAAAAGATGAAAAAGGTCTACTAGGAGTGCAGAATCGTGAGGATGGCTTCTCCCTCTCTTTCCAAGTCTAACTTAAACCCTCCTTTCGTCGGAGTTTGTGGACAGTGGACACAGCGGTACAGTAGTGATGCATGGGTCGATCTGTAACTCAATGAGAAGAGGTAAAGCGGGTGCAGGTGGGTCAGGTCCCATCACAGCCTCACCTAAAGCATTATCTGTAGCTCTGATGAACAAATGAGGCACAGGACTTCTGTATTTGCATGTGTGACCTGCACAAAGAGGACAACTTTAGTCCTTATGCAGTAAACACCAAATGAAAACAGAGAGAGGCGAGAAAAAGGTGCCTGGTGTCCTGTGCACAAATTTGAATCACACAAACAATTCTCCAGCATGAATGAGGCATGAATCATACAGGACGACACAGTGTGAAGACAAAGCTCCTCACCTGGTCGGAGACATCCAGAGCACTACACACTGCATCAGGTTCTCCTCGCTCCATCATCCAGGAGCTTTAGTTCCAAACTCTACTAAAGCTTCTATGTGCACTCCATCCTGTGAGTGTGTAGGCCATTTCAAACAGGTCCTAAACTGTGCACTTAAGTGGAAATAAAACAAAATGTGATTTTATCACATTACACATATACAACGACCAGCTGCAGTGATGCGCAACACATTGGTTTTAATGTTGTGGTTTTGGGTCGGGTCCTAATATTTGAACCCATTTCAGTCAGGTTGGATTTTATCGCGGGCCGGGTCAGTAAAAAAGCTGACCTGCACATCACTAGCACATCGCTTACGGGAGCACGACCATAGAAGACTTTAGCACCCCCCCAGCCCCCCTCAAAAAAACTGTCTGGCACCACCGCTGTGCTAAAATGTTCTATCATATATTTAATCTGATTTATTTGTCGATTTGTGTTTTCTTCATGCAAAACTACTAACTCTACTTCCTCATGATAGACATATTTGGAGTTGTATTTCACGTCATTCATAAAAGTTTTTGGTCATTTCTGTGCAATAGGCTAATTCTGAGCCTTCTGAAAACACACTGCCCCTGAAGGTTATTGTGTAATAGATGCTGTGTTTTTCCTGCAGTTTTAAAGGTCCTTTATTGCTCTTAGAATGTTGTTACCTCCTCAAAAACAGACCTAGAGTTGTGTTTTGTTTCTTTCACACATGTTTTTGAGTAATCATTTATTAGTCTGTCTACATCTCCAACACTCAAAATGTGTTCCACCGTATGACAACAAGAGGTAGTTTTGTTAACAGCTATTTTTTATTTTTAGTAGAGATTGGCAATTCCAGGGCTAAAATTGTCCAAATGATTCTAGTGAACGTGTATGGTGTAAAAACACAGTGGAGCACTTTCTATATTATCATATGACATGGAACAGAGTTCCACCTTGTTTTCTGTTTGAGGTAAGAACTCTTAGACAAACTTTATTGATCCACAGGGAAAAGACTTGGACACAGGAGCTCACACATCACAATATAATATAATAAGAATATAAACAGTAATAAATGCTATATAAGTAGAAAACATAGCAAGTGACTATATATAGTGACTATATAGTGATTATATAAAGTCAAAATAAAATATACAAATATAGTAATACAAGTATCTCTCAGCTATATACAAGAGATCATAGAGAAAGCAGTGCACAGATGACATGGCAGGACATAGGGTTGTAGGGAGTATTATCTGTTAGATAAGGGTGAGTTGTTGTACAGTTGTAGGGAGTATTATATGTCCCTCTATACTCTGGTACAACAGCTCACCCAGAGTTGTTGTACAGTTGTAGGGAGTATAATCTGTCCCTCTATAGCACATGTGTCAAACATGCGGCCGGGGCCAGATCCGGCCCTCCAAGATCTTTAATCTGGCCCTCGGCTGATTTTTCTATTAAAATACTTAAAATTTTCAGATTTTTCTGTTAATTTTCTTCACCGTTTAGCATAGCAGCGTCTCCGGCGTTTCTGTACGTTGCAACTCCCACCAGAGCAGCACAAAAGACTTTCCTCTTTCCAAACGCTCTTAAAGGACGATCGTTTTGACTGTCGACTGTTAGAATAAAATGCTTATAATGATGAAGTTATTAAAAAATGTACATCTAAGTTAAAAGGTGATCTCAATTTGCAGAGGATGAAAGAGCCTGTGTTAACGCTATCTCTGCTAAAACCAGATGTGTGACCTCTTGTGACCTCTTGCTTCGTACCCAGCTCAGTTCCCAGATCGTAAATTTGTACTTATCTGATCAAATGTAAACCTCACTATGTTATAAGCTTATGTATACGTTGACCAGGTTGTCTTTGTACTGACATGATGAATTGTTGAAAAATGAATAAAGCCGTGCTGGAAGGGGAGGAACGGGGGGAGAGGAGCGTGGACGAGCCTAGAGAGCGCACGCATATGGCCGAGCTCTCCCCCGTGCAGGGCACGTAAAGAGAACTGACTCAGTTTGATTTAATCCCAATTGGTAGGAGACTGGCGTTTAAATGTCACAACTACTTTCACTGGGTTGTGATTGTATAAAAATCATGACATCGACCATGACCCTCATCAGCAAAATGTCAAAAAATGAGAAAAGCAGATGGTGAGTTCAGGATTTCCCAAGAAAAATAGTCTAATTCTTATTTGTTGACGGAGGTGAATGGGAAATCTGTGCTCAGTGTGTTTGGAACAAGTGGCGTTGCTCGAGGAATATAATCTTAAACACCACTACGAGACACGGAGAAAAATACGATAACTTGAAGATAGAACTGAGTTTTCTGATCTGGCCCTTTTGGGATCAAAGTAGGTTGCATACAGCCCCCGGACCACAATGAGTTTGACACCCCTGCTCTATAGTCTGGTGCAGTGGAGGAGCAGGAATGTCCCTGATGAAGGGCAGTTTGTCCAGTGTCCTCGTGTCCCTCACTGTGACAAATGTCTCCAGCTCACAGTCGATCATGTGACCAGCTTTAGGATCAGTATGTCAATCTGCCCAATGTCCCTTTTACTGGAGCTGCTACTCCAGCAGACCACAGAGAAGTACAGGACGCTGACCACCACAGACTGGCAGAAGATCTCCAGTAACCTGCTGCACACACTGAAAGACCTGAGCTTTCTCAGGAAGTAGAGTCTCCTCATGTCCTTTTTATACACAGCTTTACTGTTGTGCCTCCAGTCCAGCCTGTTGTTCACCTGGACGCCAAGGTACTTGTAGTAGTCACTATTTCCACATCATGGCCCTGGATGGTGATGGGCTCCACTGGTGTTCTCTTTCTCCAGAAGTCAATCACCACCTTGTCAACGTTCAGGAGCAGATGGTTTGCCTGGGACCACTCCACCAAATGTGCAATGTCCCAGGCAAAGCAGTCTAAATATGCAGCGCTTGTGTTAATCATGCATGAATGAAACAAAAGGGGTCACAAGATTACTCAAACATGCATGGATGACATCTAAAACTTCTGCAGGCATGTTTTTGATGAGAAAACTTTATAACATGTTAAAAAGCTTGAAATGACTTGTTTTAACTTTATTTCCATGGTTCATTCCCAGCAGATGAAAATAATGTGCATTTTCAAAGTTCTAAAACATGACCTGTCAAAGCAAAGGTCCTCAGGAGCAGGTTTAAAGCAATAGCATAGGCTTTCAGGGAAACTAGAAGGGTTAACCTCCTGGTTTAAAGGACAATGCTCACAGACTGTGAAATATTTACTGCTAAAACAACACACACTGCTATGAGACTGCCTGCAGTTCATGTGTGACAAGGTCTAAACAATAGGACTAGCAGGGTGGAAATATGTAATTCTCTGTGTGTCTCTGTGGAGGACATTGTACTCCCATTATATTTACAGTGATTGTGCTTTGCTAATTGTGGATCATTAAAATTCCACTCTCCATTCTGACTAATTATGCAGATCTACCCAAGACCTTTCTGTTGCTCAGAACACACACACCAGATCCCAGGGGTGAAAAGTAACTAATACTCGACTTACTGTAATTGAGTAGATATTTGGGATAACTGTGCTTTCTTGAATCGATGTTTAAATCCGCATTTGTTCTGCTAATTCAGTATAATTCTAATACGTCATTAGTTACATTTTCTCCTGGGAGTCATTTCACCATGGTCTCTGCTTTTTTTAAACATAGACATATAAAAACTAAAATTTCCAAAAGTCTTACCATAGTAAACAAAGTGAAATATGACCTTGATCAAAATGCCCTTTGTGCATTAAACTATTCATTGGTTCTCCTTTACTTCATAAACAGTGCTGGGGGAACACTTACCAATGTACACTTCATCCATTGATCATATGACAGAAACGAGCTTTGCGACTTCTCCATAAAGTTGGTTTTTTTTTTTTTTTTTTTTTTCTTAGAACACACTCATAATCTTTTTATTCAATCCAAGCTGTTAAGGATTCCGTACAAGGTAAAATATGATGCACTGGCAATTTTATTTAGGGCATTCAACAATTTAGTAAAATAAGAGATAGAACTCATAACTTGTAGAGGATATGGAAATTTCAAACTGCCCAATGTTCGAACTACCCGTAAAAGTTTCTGTGTGTCTAAATGTGGTGTAAAACTCGCAGTAGCTCAAGCAATGCCAAAATATCCATAAATCCAAGTTCTATAAGCACATGGTTTGGTTACAGTATATAAGGTCTTAATATTAGAATAATACTGCCTTCTGTAGTGCTGGTTTAAGCTTGTTGTTTCCTTACTGTTGCTGCTTTCTGATGCCATTACTTGTATTTGCTGTCTGTTACCTTATGTTCCCTGCAATATGATGATAAGAAAAAGTGACTGTATTTCTGTTAGAGGGATTAGTATATGCAGCACCCTGAGTGATGATTTAACAGAGCTCAAACGCTGTAGAAACCTGTAAAAATGGGTATAAAGCGTTATGTTTTCAAAGCTCTACACTGCAAAAAAGGCCTATCAAAAAATAAGAAAAAACTACAAATTTGGAGGTAAAATTGCCCTATTTTAAGTGAAATTATCTGCTAGTGCAGGAGGAAATTTTCACTTACCAAGTTTTCTTAAAACAAGATCAAATACAAATATTTTTCTGAGCAGAAAACACTAGTGTCAAGTATTCATGGTAAGATTTTTCACCTTATTTTGAGTATATTTATCCTTGATTAAATAATTATTGCTTATTACTGCTTATTTCTAGTATATAACATGTATTAAATCAGGCTAATATTTCTTACATAGATAATTGTTTTAAGAAAACCTTCTTTTGAGCATTCACGTTATCTTTACATTTAATCAAATACAACATGAAATCAATTACATTTGAAACTGCATTTATTGAAATGTCACATTTTACACTTTCCCAACATTTTAGAAACGCTCCTGAGGACAGTGAGGTACACATCTGAGCCAGAGAAAAGAACTGGTTTGAGAGGGAAGTTAAAGAGGATTAACCCGGCCTGATTTAATATAAAAAGTGCTAAGTTATCTAGATAAGATATATCAGGATGGAATATATTGAAACAGGTCAAAAAATATCATCTTATTAAAAAAAATAAATAAATAAAAAATTATCTTTTAAGATGAATCTGCTTAATTCAAATCCCTTAACTATGCTAGAAAATCCTATTTTCCAGTGTAGTGGAGTGAATGAAGTCTGAATTCAATCTGTGTTTTGTATGCAGTAAGTCACAAGTGAAATTGTAAATTCAGAATTGCTGTTCATGCCCTGCTCTTTTGTCTTGAAATTTCTGTTATTGTTTAACAGGGTTTGGCATTACAAGTATTATTACTTCAGCTTAAACCCTTTCGGTCATGGAAACCTGTATTGTTTTTTGTGTGATTTTGTGGTGCTGCAAAATGGCCAAATAAAACTACTACTTACTAGCATCAGACCTCAGATAATATGCAGACTGTGGTTTGAATAACGTGATCTAAAATACTTTAAAGATTGTGTAAATAAAAAGTCACCAGTACTTTGAGTAATATTCCATGGAAATTATCTTAATGTGTCTTGGCTATTTTGTAGAAGTAGCTCATGAGGTTTAGTTTAGTTTAGCCTGTATTTGAAGGGACAATGTACAGAGACATTAAACTCATAAAAACAGAGTTGTTCCGCACCAGATTATAGCCAAATAGCTCGTTTCCATCTGCAGTCCCTGATTTACATGAATAAAAATACAACGCAATTACACTCAAACAATCTCAGTAAAAGCAGCAGCTCATAGACTCACTCTCTCCCAAAAACTCATTCACACACAGACACAGCAACATTATTTACAGGAACATTTGTCTCACAAAAGGCACATTACCAAGCTCAATTTAAACAACTACAAATAACAATGAGTATTCCTGTGGAGAAGGAATTACACTGATTAAAGTTCACGATCTACATTTATACATTACACAGAAGCAGAAACAAGGTGTGTTGGACTTAAATAGTTCAGTGTTGGCAGGTCTGACTATTCCATAGCCATTTTTTAAGTTCTACGGTGAATATTGCATAGTTTGTTTGTTGTTTCAGTTCAGTTGGAAGATTGTTCCACTCCTTTATAGCATTATAGGAGAAAGCTGTTGAGGTCTAACATTTAGGTAGAACACACTGGCCCCTGGAAGAAGCTCGTGTGACTCTAGAAGTCGCCTCTGATGTAAACTGGACATAGTGCTTAAGTGGTGCAGTAATAACAAGAGCTCCGCCAGCGGGGCAAAATACGCCCGTACTTTGAATTATTGTATATAGAATTAAGTTAGAATTTGTCAAACCTAGTTATATATATATTGGCGCATGCCCCACATGTTTTGCCTCTTCATGAAGACAAAGCTTAAAAGACTTCAAAGCCATGGTCAGCCGGTATGGCAGTGGCCATACCGGCTCGTCAAAGCCTGAACCCGTCAGATCTCAGAAGCTAAGCAGGGCCGGGCCTGGTTAGTACTTGGATGGGAGACCACTGGGAATTCCAGGTGCCACAGTGGGGCGCCAGTTGCAAAAAAACTGTTGTTGTGTCCTTAGGCAAGGCACATCACCCACATTGCCTAGTATGAAAGTGGTGTGTGCGTGAGTGTTGGTGGTGGTCGGAGGGACCGATGGCGCAGATTGGCAGCCTCACTTCCGTCAGTCTGCCCCAGGGCAGCTGTAGCTACAATAGTAGCTTACCACCACCGGGTATGGAGTGAATGAATAATGCTCTGTAAAGCGTCTTTGAGTGTCCAGAAAAGCGCTATATAAAACTGATGCATTATTATTATTATAAAGCTTTGAAGTGTCCACAGACGGACGGACGGAGGGACGGACGGACAGACGGACGGACGGACAGCGCCATACCATAATACGTCCCGTCTTCAAAACGGGCGTATAAAAACGGGACATAATCATTGCATTATAAAAGGTTTGAGATGCCTCCTGTGTTAATGAATTTCTAACGCTTTTAAAAGTTTTTATGTTGTATTTAAGACTTTGACACATTTGCTTTACATGTTTTTTAAAGGTGAGACTGGAATCTAAAGTGACACCCAAGTATCAGTGACATTATTTATCACTTCCCCATTGACAGTGACAATGAGACCTCTGTGTCCTGTCTGCATCTGCATTATAAAGGTGTCCAAGCATTAGGAAGTGTGCTGTCAGCATGCACTGCAAATGGACGAGCTTTGTTTTTCACATTTAGCCTGTAAACATAAGTACCTTTAAGCGCTTTAAGCTGATTTTGGAGCCGGACTTATAATTCAGTACATTTTTAGCCACATAACTGTACTTTCACTTGAGTACAAATGTCCAGAACTCTTTCCACCTCTGCTAGACGCATGCTTTTAAAGAGTACACACACGTCCTATCATTTTCAGCCTGTATCATTCACGCTAGGCCGGGCGGAGGACGCAGACTACTGCTGCTACTGGAGGCGCGAATGGAGATAAGCGTCTGGAGCAGGCGGCTGTTTACCGAGCCGCGTGGTCCGGCCGATTCTTTTATGCAAAACTAATAATGCGAGGCGGCACTGATAATAAGAACAGAAACAGACTGTAAACAAAATATAAAGTGTCAGGTAGGATTATGAAAATTTGTCCTATTAACATCCTGGACTTGTGACTTAAAAACAGCTTTATGACAAATACAGTTTATGAGTCTTTGTTATTGTCAGCAAAGTGTAATTTAGAGATTCCAAACAGCGGCGTGTGAGGAAACTGGCCTTTGCACTCCTGTAATACGATCACTATAAGAACTGATAGCCCATTTTGCACAAAAGTACGCAAAATCCTTCATGCGTCTTTATCAGGCCGTAAATAGGGCATGTTTGATGTCTGAAATGAGTGTTTGGAGCCTTTGATCACATTAGACTAGTGAAATAAAGGTCAGTTTTTATCCCAGTTATACTCTAAATCTGATATATAGCTGCATTCTGACCGAAATGCAATGACAAAAGTCTAAGCTGATTAATAAGAATAACATATTTAAGTCATAAATATGTGCATGGGGACAAAGTGCAGCGAAATGGAGAAGGCCACAGTCACAGATGCAAGCTGGGACAGTGCAGCGGATGAAGCTGTGTGTCTCTGAGCCAGAATATTCACACACTTTTTATGTATTTATTTAAAGGAGACAAAGCAGGTTAATGAACAGACAAGCATGTACAGCATGAACGTAAACATACCGGATTTTAGCAGAATGCTCATTTCCATCTGTTGTCCCAAGTGTTTGGGGGAGGTAGGGAATAATGTACAGCACAATAAACCTTTGATCCGTTATACACTACTGTAAAAAATATTACAAAATTGTTCTATCTAAAACACCTCCTAGTATATAAACACCTACACACCTATCATTATCATAAGTACACTAGCACTCACACACATCCATACACATTTTCAAAGATTCATTCAAGTTGACCAGTGCCAACTTTTTAACTGGATGAGACTTTGGCCTTAAAGTGCAGTACTGATAACAGCGCAGAGAGATTGGAGGCGATACAGAGAGTGGTGTGTAAACTTAAAGACCAAGAGACGATCAGAGCTGCTGTGAAAAGAATACAGCTGCTCGACCCAAAATCAAAACATGACAAATCTGATCTATCGGCCTCCCCCAGTGGCCTTGTCATAAGTGGCCTTTGTTCTACCTGTATTTCCCTTATTTCTCTGTAGTAGTTAGTTATAGTTATTACAGTTAGTATAGAGTTATGATAGATAGATAGATAGATAGAGTTATGAAAGATAGTAGTCACAGTAGTAATCTCATAGTTTCCTGTCATAAATAAAGACAGTTATGTCACATTTAGACTATTTAGTTCAGCTTTATGTGGGATTGTCACAGATACTAATCTCTAGACTCATCTGTTTAGTTTAGGTTTGTGGGAGAGTGGAGGGGAAATGTGGGATTGTTCTTTTTTTTAATCACTGTAAAGCACTTTGTGTTGCACTTTTGTATGAAAAGCACTCTATAAATAAAGTTTGATTGATTTATTGAACCTTAAGTACGTACAAACATGTGAGTATGTGTAGGGGGTAGGTGAAAACAGCTAATGATGTGCTGCTTTACTTTTCTCCTCAAGTCTCAAGAATTCACATGGTACAGCTGAACTCCACAGCTGCTCACATCACGTCCCCTCTGACAATAACAGCCTGGCACTAACAGTCACTTACAATAACATGGTTTAAAGCTTGTAATTCAAGTCAATTTTGCATAATATCTCCTTTAACCCTGTTTTCACTACATCATTTAGTTAATTAAGATAATGTGGAATACACCATTTGCCAGCTGTAAATCTGTCCTCCTCCGCTGACATTAAAGGAACAGTTTTCTTGACGCTCCATTGACTCCATATGGGCTCATAGTATCAGGAATAACTCCAAGATTCTTGAAATAATTACAGAACTGAAGAGAACAGAAGGCAAAACAGCAGGACACAGGTCATATCAGCAGTCTATTATATACTGTGCAAATGGTTTAGTTATTTAAGAGGAAAACATTGGACAGGGGATGTGAATACAACGAAGGACAAACACGACACATGGAGTTGTCTGCACACCTATAATGACTGGAAAGAGAAAACATGCAGATAAGGAAACTGCATCATAAAGCTTAGTGGATTTCAGATAACCTTTGAACAGTGTGTTTGTACATTCAACTTGTGCATTTTTGTTACAGGTCAGCAGAAAGAGGAGTTAGCCATGTGTTCCTCCAAGCTTGTGGACAATACGAAGTTGAGGAAAGAAGGGAGTACCGTATTTTTTGGACTATTCGTTTTTTCATGGTTTAGGTCCTGCAACTTATACTCAGGTGCGACTTAGAGAGAAAATAAAAATAAAATCTATAATTTCACATGTTGGTTATTTTCACACTGACGGGGGGCGCTCTAGGCTTGTGTACCAGTATCTGAGGCGCCTCAGGCTCTTCCTCCTGCTCCACTGTCACTTCAACACCTGCAGCAGCTGTTTGTTTAGTTAAATCCAGGTGGAGACTTTTTTTTGTCCAGACAGTCAATAATCCACTGAATCTTGTCCTTTAGTTGAACAGAAGCTCACTGCATCAGCCCCAGGTGTTTTTATCAGGGTTTATACTGTATGCAAATGAGCCATGCGGCATTAAACACATTATTACTCAGTGTATATGTTGAGCGGAGTACTGGAAAGGTCTGTAGAGCGGTGGTAGAGAGGACTAATCGAGCAGCAGAAAGAAAGTTTGGAGTGAGAGAAACTTGTGTTTGATGGAGAAAAGTGATGAAAACTCATCAAAGCTCATCGCGGCTAAAAGCTGGATTTAGCTGGAGTTGGAGGAGGTGTTCAGAAGTGACACAGCGGATGGAGAATTCAGTGGATTTAGTGATTTGGAGTGAGATGGAGAGTTTGGTAAACTTACTCTGTTCTCTGTTATTTCTGCTCTAGTTTTGTGAATAACTGTTCATATGTGACGTGAACACACCAGACACATGTTCAGCCTGTTCTTCTCTGTTCTAGTGTTATTACTATAATTCAACTTTCAACATGAAATGTCTGTTCCTGGGGTCTGGTTTGAGCAAATAAATTTCCCCCCAAAAATGTGATTTATAGTCCCGTGTAACTTATATATGTTTTTATACTCTGGAGCAACTTATAGTCTGGAAAATATAGTAGTTATTTGGAAATAGAAGTCAAATCTAATATCTAAGCAGGTACATCTCCTATCTCACGCAAACAAAACCTGACTACCTGCAACAAAGGTATTCACATGTTCAGTTGCCCATTTCCTAGAAATATTCCTCTATTCATGTGTTTTTCTTTTGAGTTTTCCCAAATGGCTTCCTTCCCTATGCCCTAACAGTCGGTTTTGAGCATTACTGTGGGTTGGGGGGTTGTCTTCAAAAGTGGTAAGATTTATTTGCCCTCTAAATCACACGGTGCAACACAACATTGAAATATATGTTCCACCCTTTGCTATGTCTCTGAATGCACAAAATATTCATCATATTATAATGTCACGCACAAACCACCACCACCAAAGAAAGGTGTTCGGCCACCTCACGCGTTTAAATGCAGATATATTTGTTGGACACTGCAGGGTCAATGGAAAAGACCTGAGAGAAAATTAAAGCGCAAAAGAAGAAAGGAAATTCTTCAAAAAAAAAGCCTGGGGGTGTGTATTGAATCTGCTACCTTATTTAAAAAAAAGAAACAGGCCTTGGTTACAGATACAGATCAAAATACTGTGGATCTGAGCAAGAATTCATCTGCGACTTCATTTCACGATGTGGCCCGACATCAGGCCGGCCAGGCTCGAGTCAGTTTCACTTGATTTGTCAGTACAATCACGTATGCGTCCATTTTATTACAGAAGTGCTTAAATGCGCATGTAACCTTGATTTTCTCTTTCAAATCTTCTATCCATCTTCAGATTTACATTATTTCTTCCAGCAAATAAAGTCCTGTCCTCAGAGTCCTCATCAAGTGCCTTGAGGAAGAAGTCACCCCTAAACGGATTGCCAAGAAATGGGAAAACCAGAAGGAATAAAAGAGGGTAAGTAAATGTGAACTTCACAGATCAAACTCAAATCACACAATTATAGTATAGATTATTCTATTATGTCCACAAAGTTGGTGTCAAAGATATACAACAACTATGTGCAGATCGATGAGGGTTTTTTGTTTGTTTTGTTTTTTAATATAGAGCTTAAGAGGCAAACAGATGAATACGACTTGCTTGCTGGATATGAATGGTGCTCACAGTAGGACAGGTGCCCACAAGGATTTGTTAATTTCCTGCAGTCTCTTTTCTACATCCCTCTGTATTATGCAGTGGGAGGCACTGCCCCAGAGAGCACAGACGTCACAAAACTGTGGAAAAAGAATTCAACCACCAACTTCTGTTTTAGAGCAAAAACTAAAAGTGATTATTCTGGCCTGTCGCTCCATAACAAAGTCCGGTGGCTGCCCAGAGGAGAGGTTCTGTTGTGATTTGCAGCCTGGAGGAACACATAAAAAATGAATACAGCAAGCTGGCTGATTAGAAAAGCTCTAATTTATGGTAGATCACAACTCTTTTCAGGGAAAGGAGAACATGGCCTTAATGTTTTGGTGTTTAAATTCAGTGAATCTCACAGAAGAGAACTCCCTCTGCAAATATGCCTGGGAACAGACAGAGTTTAGCAGCTTTACACAAGGAGGACTGCAGGTCATGGGCTGTAATGTGGCTGTTTGCCGAACACATGCAGAGGAACCTTCCACCCCGCCTCTGTGAGGGCGTTCAATGAAGCATGTGACAATGTTGACTGGAACTGTTGTCACAGTGCAGTAATGATGCGTGACTGTAGACGCTTCTGTGATTAACATGGACACATTCAGTGGTGTGAGCAGACCTGACACTGAACTGGCTGACATATCTGAAGAGATATGAACATCCACATTTGACTCCCTGACCACAGAGCTTGAAAATGTTGCTTCTCAGTGGAGCAGTATATACAAACCTTTTTTTCAGCTACATCCAGGGCAAACACTGAAAACAGCTGACAGACCAGAGCTGCTAAGATGAAAGTACAGGCCCAACATGGGTGAACCGAGGAGCAAAGTGCAGGGTCAGAAGTCCCACTGAGCAGGAGAGGAAGCTCTAGGCCTCTCACAAGCTTTGCACAATATGTACGGTTTGATTTTTCAGAATTCAACACACATGAAGAGAAAAAAATCAAGCAAAAAAGGAAATTATATTTTATTTTGATCTCAAAGACTGTCAGTAGAGGCAAAAAGTGACACTGTTTTATTGTTCATAATTAATATTTGGAATATATATATTCAAAAGCAGGTATCTTATCTGTCATTATTACTTCTATTAATCAGACCAAGCTGATTTTCTGTAGAATTAAACCATGATCAGCTTTGGTTAAAAAAACAAAACAAATCTGAGCATTCAGCAGTAGGTTCTGTGCAGTATTTCAGTAGTCTCAGCAGTGGACAGGGGCGATGTGGAATGAGAGGTCCTCTCGTTTCAGGACTTTGATCAGTGTTTTTTAAAGGCTGGCCTGAAGACACTGTCCTCCTGCTCCAGGGCCAACATGTAAACAAGTGGTGAAGAACTATCACATCTTTGTCATTCCGTGAATGGAAAATAATCCAATAACTCTGTTGTAATTAATCATTTTAACATTTTAATCAATCAGTGTAATTAATGTGGAAAAACACCTCACTGTAATAAGCAACATATTTCATGTAATGCAGAGGAACATGTAACCTCACAACATATACCTGTATATCACTTTCAGTTTTGTATATGTTACAGCCAAAGTTGATAAGGGCAGGGTAAGGGCTACTGTTAGGGGTTAGGGTTGTGATTGTGGTTATGGTTAGGTGCGGGGTGCATGAGGGCCGATCATTGGTGCTTGCAGGTAAATGTACCATTATTGCTGTTGTTGATGTTTTTAGTATTGCCATTATTGTTCACAGTCCATCGCTGCTGTATAAATAAGTACTTTTGAAATCATGTTTCACTCTTGCCTCTTTTTGAATGAGCGACAAACAGATAAAACACCTCACATGAATAGTACTTGTACTTTTTTGTAGTACAGGCCAAGTATAGTATAGATTGAATAGAAATGATTCCTACCCATCCTAATGCCTAAAATGACCAAGCAAAGCAGAAAATCAATCAGTGTTCTCCACTTTGCCTAAATGCCCAAGCTTTCTGTAGAATGTCTGTAACATGAGTATATCTATAATGCATAGCCAAAGGTTCATCCAGTTACATATTGCAACAAATAGTGTAGAAATAACATGGATTTAGTAAACCCAAGATCTAAAATGATTTTTTTTTAAAAGTTGTAAAATAGTTTTTCCAAAAGTTTGGTATGGTCAGTGGTATTGTTGGCTCTTTTGGACTCTCCTTCTGGCCTGGGCATAATAGACATGTTGATAAAGTGGACCCACATAAGCTGATGTCTTATGGCCCATGGATGAGGAATATTGAGGAGTTCTACAACTTTCTTGAAGAAAGAATGTTTAGCCTGAAATATTTACATCCAAGGCCCTGTTTGTCCACTGCTTTTGAGTCCATGCTGAGGGAGCCTGTGAGGAGCAGTGGGCCACAGTGTGTGGAGACTTGAAAAGCTTTACCACGTTATTCTCCAGGCGTCCAAACAACTCTGAGACACACAAGCAGTGCCAATGCATCTGCGCTAATAGAACGAGAGCCTAAACATGAGGGCTGTGAAGAGAAGGACGCCGAACACTAATGCTCTCAGCACCAGGCTCTTGCTGATCAATAAATTCGTTATCAAGGTGCTGCTTTTATGAATATACTCTATGGGGTATTTACTCATCATTATGCATCTGTAAGAATGAAACTGGGTAACTGCAGCTTTAAAATGAACTCTAACTCGAGAGCAAATCCATTCTTTCATCCAATGTTATCCCAGGTACCTGATAAAGGGCACTTCTTTAGATTTAAGGTGCCCTGATATGAATATATATCTCCTGCTTTGACCATGGACAGTTTGAATATGGTCTCGCTGTAAGACTTAAGGTCCTTAGGTCTCTGGACTGCTTTAAGCCTGCGTGAAGGACAGGTGCTGAAATGGCTGCGTGTTTCGATCACTGTGAATTCCCACGCTAATGTTAAACGTGTAGTGGGAAGCGGGGAGGAGCTGGCGCTTTACTGGATCACATTGATTTATGCACTCAAACTAATGAATCCCTAACAACACACACTAGGCTCCTGCAGCTTTAATTAGGTTTCAATGTTACAGACCGAGCTCTCCTGTCACACACGTGCACACTGTTCGGAGAAGCCTGTACCTGAAGATAATTACAATTTATCTGCACTGTTTGGACTCAGAACTTGGACAAACCAGGTCTAAAACAGAGTTAACAGGTGTGAAAAGAGATAAACAGGTCTAATCGAGGACTAAACAAGACTAAACCAGGAGAAACTATACATGTCTATGGTAGGGAACCTAATCAGATGTGTCCTATGTTCTTTGTCATAATTTTTAGCCCTGTTTAATTAGTTAAAGTTTCCCATGACAAGAAAGGCAGAGGTAGATACAGCAGTATACGCAGGTGAGTTTGTGTAGATGAGTTTAATCCAGTTAACAGTTATGGCAGGTGCTATGACAGGTGCTATGACAGGTGATTTGACAGTGTTTGTTGAGGAGTCTGATTGCTCGGCCATTCCAGTGCTTAGGGAGTGACCTGTACCTCCATCCAGAAGGCAGCAGGCGAGACTGACAGATTACATGACATAACATAACACATGAATCGTGAGCTGTGAACTTTTAAACCCTGAGATTTGGTCAAAGAGTTTGAAAATATCACACAGTGTACGCCCGGCATTAGACAGTCCCTGATGTCGGACTTCAGTGACAATACTCTTCATAAAAGGACTCTCTGACACTAGCTTACTTAATTTGATGTTTATCCAAAGTAGATCATTAATCATTATATAAAATAGGTAGAAAATAACCCTAATCATTTAACATATACACTTGGTCAACATTTTGTTTTTTGAGTGTAGATTACAAAATGGAGTTGTAATGCCTTGGCGAGGGTCTTGCTTGGTGAACATCATGGTCAAGTTCTTGTACCGTATTTTTCGGACTATAAAACGCAATGAAAATCCTTTATTCTTCTCAAATATCATCAGTGTGCCTTATAAGATGATGTACTTTATGCATGTATTAATTCTGGTTGTGCTTGCTGACCTCAAACCGATTTTATGTGGTACCTGACGCTTAAAAATCGGTCAAAATGTTTTAGTACTTTTGTAAGCTACGAAGCCGCACCACTTGATGGATTGTCACATGGAGCACGAAAGCATAGGACAGAAATCTGTGGTTATTTGGGAAATCTGTGTGTATTTAGTTGCAGCTGAGCACAAAACAAACATCCACAAACTCTCGAATGAGTTGTATATAAAATGGATTGTGTGTATTTCATCCATCAGAATATCAATTATGAATTATGACATCAAGAATTACAATCATGAAATGAAAACGTATGATTACTGCAACATTTACCAGGACTACAACAGAACTAAACCAGGTCTTAACCGGGACTAAACCTGGACTAAACCAGGTAAAAACCGGGACTAAACCAGGACTAAACTGCGACTAAACTGGGACTAAACCAGGTCTAAACCAGAACTGAGTCCTGTCCTTTTGCGCACACGGAGCTAACTTGAGAGTTTACGGATTCCCATTTTATGCTCAACTACAATCAAACATGCACAGATCTCCAGCCCATGCACATGAATACCTCTGAAAGACCTCATGTTACAAACTGTCAGAGCATTACTGTGATAGTCCAGAGCCTTGTGGAGTGACATGTATTGTGCTTCAACATCATATTATGGTGTGTGTATAAGGACCTGAAATGGCCCCTGTTCAGAGACATACTGACTCATATGCCTACTGTAAGTGAAGCAAACTAATTCAGTGCTTGGGATCATTCCGCGTGGATTAACCAAAGAACTCCAATTGCTAGATATTGGTTTCAACAAGTAATTTAAAGTTAACCCTCGAAGACTTACAGTATTGTATACGATACAGAGGAATATGTTTAAAATAACCGCACAGAACTTTCTTTTTTTTTTTTTTTTTGAACACTTTATTTAAGAGTTTTCCATAATACAATAAAATCAAGCCAAATATCAGACACAAAATAAAAATTAAAAATAAATAAATAAATAAATAAAAATGAAAATATAAGGACATAGCGAGGTAACAGATAAAAACTCTTCAGAAAAACTAAAAGGGAAAGAAAGAAAAAAACACAAAAAAAAAAAAAAGAACAACAACAACAAATGTACGCACAAGCTCCATGCACTTACTATTTTGGAACCATTGAAAAAGCCAAAATTATGCAAGGGTTAGGTTTTCTACACAGCTAATGAATGCTGCCCAAGTTCTATCAAATCTTCCATATGACCCACCCAGGACAGATCTAAGTTTCTCTATTTGAAGGGCCATCATAACATCATGTACCCATTGCACAAAAGAAGGTGGATAGCAGCCCCTCCATCTAAAAAGAATCAGTCTACGAGCTAGAAGTGAGGAGAATGCAATAGCACTGGATTGGTATGTGTTCAGGTTATATTCCTCTGGAGGAACTCCAAATATTGCTATGTATGGATTAGGGTCTATTGTTTTTTGGCAGATTTCTGAATACACCTCGAATATAGATGACCAAAAGTCAGAAAGTGAGCTACATGACCAGAACATGTGCCCCATAGTTGCTGGGGACTGGTGACATCTACTGCAGCTGGAATCAGAGGTTAGAAATATTTTTGAAAGATGGGCTTTGGTGAAATATAAACGATGAAAAATTTTGAATTGAATCAAACGGTGACGGATACAGATGGATGATGAGTAGATATGCCTAATGGCTTTATCCCAGGAGGTTTCTGGGATTTCAACATAAAGGTCTTTCCCATGCTGTTTTTTTCTTGATTAGTGATGGGGGGTTAATCTGTTGAATTATATTGTAAACCCTGAAATATGGCCCTTCAGGCTGTCTGTAACCTGTAGACAGTCCGCTAGGGAGAATCTGGTGGGAGATGAGGAAATGTGCTGAAATATTTCTTAGCAAAGCTTCTTGCTTGTAAATATCTAAAAAGTGAGTTTGAGGGATATTGAAGTTCTTGACTAATGTGTCAAATGACATGAAGATGCCATCAGCAAAGAGATCCCTGAAAAGAGTATACCCTGCTTGCTCCAAAACGTAAATGCTGAATAAATTTGTGATGGGAGAAACAAGGGGTTTGATGTTATAGGAATAGACGTCAATGTTTGTTTACAATCAAAGTGCCGCCTACATTGAAACCAAATTCGTATTGTATTGTGGACCACTGGTTTTTAGCACAACTTAGTAGTTTCATTGGGGGAGTAGAACTGATAAGAGATATAGGTGAGATGGGAAGACTAGAATGCAGCTCCATAGTAGCTCATGTAGGACCTTCGCCAGACTGAAAGGTAGAGAGCCAAATGGGTAATTTTGTAATATTCGCTGACCAATAGTAGTGTAGGAAATTCGGTAATGCCAGACCTCCAATTTTTATCGACCCTTGCAAATGGGCTTTGTTGATTCGGGCAATTTTGTTATTCCAAATAAAAGCTGATATAATTTTGTCCAGTTTTTTAAAAAAAGATTTTGGTAAAAAATAATGGAATCATTCGAAAGAGATACAAAAATCTGGGAAGCACTGTCATTTTGACAGAGTTAATCCGCCCAGCAAGAGAGATAGGAAGAGTCGACTAATTGTGTCAAATCTTGTTTAGTGCGCTCCATTAGAGGGTTAAAATTATGTTTTAATAGAGTCTTGAAAGTACGTGTGATTTGTACCCCAAGATAAGTGAAAGAAGTGCTCCACCTGGAATGGAAAATTAGCAAAGTCGATATCCATTGCTAGCTGATTCACCGGAAGAGAAGACTTTTGTTTAGGTTCAGCTTATATCCTGATAGAGTACCAAATGCCTGCAAAGTGTCCAAAATTTTAGGTATAGAATCTTCTGGCTCTGAGATATATAGAACTAGATCATCAGCATAAAGTGATACTTTGTGACTGATACCATCTCGTATGAGTCCTGAAAAGTTATTGTTTTCCCTTAGTGCAATAGCTAAAGGTTCTATGGCTAAGTCAAATAATAAGGGGCTGAGCGGACAGCCCTGACGAGTACCCCTTTGAAGTGGAAAATAAGCTGATATAGTGTTGTTGGTTTTCACTGATGATACAGGCGAAGAGATAGAGTCTGAATCCAGGACTGAAAATGGGGACCAAAACCAAACTTATTTAAGATACAAAACAAATATCTCATCTCTACGCGGCCTCGAATGCCTTTTTCGGCATCAAGGGAAACACAACCTCAGGGACAACCGTAGAGTGGTCCGAGTGTAGTATGTTAAGCATACGCTGACATTAAAAAAAGACTGGCGGTTTTGCACAAAGCCAGTCTGGTCAGGGTGTACAATGGAAGACATCACCTTCTCCAGACGAAGTGCCAGGATCTTACTGAGGATTTTGTAATCTACATTCAGCAAACTAATTGGTCGGTAGGAGCCACATTGTCTAGGGTCCTTTTTTTTTTTAACAAAACAGAGATATTAGCCTGAGTCATGGTTTGTGGAAGCACCCCTTTTGTATGGGATTCAGAAAACACTTCACACAACAAAGGTGTCAGTTTTTTCAGTGAATGCTTTAAAAAAATTGAAGCGGGAAGCCGTCAGGGCCTGGGGCTTTCCCCGCTTTGTAAAGCCCTTATGGCCCTTGTGACGTCAGATTCAGAGACTGGGTTTTCTAAGGCTGTGAGTTGATCTTGGCTTATAGAGGGGATATCTAGAGTGTCCAGGAACGAGTCTATGGTCAGTGGGTCAGCGGTACACTGGGAAGTGTATAGCTTTGAGTAGAATTGTTTAAATACGTCATTTATTTTCACATGGTTTGTTAGAATGTGTCCAGATTCATCAAAAATTTCTGATATTACGTTCTTACTTAAGGATCTGCGCAGCTGATGTGCTAAAAGTTTACCAGCTCTGTCACCATGTTCATAAATGCGTTGTCTAGTTCGCAGCATAAGTCTCTCCGTTTCACTTAATGGATATTGTATTGAACTGGGATTGAAGAATAAGTTTCTGTTTAAACAAGTCTGGAGATGGATTGAGTGCATATTGTCTGTCAATATTGGAGATTTGCTGAATTAGATGAGAGAGCTCTTTTTTACGTTCTCTGTTTTTGTAGGAGGTGTAAGAGATAATTTCCTCGCAGAAAGGCCTTCAGGGATTCCCAGACAGTAGATTTCTTTACATCTGGGGTATCATTGATACACAAAAATACTAGCCAATTTTTGCTGAAAACACCGTCATGAACTGCTCGTCAGCCAAAAGTGATGTGTCAAATCTCCATGTACGCTGTGGTGCGCGTGATTCTGGGAACACAACATCTAGCTGAACAGGGCAGTGATCAGAAATTACAATGGCATGGTATTTACAAAGGGATACAAATGGAATAAGAGAGTTGTCAAGCAAAAAAAAGTCTATCCTGGAGTAATGGTGATGCACTGACGAGAAGAAGGAGAACTGTTTAGACAGAGGGTCGACAGCGTAGGAAGGGTCTGACATGTTATAGGTTTGGACAAAATTTTTAATCACAGCAGCAGATTTGGAATGTGTGTTAGGTCTGTTTTGATGTATTTTAGATCTATCAAGGCTTGGCTCTAATACATAATTAAAAATCGCCACCAACAATAAGGTGATGGCTGTTTATATCGGGTATATGTTCTATGAGTTTTGAAAAGAAGTGCGGATCATCCCAGTTTGGTGCATAGATGTTAACTAAGATAACAGGTGTGTCATATAGCTTACCAGTAACTATAATGTAACGACTCCCTTGCTGTCAGAAATAACATGAGTACAAGTGAAAGGCACATTTTTACTCATAAGTATTGCCACGCCCTGACTTAGAGTCAAATCTAGAATGGTACACATGAGAAATCCATTTTTTCTTTAATTTGTCATGCTCTAATGTCTGTAGGTGTGTTTTTGCAAAAGATAACATGTGGATTAAATGTACTAAGATGAGAGAATATTCTGTTACGTTTTGTGATATTATTAAGGCCCTTAACATTCCAGGAAATAAAGGTAGTGGACTGGACCGTTGTCCTGGTGGTGATGCATTGCCATTAGCCATGTCCAAAAATATAGTACAAAGCAGCTGTATATTTGTGGAGGCAAGTGTTGGGCAAGCAATAGTGAAACTTTAAACAAAGAGAATATATAGCTGAAAATATACTTAAGACAATAATATAGGCATAAAAAAAGAAAAAACAAAACAAGCAAAACACAAAACATTTACTCACAGACATGTCTTCCCTGAACTGAAGACAGTCGCCCACCCCCCATATGGTATACAGCCTAACATGTACACCTAGGGAAAACCAACGCTTCGATCCTAACTGGGCTAGACTAACCGTTGTCTTGCTCGTTGCTCATGAGGAGAGATGAAAGAGGTGCAGGCGTTTCGAACAGTTCACCAAGTCAGCACACAATCATTGCCAACAGGCTATCATTTCAGTATAAACTGTGCTTATTGCACTGTGAGGCAAAAAAAGAAAAAATAAATTAAATAAAGTTGAACAGAGGATGTCAATAACGAGTCCAGCCAAGTCCTGAGGACGCCAATTATGTAGCCTACAACAGGTTATATTGCCGTATTGTAACCAAAATTAAGTACACTCACCAAGATGTTGCACTTTGGAGAAAAAGGGAGAAAGGGAGAAAAGGGGGAGAAATATTGAAGTAGACTTACTCCACAGTCTTATTTTATGGAGCCTGGGAAAAGTTAGTCAGCACATATTCCTTGGCCGCCACCGGACTGGAAAAATCTTTTCGCCAAGGGCAGAGGTGATCCTCAGTTTTGCTGGATAAACCATCCCTGAATCGGACATCAGGGTATTTTCGCAGGAGTTCTTTGGTGTCTTTGAAAGCAGCCCTCCGTTTAACAACAGCTTGCGGTAGATCTGGAAAGATCATTATCTTCTCCCCGTCAAATTTAAGTGACGCCGTAGCTGCCGCTTTCCGCATCACCTCCAACTTTTCCTGGTGGTAGGAATTTAACGATGATAGCTCGGGGCCACTGTTGAGCGGCCGGCCTCTGGCGAACGTTTCCCTTCCCGGCTCAGGTAGTAAACTGCGGTGTGCCCTATCCAGTGTTGGCATCACTTCCAACTGCAGGCAGTCTTGGAGTAGTTTGGCCACGGATTGTGTGGGGCGTGGGCCCAGCACAAACGTTTCTTTAACCCCCAAAATGCGAATATTGTCTCGGCGCTGCCTGCCCTCAAGGTCTTCGACTTGTTGGATTAAGCTGGACACTTCATTTTTTAGTTGGGACAGCTGCGTTTCGAGATCCACCACTCTATCGGAGTACACATTGTTAGCTTCCTCCAAGCTAAGTCAGGCGTGCCTCCTGGGCGGTGCAGGTTGATTGTACTGAGTTGATCTCGGCCATAACTTCATCCCGCACCGCTGTGATTGCACCTTTTACGTCCGTTGATACTGAGTCTATTTTTTGGTGCAGTTCTTGGTATTTTGAATCAACTTTTTTCTCCATAGTGTCTATCCTGGCCAGTACTGTTTTCTCAGAGTTGGTGATGGCTTCCATTAGCTTGGCTAGGTCTTCGCCTTGAGAGCTAGTTTCACTTGGAGTTGGGCTAGCAGGCACGGTGTTCGCGGCGGCCTGTTTTCTTTGGACATTTTCTGTTTAGGCATCGCTTGGATTACTAGAAAAGATGTCCCACGTGTAGCGTAGGAGTTGCACTTGCTGACTATCGATAGTTAAATAAAATTTTAGAATATATTGATGAAAAGAATTTCAATCTCTCGGAGCACCCAGATTACACGTCGCTCACATGTCGCTGCTCGGGAACGCTCTCGCACAGAACTTTCTAACCGTAAAAGATAGAAACTTACTTTTTTTCCTCTGAAAGTGCAGACATAGAGGTTTCCGTACATTTTTGCCCCATTATCTTATGTCACATGCACGCTGCGTGATGACGTGCACAAAACGAGTGTCCAATAGGAACTTTGTTTTCCCCAAACTCATGCACTTCAATCCATTTTGAGTGGCCAAAACTTTGCCAAAGAGTGAAGTGAGTTAAGATGGTCGACTCCTCTCGACTGTGTTTGCTTATAGCGATTGAAAAAGACGCTTT
Source organism: Odontamblyopus rebecca (assembly GCA_030686955.1). Taxonomy (NCBI): domain Eukaryota; kingdom Metazoa; phylum Chordata; class Actinopteri; order Gobiiformes; family Gobiidae; genus Odontamblyopus; species Odontamblyopus rebecca. The sequence goes on from CM060658.1 coordinate 29,956,965, forward strand.
AAGTGGAGTTAATTCTCACATACATGGCAAATTACGCATCTTGGTGTGCGTAATTGCGCATCCCTTTCTATTTTCATTTAAAGGTTTATTTCACTCAAAATGAACAAATACAAATGTAATAAACTTCATGGAAATGCATTACAAGTGATGTGGCTCTGTTCTATGCTCTGGCCCTGGACATTACAGGAGCTGTTTCCATGACTGGCACCAGGAAAGTCATGGAGCGATTACACTTTTTTTTTTTTTTTAGGGCAATAAGGATATTTTTTAATTTACTTACAGACTTGATATTTTGTATTTTTGTAGCTAAGGCCCTAAATTAAGCATTTTTTTATGTCCATAAAGTTGTTTATACATGTTTGCTGTGTGTTTTGTATAAAAGAGCTTGAATTTTATTTTACAACCACATGACACAACTACAGTAGCAGATTGTGAAATAACAGGCTGTACTGAAAAAAGGGGATGTATAACACTTCATTATAGGGTAAAAGGGGCAGTTTTAAAAGCAAAATTCAGAAAAAAATCCAGGCGAGGATAAAACTACTAAAATTGCCCTTAGGTCTTCAGAGGTTAAACTGCGAGCTGTGTGGGAGCATTGGACGACAGAAGGTGAACGCTGGGTGAGTTACGTCACGATCTGCCAACGGATCACAGGTCTCGCTTAATGCACCTTATAATATGGTATGCCTTATGTATGAAAAAATATCCGGTCATTGATCTAGAGCATTATAATCCGGTGTGCCTTATAGGCCAAAAAATACAGTAGTCTAATGCAACCATGGCTTCATATTTGACACACAATATGTATTTTATAGTTTATAACACTGAGTAATTGATTGATTTCCAGCTCATGTCCAAAGTTACACATATACAATATTTACATCGACAGTGTAAAAGATGACATTATTCTTCTTCTTTTCTTCTGTAGCTGTTCATACATACACATGCACATATATTTTCACAATGCAAAAAATGACCACATGACATGAGTATGTGCTTTTTCAAGCTTTCTCACAGCAGCTCGGTGGACTGAAATGACTGAAGCCCTTCATCATCTCCATGATCTAACCTACAGATATACTGTAGACATTATCTGTAGTTGAACAGGAATTTGCTCTGAATCCTGGTCCTGGTCGACTGGAGAGAGAAATATTTCCTTGGCACTCACCTTCTCATTGAACACACTACAATATGCCCTGCCATTTCAAAAACCTCAGCCTATAGGAGGATTTACAGTCTTGCCTGTCTGCTAGAATGTCATGTAGAACAATCACCAAAGCCTTGACAACACAGGATCAAATATTCAAGAGCACATGTCCAGCACATGTCAAATACAGGATATGAAATGATGTAGGGTCATTTGGTTTCTATGGGTCACCGTGTCCAGTGGTGGTCAGTGGAAGCTTCCAGGACCAGAGCGGTTGGTGCCGAATGTGTCTGCTCCTTACAGGGCTTAGATGTGTGGTCAGAGGATCTTCTCTGTCCAGTGGCCCCGCACAAACACACACATACACACTTTACGCAGGCATAACACTGTGGTCTTTGGTGGAGCAGACGGCTGTTACAGAAAGATAAAACCATCCGTTTTATGATCCATTGCAACTGTTTTTTACTATACCCAAACTTTATTTTGTTTCACTTTGCCTTGAGAATGTAGACTTGAGTAGACATTATACCTGAATGTAGCATATTAGGCAGAACTCAGTAGTCACTTTGCACAGGTTAGTATTGAAACCTGCATTTGTTCTTCAAGGCCTGTACACAGCGTACATCCTGGTCTTTGGTTAGATGCAGAGATGTTGCTCAACAGGTCTCAAAGACCTTGTCTGCTACATTCAATTCATAAATTAAAAAATGTTCTTCTAAAAATTCTTCATCCTCTGCAGCTACTCCAAACAACTGTGCCTCTACAGGCCTGTTATTTTTTTTCAGTGGGGTCCAATGTCATGGTATACTGGCAAGGTAATTAACATAAATATATAAGTATATTTTTATATTAGGGTGAGAGCTGATTAAGGTGTGGAAAATGTAGATGTTGCAAATGATATGCGGCTCAGGGAGCTGCAAGAGCGAGCTGCATCAGTGGTAAAATGTTCCTAGCCAGCAGCTGTTTTTCCTTTACACTATGTGCATTATGAATAAAGTCACTCTTCTACTTTGATTCTGCTTCAGTATTGCAGAACAGAGCGTTTGACAAACAGCGTCAATGTGACAGTTTAAAGTTAAGGTCAAGCAAACTGTTTTGACAAATTTACTGTATAATCAGTAGTACTGTAGGATATGTTGACCCCACAATACACATTTTATCTTCAGAAATATGACACATTTCACCATAAATTGTACGTTTAGTGAAGCTCAAATACAACTCAACCCAGAAAACCTGAGTGCAGCACAACCTATTCCAGAGGAGATGCGGGGAGCACAGACGGAGGAGGTGCAGGAGTGGAGAGGGGTTTACAGATGGAGGAGGTGCAGGAGTGGGAGTTCACAGACAGAGGAGGTGCAGGAGTGGAGTGGAGGAGCACAGACGAAGGAGGTGCAGGAGTGGAGTGGAGGAGCACAGACGAAGGAGGTGCAGGAGTGGAGTGGAGGAGCACAAACGAAGGAGGTGCAGGAGTGGAGTGGGGGCGTACAGACGGAGGAGGTGCAGGAGCGGGAGTTCACAGACAAAGGAGGTGCAGGAGTGGGGGAGCACAGACGGAGGATGTGCAGGAGTGGGAGTTCACAGACAGAGGAGGTGCAGGAGTGGAGTGGGGGAGCACAGACGGAGGATGTGCAGGAGTGGGAGTTCACAGACAGAGGAGGTGCAGGAGTGGAGTGGAGGAGCACAGACGGAGGAGGTGCAGGAGTGGAGTGGAGGAGCACAGACGGAGGAGGTGCAGGAGTGGGGGTTCACAGATGGAGGAGGTGCAGGAGTGGGGGTTCACAGACGGAGGAGGTGCAGGAGTGGGGGTTCACAGATGGAGGAGGAGGAGGTGTGTGGAGTCCGGACATGACCTGCAGGAGCAGTGCTGGAGCAAGAGGATGGAGCCAACAGCACAGCGACCTCATAAATGGATTTAATAAAGCTTATTTATTATCTTAACATTTGCTTTCCCATTTTAGTATTGGCATTATTGATTTTTTAAATTCAATTTTATCTAGTTTGTCATAACTGGACGTACAAGACTCTGGAGCTTATCCAATTGTATTTTATGGCATTGCAATAAAACAGCCCCTGAGGAGCATAAACTTGATCCTTGAAAGCACCAAAATAAGACTTCACTTCAGTCTCATGAAACAGGAACTAACAGAATATTTGAGCTCACATCATAGGCAGTACTCTGGTTAATTGGAGCTTGCTGGCCCACTAATGCTGCTTGCGGTTCTTTTTAATTCAATCTCTTTAGCGTTAGCAGCCTCCAAGTCAAGCTCTTTCAGTTCAAGTTCACTGCAGGCTTTCTGTGTTTCAAATCGCCTTCCATGAACTACTGACTGCTGACTCCAGGACGGACACAGGCACAGAACATGTGGACATGCCTCCGCTGCACGTCCTGCGTCTGTGTGAGAAGTGTCCTGAAGCACGAGGGAATCCTCCACTTCTCCTGCTGCCGTCACAGAAACAAGATCCTCCTGACTAAGGTGTTACCTGCATCACACTCACACTGTATGTGTGTGAACAAAAGTACTTACTAACAGTAAATGTTATGTTTATTCTTTGCTCTGGGACTGAATATTTTAGCTGAGAAACTGTGGGAAGGAGAGCATCACTCATCACACTCGATGGACTCATGAGACTCATGAGACTGCTGCGTATCAGCAGAGCACGACTTGAAAGAGATAGATGAACACTGGAAGAAATATGTTGGTTGTAAGTGATGAAAGTGTGTTTGAACATAAAGCAAATGTATGAATAAGACATATAGCAGTATTGTTATTCATTTACGTGTTTTCAGTACAACCGCACTGAGGGTATCAGAGGGACCTGGGAAGAGGTCACTGGGTGTTTGAACTGTTGGAGATAAAAAACAAAGGCATCAAAAAGTGCTCCAGGCGAGAATGGAATGAAAGACTCTGAACGACTGCTGTAAGCTTGTAACACTCATGTATTGTATTGTATTTATTTGGCCTCTCTTAGCTGTGCTTCCACACAACTGTTCTCCTGGAGTCACTGACCTATGGTGTATGTTTTTTGGGATGATGGAGGAAACCCACCGAGCTACAGTGAGAACATGCAACCCAGGGATCAAACCCAGAACCTTCTCGCTGTGAGGGTTGAGTACTAGCCACTCAGTCATTCTTCATTTGTTGAACGCCCCAGTTTAGGACTGTCATTAATGAAAATCATATGCAGTGCTAATCCATACTAAAAATAGTATCTCCACTAGATAGTCTTTTGAGCAGGTTTGAATACATAAAAAGCTGTGTCAGAACCAGTATAAGACAGCAGACTAGTATACACCCATGGAGCACTATGGAACCTACCTGGACCACTGAGCGCATGGAAGAGAAAAGAAAGTAAGAAAAGTTAAACATGAATCATCGCCAACCCACATATTCATTTAATTAATCATTCATCAATTAAATTGTAATCATTGTGCACAAAGCTGTTTGGTTCAGTTTGATCTGCAGTGGATTGTGGGATATCTCATACAAAGCTCCTTCCCGCTGGTTAGGAACCTCCTGAGCTTCCTAGGTTAAAGGAGCTAATGGTTGTTTGTACTTTTCCTGGTTTATTACATAAGTAACTATATAATTTTGGCGCTTGCATATTTGTTATGTCATGAAACTGGGATAGTGCATTTGAACATGTACACAGAGATATGAGTATCACAGTTATTCAGTGCACATGTAAACAGCATATCGTGAATACTGCCATAACCAGGATATAGGGAATCATTGGGATACTGATGTGCCTGTAAACGCACACATTCAGCTGCCTTTCCACTCTCAGGAAGTTACATACGATGACTTTAAGGAGCACCCTGGGAGCAGATCACCTTTAACAAGCCCGTATAGGGAGCATTTGGTATTATTTTTGTGCTGTGTCAGACTCGAGGCTCAGTCCCCGTAGGCCCCTTTGCGTCTAAGGAGCCACAATAGGGCCATTCATATACTTCCTCACACAAATCACCTTCTTTCTTCTGTAGCTGTTATTATGAGCCACATTAACGCCTGTTCAAGCAGCATGCATGTGGCAGCTCTGTTCAGTCTTTTCTTCATAACTAAACATCCACATTTCTGCAAAGAAGCAAATCCCCGTCTCTGAGCGCACTGATTAGTGTCGGCGCCATCTGCTGACTGAAGCATGTCCAAGTGTCACACAAAATAGCCCACAATAAGAGCTGTTTACACAAAGCTCATTCTGTCTGGAGTCTTTTAACCCTGTAAAGCCCACACCATTAAATAATTGGCAGAAAATTCCAATTCTTTTAACTTGGAGCCTTTATTGGTCCCTCTAAACAAAAAACAAAAAAAATTCAAATATAATTTTCCATATATTATTATTTATGGCAATCTTGTATTGTCACTGGAGCACCCTCTAATCAGTGAATCACACCCACTGTTGGATTATTTGTGCACTGCATGTATCTGATTGTATACATCAGGTTTTTCAGGGGAAAAAAATGTCACACTGCTCATGTGGAGGGCATGTATCAAATATGATACGTTTGGCGTTATAGGGTTTTAAACACTGTAAACTCTTCACGGCACTTCCACCTCACTGCAGTTATCAGATTTACTACTCAACCCAAATCTAGTGGAGAAAAAGATTTTAACAGGTCTAGAATATGATATTTTCTTATTTTCTATGTTCTAATGTTGTTTCCTGCAGTGTTTTGTTTCATTCACACATGTTTAACACACAGTCACCAGATTTTCAGAATAAAAAACGGGGACATCCCTGATTTAGTTTAGGTGGTAAGAATAAAACTGTAAAATGTGTGATATAATAGAATAGTTCTGCACTTGGCACTAATGTATGTAGTGCTGGTTTAATCTCGGTCTAGGACCCGATCTAGTCCTGCTCTAGTGCCTGGTTTAGTCCCGGTCTACCTGGTTTACAGGCATGAAAATGGGTCAGGGGTTGAAAAAGTGAGAAGAGGGTAAATAAAATAAAATAAATAACATCAGCAGTGAAAAGGACTGTAAAAAAGACCAGGGCACAAATAGGTTTTGATTACTGATACTGATTATTACAGTGCAGAACTTGCACATACTAACACCAACACTGAATAAATTTAATACAGAAAAGAAAAGAATTATGACTGTACTTTTCCTGCATGATCGCAATGTTTTTATAACTATATCTTCATTTTATCTGATTAATATTTAGACTTAAAATAAGCCAAACAAACTGTACTGCACTGAAACACTCTGTGGCCCTTTTTGGACCCTCACCCACAGTTTGAGAACCTCTTCTTCAAGAGAAGAGAAGAGAAAACTGCTTCAAAGTGAAAAATGTAGGTAGGATTTTTAGTAGTAGTAGCCTTTTATTTGTCAATTCCTTCACATGTACAAGACATACAAAGCAATCGAAATTGGATCTGTCACCCCGTCCATACATTACAACATACAAAGAGAACAATATTACAGGGGGAAGACAACACGGACCGGACTGGAAGACAGGTAGCAGATAGAAATAAACAAAAAACAGCATCACATGAGGACAGGGGGAGGGGTGAAAAAAAGAGGACCATGCCCCAGAACGGGATATCATTTGGAGTGAGTACACAAAATAAAAAAAAACCTCCGAGCATCAGTAACATAGTCAAAACACAGTGCCAGGCTTCCTCCGCTGTATTCTCAGGGCGATTTGACACCAGCCGGCCTTGGTCGTGACCAGTGCTGGCTTGGGGAAGCCAAAAGATAAGATTGGGTTGTTTTGGTTTTAGAGCGAGCAGCTGCATCCAATTTCCACAACACTGCTCTGTTTGTCCATTGGTCTCAAGGTCATTTCTATGCAGAGCTCCAAGTTTCCTCCAGATTTTATCCAAAAATTGCGATTTAGAGCCACCATGTCCGAGCATGTCCATCAGCGGTCAGTGACCGCGACCTCTGCCCATAGTCACAAAGTTCGAGTATTTGAAGCTCTGCCCCTCAACTTCCGGGCAGCCAAGTGGGGGTATTTGAATTTTCGGAAAAATCAGGTCCAAGCGTAAATTCCAGTGTGCAAAGTCCCGTAATCCTGGTTCTGAATAGATCGATCCTCTGTACGCAGGTTCGCCCGACCCTGCTTGTCTTGTTAATGGTGTCAATAGCGTTCAGAGACCAATTTATCAAATCCATAATTAATTTGGTTTTGGAGAGCAGAGCGGAGAGTCACTTAAGGAAAAAAAAGACTAGACACTAGACCGGACGAGACAAAGAGCAAAGCAGGGAAAGATAAGACCCTGCTTGTCTTGTTAATGGTGTCAATAGCGTTCAGAGACCAATTTATCAAATCCATAATTAATTTGGTTTTAGAGAGCAGAGCGGAGAGTCACTTAAGGAAAAAAAAGACCGGACGAGACAAAGAGCAAAGTAGGGAAAGATAAGGGTCGGGAGAGGAGAGAAAATGTGTCCGCCCTCGCCAAGAGCCAAACGAGAAACCTGTTTTTCAAATGTATGTAACTCCTAACTGGAGTTACATTCTCTTACTAGTTTTAAAGTGGTATTTTGCCTCTGCACATTAACCAAACCAAACGCACATTGTGTCATTTATTGGGGATTTATTTGGCATTTTATTAGGCAAACTTCAGCCCACATATCACCTGCTCTGTGCTGTAGATCTGCTCTGTAAGGACACGGACCTAAAATTAGTATTGGCGTATTTGACGAGGCGGATGGACAGGTGGGATGTTTAACCTGCCCTGTGATGCAGGCTAAGGGTGGCTCTGTGGACAAGCCGTGCACTGGCGGTGCTGCGGTGTCCGCAGGCTCCAGCGCACAGGTCCCGCACACCGGTACAAGTTTATTGCGGACAGCAGCGGCCGTAATGAAATATGATCGAACTCAGTATTCAGACCTTGAGTCCGTGACAAGACCGAGTCCAAATGCGCTCGAGTCCGAGACGAGACCAAGACAAAACCATCGCTTTAGTGGAGAAGGAAGTCCAGCGACATGGAGGTGTCTACTGCGTGGTGGGTCCTGCTGCAGTGCGCGCTCCTCGGTTAAGGGGGCGTGGGTGTGTTTTGAAGCTGAGTTTGTTCGTATAAGTGATATTGGCCACACGTGTAGCTCGTATGTTGGGGTCGTGCATGGTCGGAGGTGTTGTGCCTGGGCACGGTTCGGTTGCACTCACGCTGGGCAAGAGTGCCCCGCTCTAGGGGCGATCCAGGCTTGGGCACGGTTCTAAAGTCCTAGTGTGAGTTTGCCCCTAATGTTTGACACATGTAGAACGTTTAACTCGTCACGTTACCTCTGTGCACAGCTCTCCTTATTGTGGCTGCAGAAGCACTCGCACAGATGTGCCTATTTTGTTTTCCACGTTCGCACAACGAAATATTTACTCGCAAATGCAAGTGAAATGGGCGCACCCAAAAAAAAAAAAAACTCCTCGGATCTGCACGATTCACGTAGGTCACCCTTTTTTTACTTCAAAACGGTGAAAGGTGAGAGATTTTCATGCCTGGGTTTAGTCCCGGTCTAGTATCAGTCTAGTACCTCATCTAGTCCTGGTCTAGTACCTGGTTTAGTCCCGGTCTAGTACCCATTTTCGTCCTGGTCTACTACCTGATCTTGTACCTTGGTTAGTCCCGGGCTAGTACCTAGTTTAGTCCTGGTCTAGTACCTGATTTCATCCAGGTCTAGTACCTGGTCAACTACCTGGTTTAGTCCCGGTCTAGTACCGGTCTAATATCGGGTTTAGTCCCGGTGTAGTACCTGATTTTATCCCGGTTTAGTCCCAGTCTAGTACCTGGTGTAGTTCCTGGTCTACTACCTGGTTTAATCCCAGTCTAGTATCTGGTCTATTGCCTGGTCTAGTACCTGGTTTAGTCCCGGTCTAGTACCTGGTGTAGTACCTGGTCTACTACCTGGTTAAGTCCCAGTCTAGTATCTGGTCTATTACCTGGTCTAGTACTGGTATAGTCACATTTTTGTCATGGTTTGAGTGTGGTTGAGGACCCCAAAGCAGAGATATAGGCTCAGGTAGATGTTAAACAGGTTTATTGCCAGGATAGAAGGATGTGGTGTTGGAAACTGGCTGGAGACATAGACGGAGGGAAGACACTGGGGTAGACTCACCGGTAAACAGACTGGACAACAAGGTCAGGCAGGACGACATGGACAGGTAGGACGAGGACATGGACAAGCAGGACGAGGACGTGGACAAGCAGGACGAGGACGTGGACAAGGGATGAAGGAGGAATGAACTGACACCAAACAAAGGACAAGGACAGAACTAAGTAGTGGAGCTGATTAGACAATGAGCTGCAGGTGAACCACTGAGCAGGTGATCCACACTGCAACATTAGCCCAGCCACACCCCCGAGAGGATCGGACAGACGCAGAAGGGAGGGGGAACACATAACAGACACCAAACCCTGACAATTTTCTTTGTGTTTTGGACATTTTCAGCAGCTTTTCTGTATTTTACCTAAACAAATGACCTCTTTGACCTCTGAGTGCCTCTTTACTGTTGGCAGGATCAGATTGGTCAGAAATAGGAACACCTGGGACATTTTTTGTATAAAACTGGGACAAATCACTGGTTTTGGATCAATCTGCTGGGACAGGGGACATGGCTCAAAACTGGGACTGTCCTGGGTAAACAGGGACGTCTCTCACCCTGTTAATACACAAACCCTGTATATTTAGACTGAGTTCTTCTCTGAAATTGAAAACACTTTGTTCCACTTGTGATGACATGTGGTAATACTGGAAGTGCTCCACTAATTTAAACTCCACACACCTTTACTAGAATCAATCATTTCAGTCCTGGAATTGCTGATCTCTACTAAACAAAAGGTAAATGGAGCTGTTCACTTGAAAACTGCCACTTAATGACATCACAAGCTGGAACAGACCATTTTGAGGTTTGGGGGTATAGACTAATGAGGAAAAAGCACAGTTAGAACAGCAGTACATAGTAACAGTAGTTATATAATACTGCATACTAGCACATAGTGGTGGGACTTTCAACTCTTTCATGGGAATTCCAAATTCAGAGTGTCTATTTGCACCCTGGGTGTTAACAGTTAAATGAACACGATTCTTTGATTTACACCCATGCCATTTTATATCATTTCCTGTGAAAAGTGCGGGAAGCTGGATTTGAGACTCCAAAGAAATTTAATTCAAAACAAAGGTAAGGTTAGATTAAAGGCAAGTCAGTGTTGCTACAAAATATATTTGCAAAGCCTGTCCGACCATTATTATTTGTATAATTAAGTTGAAAGCATCACAGCATCATGGGCAGTTTATTTAGCTTAGCAGTGTATCTATTTACATTAGCTCCCGTATCACTTTCGTCTCCAGGCAAATTCTCCCTTGTGCGTGTGCTGTTCTCTTCATCACACAGGAGTCCAGCCTTTCCAACCCCGTTGGTGATCGTGGATTTTTTCACATGGCTCTACGCTGTCACAATACAAGATATAGTGACACAATGCATGATATAGTGTCAGTACCGGTTCACCGATTACGCACATTGTGTAGGGTCACGCAAACCATTAAAGGCTCGTTACCTTAGAGTTACCCCTTCTCGCATACGCTGCTTGGACCCACAGACCGTATGCGTCTCCTACCGTACACCGCGAGTTCTCCCATACGGCGCATGGACCCTGCCTCTTCCCGTGCGCCTCTAAACCAGAACTAAAACAGGACTAAAACCAGGACTAAACCAGGACCAAATCATGACTAAAACCAGGACTAAACCAGTACTTAAACCAGTACTTAAACCAGGACTAAAACTAAGTTTAAACCTGGTCTAAAACAGGATTTAACCGGGATTAAACCATTAGGCGCAGCCTATGATTGATTGATGATTCCTCATTTTGAGTAAAAAAATAAATAAAAAATAAAACATTACTGCATTACTGAGTTTTTTGTTTTTTTTTAAATAAATAACAAAATAAAACGAGAACCATTCCATAACTTATCAGATGACCTTTAACAGAGTTAACAGAGTACTTTAGTTAACAGAGTACTTTCTGTCAGGGAGGCTGTTTTCTATAGCATTATTTACTATGAACGCAATGCCAAACAGTTCTTCAATGCCACATTTACGATACGCCCAGTGCACTGAGGTGAAGGGTGTGCCTTTCACCTCAACTCTGCCATATGAACCAAGGCATTCGACATTTGTCTATATTTTGATTATAAAGCAAGACATTGTTTTACGTAGTCCAACATTTGCACTGTTATAGTACACTACCTCACTGTATAATGGATTAAGAATGGTTCAATTTTGTGTTTCACATGAAAGATGAAGAAATTTATTCTTAAAAGAGAGTCTGAGTCTTCACAAACTATAGACCAGTCTCTCTGCTCCCTCAGTATATAGACCAGTCTCTCTGCTCCCTCAGTATATAGACCAGTCTCTCTGCTCCCTCAGTATATAGACCAGTCTCTCTGCTCCCTCAGTATATAGACCAGTCTCTCTGCTCCCTCAGTATATAGACCAGTCTCTCTGCTCCTCAGTATATAGACCAGTCTCTCTGCTCCCTCAGTATATAGACCAGTCTCTCTGCTCCCTCAGTTTTCCAAAATATTAGAAAAGCTTTATAATAACAGATTAGAATCATTTATAGATAAACATAATATAATTAATGAAAGTCAGTATGGGTTTAGGTCAGGAAGGACAACATCTATGGCAATACTTGAAGCTGTGGAAGAAACTACAAACACCCTAGACAGGAAAAAATATGCAGTTGGGATATTTATTGACTTAAAAAAAGCTTTTGATACCATTAATCATTCAATATTACTCAAAAAACTTGAAAGATACGGCATTAGGGGGGTGGCTCTGAACTGGATTCGAAGCTATTTAACAGAGAGACAACAGTTTGTGCAGATGGGTGAGTTTAAATCTGAGTTATTGGGCATTGTTTGCGGGGTCCCTCAGGGTTCTGTATTGGCCCCAGCTTATTCAACTTGTATATAAATGACATATTTAATGTATCAAAAGTATTAAAATTATTATTATTCACTGATGACACCAATATATTCCATTCCAGTGATAATTATAGTCAATTTATAGATAATGTTAATAATGAGCTAATTCAATTAAAAACATGGATGGATATAAATAAATTATCATTAAATTTAAGTAAAACTAAGGTCATGTTGTTCGGAAATTGTAAAGAAAATTCTGACGGAGTAATAAATATAGATGGTGAAATCAAATTCTTAGGAATAACTATTGACAGTAAACTGAGCTGGAAACCACACATCAGACAAATGCAAAGCAAAGTCTCTAAAAGTGTCTCAGTCATTAATAAAGCTAAATACTTCTTAAATTATAATGCACTGTATTTATTGTATTGCTCAATAGTTTTGCCCTATTTAACTTATTGTATAGAGGTTTGGGGCAATAACTATAAAAGTTCGCTACATCCCCTCTTTATACTCCAAAAACGAGCAATAAGAATTATACACAAGGTAAGTTTTTATGATCACACCAATGCTTTATTTGTGCAATCCAAATTGTTTGATTTAGTGGATTATTATACTGTTCAAATTTTATATAAAGCTAGTAAAAATATGCTACCTATGACTATTCAAAAGCTCTTTTCACAGAGAGAAGGAGGCTATAATCTGACGGGGTTTGATAACTTTAAGATCCATGCAGTGAGAACCACCAGAAAGAGTTTGTGTGTGTCTGTGTTGGGTGTTAAACTTTGGAACAGATTGGGGTCAGATCTCAAGCAATGTCCAAATATTTATCAATTTAAATCAAAATACAAAAAAATGATTTTGTTACAGTACATGAATGAGGACAGGAATGTCTGAACGTTACTTGAATTCTCAGGATCAATAATGTATTATTTGTACCTATGTAAGGGCTATAAAAAGATGATCTATTATTATTATAATAGAATGGGTCAGGAACTATAACTAAGTAAAGGATAAATATTAAGATATTATACTGTATATTAATTCATAGTATATTATGTATTAACCATAATATAATTCTTATATTGCTTTATGATAATTCATAGTGATTGTAGAAACAATATTATAACTTAGACGTAAGTTTACCTGTGTAATATGGTACACAGATTAATATGGAAAGCACGTGCCCCTATGGAAAGCATGTTTCCTTACTTAATATTGAGGCTTGTGTTTTTGTCATTATTGTATTATTATTGCTATTACTATTATTGTCATTATTATTATTATTATATCAATATCTATCATACTGATAAATATAGAACAGATCAACTTCAGTAATAGGAAATGGTGCTAATAATGGTAATAAATTAATAAATTAAGTCCTGACAGAACATGTTACCAAACAAAATATCTTAAAATAAAACTATTTTCAACGTACAACACAATCATCAGGGCTTTGGCAAGTGGTGGCTCTGTGGCGGGGAGATGATCCGCAGCAGACCGTCAAACTCTTGTCACTTTTAATGCACAGAACAGGACACTTGGCAAAGGGTGGTCCTGTTGTTGGAGGGCTGCCCCTCTCTGGCAGCAGGTCCACAAAATACTTTGCCTCTTTTAATGCACAACACACATCATTCGAAAAATATTAGCATCATCATCAAAACTCAACATGACCAAAAAATGCTTTTGTCATAACGAAAATTATATATAAATACAAAATGAGTAATGTATTCATATGTGATGACGGTAATGTAGTAGTAGTAGTAGTACAGTGGTGGATATTAATAGTTGAATGTACAAGAAAAAGTTATATAAATTAGTTCATGTGTGGATATATTATATATTATATATATATTATATATAGGTATTCATCATGTATTGCAAGTTGAATATTATATATACACACGGGTATATGTGTGTGTGTGTGTATATATATATATATATATATATATATATATATATATATATATATATATATATATATATATATATATATATATATATATATATATATATATATATATATATATATATAGGCGGCATGGTGGCTGAGTGGCAACACTCATGCCTCACAGCAAGAAGGTTGCGAGTTTGATCCCGGGTCGCCCGGCCTTTCTGTGTGGAGTTTGCATGAGGCAAATGGTGGTCACACCAGATACTGACTGGTTCTGAGTCCCCAGACCCCCAATAAAGCAACAACTGCACATTTCAGAGTGGCCTTTTATTGTGGACAGTCTAAGGTTCACCTATGCACTAATCATGGTGTCTGATGAGCATCTTGATGTGGCACACCTGTGAGGTGGGATGGATTATCTCAGTAAAGCAAAAGTGCTCACTATCACACATTTAGACAGATTTGTGAACAATGTTTGAGAGAAATGGTAATATTGTGTATCTGGAATGAATTTTAGATCTTTGAGTCCATCTCATGACAAATGGGAGCAAAAACAAAAGTGTTGCGTTTATATTTTTGTTGAGTGTATATATATATATATATATATATATATATATATATATATATATATATATATATATATATATATACGTGTATGTATGTATGTGTGTGTATACATGTGTGTGTATATTTATATTATGCATACAACTGGCTTAGTGCTGTACAAATAGACTAGACATTTTAAGTTATAACAGCAGCCAGCAAATGTAAGTATGAATGGGGGTGGGAGTAAAAAAGTTCGTCTTCTTCCCACTCCTTTTTGAGCCAATATTGTTCTCTGTTATCTGTGTAAATGTGCAGACGGTATGTATATTTTTTGTATTAGATATCAATCGTATATCATGTTTATTTCACCCAGTGTGGGTGCAGTATTGTACATAGTACTGTATATGATAATCTATTTTGTAAGGCTCAAAATAAAAGCAATCAATCAATCAATCAATCAATGTGTATTCTAAATGTAATTTTGTTTTCAAACTTGTTCATGTGTGTTGTGAGATGTAGAAGTGTTGTGCACTTGCCGGCCTCGGTACTCCATGGAGCGAATCATCGACTAAAGCTCCTCACCTCCTGCACTGCCTCAACTGAGACCTGCACCAGTAAAGACACAACACTACATCTGTTCATAATCTACAGCAGGTTGGACATTAAAGGTACATTGTCCAACTTTCCTGGTGGAAGGTCCATCACCTGCTTGTCTTCATGGAGATATAATTTCCATGGCTGTGTCCCATTACTCTGTCTTACCCCTTCGTCTTACCCCTGGTTTTGGTTTTGCGCTTTCACATGAGGGCAAGAGGTGTCTCAATTCTAATTTTGATCAAGGGCTTGGGCCATGACCCAGGCCTACATACGCCTTGAAACAAAGTAAGCTCTCGACCAGTCTTGAAATGAAGGGGAACGCCCACAAGCTCAGGCATGTGGGATCAGGACGGCAGCATCACCACGACAAGCCAAGGAATCTCATAAATCTAAGTATTTTCAGCAATTGTAATCATCAATTAACAATTTAACATGATTTACAATAATGACGCTTTTAGTGAATTGTTGTTCAATTGTTGTTTTAATTGTAGTAATGTCTGCTTAGCCGATGTTATTGTTGTCATGGAACTTTCATGTTTAAACAAGCTAGTTATTTTTCGAGCT